>VXBJ01000221.1:0-10893 GCA_013400055.1 Nycticryphes semicollaris | reverse complement strand
ATTAGTTGTCTCTCTCAAAACCCATAAAAAGCACTGCCAGTTTAGCCTTGATATTTCCATTATTTTGCCAAATGAAGAAAAAAAAAGAAGTCTCAAAAAATGAATAATAACTATACCATCTAAAAGGATTTTACTTTATTACAGGAAGGCGATAATTGAAAATTAAGCTTATAATTAAAAAAAAAAGCTTAAACATTAAAGTCATGGTCTCTTATTTATAAACAAACAAAAAACAAAACAAAACAAACCTCAAAAGAACTAAAACTCATCAATCCCATTTTATCTAGCAGAACTTTTTTTGGTTTTTTTTTTTTTTTTCAGGTAATATGGAGCAGTAAGTGCTATCTTGAAAACTCAGGGATTATCACACCATTTGATTTTACAACGAGGCACCACACACATAAAACTCATCAACTCTGATTTCTTTGATCGCTTGCAGCAGGGATCCACTTTTCACATACCACCACACTAATGACTCTTTTGTCCCACCTATAAATTAATTGGAAAAAACTCTGGCAAATAATTTATTTCTGAGACTCCATGACTTCTTATTTGACAAATACTGCCATTCTCATCAGTAGCGTTACTTGCCAAGTGTATATCCTCTGTCAAACAAATTCTGGCTGTAGTCTCTGGCTTATTTTTATGATGATCAATTTTAAAGCAGAAGTTCCTGTGCTGAGGAAGAGTATTTAAGCATTGATAAGAAGAACATATTTTTCCAAACAAGAACTCTTTCCCAACGGAGATTGAGAAAAGCACTGTATATGCTCAACACCCTTGCCATATACAACACATTATGACCTGAAGAGAGTTTCTTGAAGAGTTTTGCAGGATGAGGTTTTTTTATTTGTGTATAAAATCCTTCCAACCATATTAAATTTAATCTGTCACTCATTTGTTTTATACAAAGGTAACCTTAAAAGTGTTTGATGTACACAAATCAATTCAATGCAATCAATGCAATCAATTAAGCATTCTCTTGCACAATGACTTTTTGTACCGGACTTCCCTGGCTTCTCTCAACCTTGCTGCTGTTCTCTTCACTTTTCTACCAAAATAATTAAGATGCTACTGTGTTTATGTATTTCAGCAAACCGTCTTTTGATAATGAGGTGAACTATTTCTGAACAAAATATCTGGAATTAACTCACAAGAAGTTAAAACTAAAGCAAATGTCCTGTCTGTCTTTTTTTTTTTATTATTATTATTTTTTTTTTAACAAGACTGGCTTATTTTTCAGCAAGTAGTACAGATTTGTCACTGTAATTTCTGCAGTGAAACAGGAAAATAAATATGTTCTCTTTTTTGTTTCTTCCAATGGAGGCATAACCTGTTATTACCTCCTCTGTATATTGGCCACGAAAGGAAGCTATCAGAATATAGCCAGGATCAGGCTTTGAGCACCTGGTCTAGTGGGAGGTGTCCCTGCCCATGGCAGGGGGAATGAAACTCAATGATCTTAAGGTCCCCTCCAACTCTAATCATTCTATGATTCTGTGAATATCATTTACAACTGTATCCACTGCTGTTCCTTCTCCCTGGATCAGTTCCCTATCACACTAAGCACTATAAAAATGCAAATAATTATTTATGACATTTACTGGATAAATTGTTTTCTGAGCACAAACAGTACTAAGAAATAGGAATATCCAAACAACCATTCACAGGTTATTTTCAAGCTTATCCTCCAGTGAGCCTGCACCAGAACACATCTAAACAGATATAACCAAACCTGGACTATGAACATATGAAAACATGGGTGTTAGGAAAACACTGTCTAATTAAATAAATAAAACAAATAATGCAAGGAGCAAAATAACAGGATATTTTTAAAAAAAAATTCCATTAAGGTCATCAGAGAATCATCGAATAAAATAGGTTGGAATTGACACCTGGAGATCATCTGCTTCAAACACCTTACTTGGAACAGGTCCAGTTAGGTGGGCTGTGGCCAGTCTCATTCTGGATATCTCCAAGGATAGAGAATCCCTGGACCTCTCTTCCAGCATTTGCTCACCCTTATGGGGAAAAAATTCCCAGTGTTTAATCAGAATGTTATGTTACCTTGTACCATAAAGCCCAAAATAGGACACAATGCTCTAAACGGGATCTCACATTTTGGGTTTGCAGATGGTGTTTATGGGCATGTCCCACTTGTTTTGCAATAGAATCACAGAATTTTTGGAGTTGGAAGGGACTTTTGGAGATTATCTAGTCCAAGTCTCTGCCAAAGCAGGTTCAGCTAGAGCAGGGTGCACAGGAGTCTGTCCAAGTAGGTTTTAAGTATCTCCACAGAAGGAGAATCCACAACCGTGTTCTGTGACCCTCAAAGTGAAGAAGTTTTTCCTCATGTTTCCTGTGTTCCAGCTTGTGCCTGTTGTGTCTTGTACTGTCACGGAGCACTACTGAAAAGAATCTGATCCCATCCTCTTGATACCTGCTCCTTAGATATGTATACGCATTGACGAGATCTCCTCTAAGTCTTCTCTTTTCCATGCCAATTGGCAAATATTGCCAACCTTTCAAGAAATTTGTCTGAAGCACTGGGGGAAAATTCCTCCTCATTTCAGGTCAGATAACAGGTTATGGGACTATTATCTCAGAGGCTCCTCAGATGCTGGACTTCCTACTTCAGCAAAGATCTAATGCTTTCCACTCTGACACGGTCAATGACTGCCTAGGTGCAGCCATGTCCTCAGGCTGATCCAATTTAGCTGAGAGCACTTTAAAGGAAAATCTCATCCTGGTTTCTAAGCAAGGAGAAAGCTGTAACAACCTATGGTTCCAGCTAGAAACTACATCTTGGGAAGTTCTGCTTATTGTTGCTCACCCCAGCATCCTGCATCTGTTCTGTAGCATCCAAGGCCAGGGTCTCTTCTGCAAGGGTCCTAGCTAGTATAAACAGCTTTCCAATTGTGCCAGCCCTGTCTCACTTAATAGGCAATTTTAAATCCCGCTGGGTAGCCCGAATGGGTTGAAACCTTGGCAACTAGAAACACTGTTTTTTAAGAGTTTTCTATTCAGTACACTTGGTTTCTTTCTTGCTGAGGTCCATAGGAAAATATTAAAAACTATTTTTGGACATATTTATACCACAAATGCTCACAATAATTTTATCTTTTAAGAAGTATAGAATACTCAAATTTCAAGTATTCAAATACCAATTGGTGTTCAATTGGTAAATACAAACGGTATTGGAAAATGCAAATATCAAAAAACATGAACTCTGTGTAGCTGGTGAATGATTTTGGGTTTGTTGTTTGTTCATTGTCATTTTAATACTGGTTATTTTGGCAAATAATCAAACTTAGTTTCCTGTTCCAGCCCTGGTGTGAGCTGCAGCAGTACTAGGGACCCTATGACATTGACAGGTGAGATATTGCTGAGAACTGGAAGTTTGTTACCCATATTAGGGATTTAACCTTGACAGCTGATGCTGAAAGACAGTAGTTCTTGCTAACAGAGGTCAGTGCTAGACACATGGATGTAGAAGACAGGTAAAGCTGCCCCAGACTGCAAAGGAAGTTTGTCATATCAAGATGTGGGCAATTGCTTATAATTTTATTGTTTGTCTGAGCTGGCTCTGAGATGAGAAAAAGTGATTTCACCTGTGAAGAGTATTTATTTATTTAATACTATGTTGCTATTATTTTCCATATATCCCCTATTGCCTTAGATACTATTATCTAAAGGGCAAGTGGCATAAAAATAGCCCAGGTCCGTGCAAACAATGCACCATTTTTTAAAGCAATTCAATCTGCTGCAAAAGGACAGTTGAATTATTCTGCCCCTACTGAAATGGGACTTTTTGGAAGAAAGTGAGCCATTTGTGAAAATGTAGACAATGTAGGAAGCTAAAGCAGTTTGGACTTGTCTCAGAATCTACATTTATATGTGAGTATGCCTTTTCTGTCTCTTTAGCTGCACCTGTAGTAGCTTCATTCTTTAGGCTGTGGTTACATGACATGGAGATGTGGACAGGGCAGTATCATAACTGTCTCCTTGCCCACATATTAATTTATTTTCAGAAAAAATTGAAGCGCACAAGGGGGCATACATCATAGACACGGGAAATGGAAAATGAGAGCACAGATTTTCACAGAAGGAAAGCAGAGTTCCGCCTCATCTAGCTGAACTTGCTTTTAGCAGGCAGGATCTAGGGCCAAACGAGGTGAAATGGTCCTTTCCAACTTAAACTGTCCTGTGATTCTGTGGCTAGTAGGCTGACGAGTCAAATATTGTTAGAAAAATGACTGAAAATAAAGAGACTTACAAGGAGTGCCTTGCTTGTAGGAAAAAAAAAAAAAAGGTACTGAAGCAAATCTATATGCACGTTAGTTCTTGCCTAAAACCTCTACTACATTCCAAAAACAGCACTACAAAGATCTGTGTGGCACTGCCTGTGAAAGTATCTCCAGTACAGTTGTAATATTCTTCTTTATGATATGGAGGTGGCTGTGTGGAGTCACTCTGATACTGTGCCATATTAGTGCAGTATTAATATTTTTTTTTCTTTCTTTTTGCTTTTTACATTGGAGGTCTGCATTTTTCTGGAGAGGAAAATACACTGTCACTTTTCACAGCAATCCCTGGAAGGCACCATAAAATCACAGAAGAGGAGGGGTTGGAAGGGACCTTGAAAGATCGTATAGTCCAAACCTGCTACCAAAGCAGATTCACCTAGAGAAGGCTGGACATGAATGCATCCAGCCAGTTTTGCATATCTCCAGAGAAGGAGAATCCACAACTGGCAGAGCTCTCACAATCACTCGCCCTCGTTCTTGTGGGGGACTTCCCAGATATCTGCTGGAAATATAACACAGCAGAGAGGGAACAGTCCTGGAGGTTCCTACAGTGTGTGGAAGACAACTTCCTAATACAGCTGGTGAGCAAGCCAATCAGGGAAAGTGCCCTACTGGACCTGCTGATTGTTGACAGAGAAGGTTTTGTGGGGTCTCACTACCAAGGCTGCCCCTCATGATTCCCAGGCCCTGGAGACAAGGGAGAAGGACTGGAGAGAGGAAGATTTCCCTTTTTGAGGGGTGGACTAGATTGGAGACCACTTGGCCAAGGTAGACATCTATAAGTCCATGGGCCCTGATGGGATGCACCCATGAGTGCTGAGAGAACTGGCAAATGTTATTGTTGAGCCACTCTCCATCATCTTTGAGAGGTCCTGGAAAACAGANCAACTTCCTAATACAGCTGGTGAGCAAGCCAATCAGAGAAAGTGCCCTACTGGACCTGCTGATTGTTGACAGAGAAGGTTTTGTGGGGTCTCACTACCAAGGCTGCCCCTCATGATTCCCAGGCCCTGGAGACAAGGGAGAAGGACTGGAGAGAGGAAGATTTCCCTTTTTGAGGGGTGGACTAGATTGGAGACCACTTGGCCAAGGTAGACATCTATAAGTCCATGGGCCCTGATGGGATGCACCCATGAGTGCTGAGAGAACTGGCAAATGTTATTGTTGAGCCACTCTCCATCATCTTTGAGAGGTCCTGGAAAACAGAAGAAGTGCCTGAGGACTGGAGGAAGACAGATATCACCCCAGTCTACAAAAAGGGCAAGAAGGAGCACCCAGGGACCTACAAGCTGTTTGGTCTCACATCTGTCCCTGGGAAAATAATGGAGCAACATGTTCTGGAAGTTGTCTCTAAACATGTTGAAGAAAAGGAAGTTATCGGAAGTGGTCAACACGGATTTACCAAGGGTAAATCATGCTTGACCAATTCAATAGCCTTCTATGACATTATAACTGAATGGCTGGATGAGGGGAGAGCAGCAGCTGTTATCTACGTTGACTTCAGCAAGACTTTTGACACTGTCTCCCATAAGATCCTCATTAGAAAATCAAGGAAGTGGCGGCTAGATGAGGGGGCAGTGAGGTGGATTGAGAACTGGCTGTGTGACAGGACTCAGCGGATTGTAATTAATAGAGCATGGTCAAGCTGTAGGCCTGTAACCAGCCACGTCGCCCGGGGGGCAATACTTGGCCCAGTCTTGTTCAACATATTCATCAGTGACCTGGATGAGGGGACAGAGTGTGTCCTCAGCAAGTTTGCCGATGATACCAAACTGGGAGGGCTGGCTGACACTCCAGAGCGCTGTGTTGCCAGCCAGCGTGACCTGGACATGCTGGAGAGCTGGGCAGAGAAGAACATCATGAGGTTCAACAAGAGCAAGTGTAGGGTCTTGCACTTGGGGAGGAAGAATTCTGGGCACCCATAAAGGTTAGGGGTGGGAGTCCTAATGGACAGCAAACTTCCCATGAGCCAGCAATGTGCCCTTGTTGCCACGAGGGCCAATGGAATCCTGGGCTGCATAGGGAAGAGTGTGGCCAGTAGGTCGAGGGAGGTCATTCTCCCCCTCTACTCTGCACTCATGAGGCCACAATGGGAATACTGCCTCCAGTTCTGGGCTCCCCAGTTCAAGAGAGACAGGGAACTACTGGAGAGAGTCCAACTTAGGACAACAAAGACGATTAAGGGATTGGAGCATCTCCCTTATGAGGAAAGGCTCAGAAAGCTGGGACTCTTTAGCCTGGAGAAGAGAAGGCTGAGGAGAGACCTTATTAATGCTTACAAGTACCTGAAGGGTGAGTTGAAGGAGGATGTAGCAGGACTCTTTTCAGTGGTTCCCAGTGATAGGATGAGGGGCAATGGGCACAAGCTGGAACATAGGAAGTTCCATCCAAATATGAAAAAAACCCATTTTCTGGTGAGGGTGACAGAGCCCTGGAAGAGGCTGTCCAGGGAGGTCGTGGAGTACCCTTCTCTGGCAATCTTCAAGACCAGCCTGGATGCAGTCCTGAGCAATGTGCTTTAGGCAATCCTGCCTTAGCAGGGGAGTTGGATTAGATGATCTCTAGAGGTCCCTTCCAACTCTAACAATTCTGTGATTCCGTGATTTCAAATACTAAATAACTGGATAGTTACTTCTGCAAAGGTTTCTGCATTCTTGAAATTTGGTGCCATAAAAATTCTTGCTGATCGGTGATTAAACTGAGCCAGAAAACAACATTATATAAGACACTGTTCTCTGCATATGTTTCTCACCGTGATCTTCTGTTCTTCATTGTCTTGTGTACTCAACTAAGTAATAATATTGCATCGTTTCAAATAGTTGTACTATCCCAGTTTTTGAAGATTAAGATCTACCTCAGTAATCACTTAGCTTGTAAAGACAAGTTTAACACTCACAGTACCTCCTCTGTTGATTTCCTACATCCTACACTTTCCTTTTGCTACTTTACTATGAATGCTAATCAATTAATAATGAAGTTGACCTCCTCCATTATCTCTGATTATGAAACATACAAACGCTTCTTGATTTTATTTAGTGTACAAAACTGGAATGGCTTTTTCTCTCTTTCTACTGTATTTACAAGCACTCACTTTTCCTACACAATGCAACAGCCCCCGTTTTGACACTTGAAGTTCACTAAATGTGTGTATAGAAGATACATTTGTTCTGCTCTTTTTGCCTCATCCACCTTTTTCTTCCCAGAGACTCTTCACTGTTTTTTATTCTGAGATTGTCTTTTTAAATTACCAGAATTCTTGTGTTTCTTCCAACAGAAAGAACAGCTGTACAAAATCAGACAGTATTTTTCTTTATGGTTCTCATTATATTCACACAGATCAGCTTCACCTAAAGTATGTAGTCTTAAGAGAAACTAAGGGGAGAAACTAGTGGTATATTCAGCTTTTTGTAGACATATGTCATAGATTACAATAATTAGGTACTATGAAAGCCTGTATGCATAGTTAAAATTAAGGCCATTTGGGATCTCACTTGTCAGTCCTTATCAGTTTATACCAATGAGTTTAGATTTTGGCCTAATTCCTATCTTTAGCTGTGAGTGTACAGTTCTGCAAACTGAACTATAGAGATCTTATAGAAGACACAAGGTGGGAGATCACAAGATTATTGCAAAACATCTGAATTGCTTGTTTAAAGAATCATTAAATGCCAACTTCATTTGATAATAACAAATGCAAAGCAATAGTGGACGCCTTGATTAGGGTTTTGGAGGAGGAAGAAGTTCCTTCACTTTGTGGTCCTGCATGGAGAATCAGCACCAGAATGTCTTCATTGTACTTGGGCAATTTGATTTCCATCCTTCCACCACCTGTCCTTGACATACACCTGAGAGTGAAGAATTACTCTGGAGAGCAGGGATGCAAACCAAGATTAGGATAAGCAAATAGAAGAATTACAATATAAGCTTTCAGTCAACTTCTGTAGATCTAAGAAACGTAAGTCCTTGGACAGAAAAGGGTGTGACGACATCATGTTGCTGCATTTATAAAACCCCTGCTAAATGATTTCTGTAATTCCAATAAGTGCATGGACCAGACTAGCAGTAAAGGCTACAAATATATTCCTAAGGCTGGAGAATAGGCCTAAGAAGCTCAGTAAATTCATATTATCAGAGGAAATTGAGAAGTGACTTGTACTAAGGCAGAAAAGAGATATTAGGGAACTTATAAGACCAAAGCATAATGAGATTCAGTGACTAGAAGCTGAAATTTGACTATTTCAATATTAAAATAGGCTGCAAATCTGTGGCAGGTTAATTAAACATTTAAACAGCCTAGCAGAAAGGGTGGTGGCTTAGAATTTGATTGAAGATTTTGATAGTTAATCCTGAAAACACAGCAAACACAGATGATATGCATTCACTACACCGCTTCACTACGCGTAATATACATATATGTAGGTAATTTGGGGTTTCATGCACATTTTAATAGCATCTCAGGATTTTGGCAAGTGAATGTCAAATGTCAAAATATTTAAATGGCAACAGGTAGCATCATAAGTGAGTGTTCAGTGCATGCCTGCATGGCACTGACCTTCTAAGGCAAAAATATATTGTGTGTTATCTATACTCTAAACAGGCTGAATTGTTGGTTAATGGTACTTATAGCTTGCACAGATACTGGACAAGAGTTCCTCTAGGCAGAAATCTGGTGGTCTCTGGCAGCTCTTTTTTCTGTATGCAAATGAAAAAGAAGAAATAATGGGGTGATGTGACACAACAGACTCCTGGAAACTGTTTCATTGCCTCTGATCAGGATTAGAATTCATGAAGAGAAGAGCAAGAAACTGGTAAGTTCCCCAGGAGCTATAGCACAGGAAACACCTAAACGTTCCTTCTCAGTTAATGCTGTTGGTGTGTTCTCCAATCTATGCAATGAGAATTTTGATTTACTCATTCTTGTATTCCACAGTTTCTTCCAAACTTGTTGATTGTCTTTGCTCTGTTCTCTATGGCTTCCGGTTCTTGCCTGGCATTTTGGGAATCTCATATTCAGGAAAACAAGGAAGGAGATATAGGAGAGACAAGAAATAAATTTCAAAATGGAGGAAGTCCACAATAAAAATTAGCAAGTTTTTCACCTGATTATGTCATTAAAGGGATAATTGCTCTGGAGAGTAGGCAGCTTATACACTGCAACTGACTTAGCAAAGAGAAAAAGGAAGGTGTTTGTCTTATGCATATACTGTAAGGAAGGCGGTGTGAATTTAACAATTCTGGATCTGGAGAGAATATGCATACCATCCTCTGTTGCAGCAGTGCATTTTGTGTGAATCTGGTAGGCTTCCAAAGCTACAGCAAGCTACTAATTACTTTCTAAAATAAAACTGCTTCTATTTAAATATCCCTTATCTAACATAGTTTAAATGGAATGTATAAAATACACTGTTTCTGCTTCTTTTCCTCTACTCATTTCCATATCTATTTATGCACACTCTGTATTGTCCACAATAATTTCTTGACAAATCCACTAAGTTGTCAACAGGGGATATTTGCAGGGAATATCCACTCTAGACATTATCATTGTTCATTTAAAAATAAAGATGAAATTGTATATACAGGATATAGCTTAGAAGCTGTTTCCTACAGAGGCTATGATTAATAACAGTGTGCTATAGCAAAGATAGAATATGCCAGATAACAAAATAGATTATGGAAAGTCCAAAGAACAGGCCAAATTAGACTATGGTGCTGTGATTGGACTAGCAAATAAGCATTTTGTTAAAAAAAGGACATAACCAAAATAGAAATGGAAGGCAATGCAACTCAACTGCAGTGGATTAACTGCTACTAAATTCCAGACTGTGCAGACAGGATAATCCTGGAATAGGATTGCAATTTGGTTTGGAATTAAGAGTGATCTGCACGTTGTTCTTTGTTCTCCCCAGTTCTCCCCTACATTTAAATGAACTTGTCTTGGAAAAATGTTGTTATAGCAATGCTTTTTTTCCAAAGTTAATCTCCATGTTTCAGATTTACAAGCTATATTACTATGAAAATGGAATGAAAAAAATATATAAATGAAATTTTGTTGCCTAAACATAGCTATAGATTCCTTCTTAGATCAAAAATGTATCATGTCCTGAAGAGCAAAGTCCGATACACAAAGCTATTGTCAATGATACATACACAGCTCTGTTGTTGTCATAAGAAGGAGAGGTTTAGATTAAAAGTGTGCAGGAAGGGCCTTTATGTGAAAAGTGGGAAATGGGGAAGAGCCGTGGAGACTTTCTGTAGTCCCAGAGATACAGGCCAAATGAAGACTGATGGTGCTGAAGCTACGCTTTCCAACACTGGCTGCTGCCAAATTCACAATAGTCTTTTCTAACTACAGATAAAACTGCCTAAAATCCAGGTGTCTCTCTTCACCTGCTCATAAGAACAAATTTTACTTTATTATTTCATTATAAAACATTTTTGATCTTTACAAAGATAGCCAGTGTTTTTTCTAGTCATATAGGAATACAACAAACACTGGTGTGTTGAAGGCTTTAGATCTGCTTTAAAAGAATTACAGTCTGAAATGTAATTTCACATTCACTCATACCCCAGCCTCTTTGCTGAAGTT
>VXBJ01000220.1:332361-353001 GCA_013400055.1 Nycticryphes semicollaris | reverse complement strand
GATTCTGTGATTATGACTAAAAAGGACTAAGGCAGCATCGCAACGGCAACATTTTGCACGTGAAAATTAGCATGCTGAGGAAAGAGAGGCTGCTGGGAAGGGCTCTGATAATGAAAAAAATACTCATTCACAAGTGAGTCGTTAGAACAGCACAGGCTAGAGGAGACACCAAGGAACAGAAAATAACCTTTTAGTGTTGGGTCTCATTATCTGCACTCAGGGTATAGACGGATCTTTTGGACACAAGGGAATGGGACCTCCTCTGGAGACCACAGCATATGCAGGGCTATCCGAGGCAGCTGATAAGGACCCCCCAAGTCTGGGCTTCCTGCCTGCTGGGGCTTCACCAAGAAACAACATAAAAAGACCAAGGGAGAAGGAAGAAAGAAAAAAAAAAGTCTGTTTTTCTCTGTCGCACGGTGCCCTGACTCCTCCCACAGGAGGCCAGCTGTGGGATTCTTCCATTCTTCCAGATTTCTCCAAGATTTCTAGATTTCTAAGACCCAGTCAAATCTCTCAGTAAGTGGGTTCTGGCTGACACTGCATCAACTTTTACTAAATGCTGTTACAGAAGCCATGATGACTTTAAAAAACATATCCTGTCTTCATATCCCCATTTTCTGTGACTGTGATGGTTTGGGCAGAGGGAACCTTGCCTGTGCAGCTGGAACTGAAACTACAAAGCAAGAAACTGATACTTGTTCTTACGGATGCTAGAGATTCCCTGCTCTCTGGTAATCTGCTTTTTAAATCAAAAGAAACTGTAGTTTAGAATATTGATGTGTTTCGCAAATTTGTTTCGGTTTTCCCCAAGTTGCTTTATGCCAAGTCATAATTATGTACTTTTCTAATCAACTGGTCAAAGAATCCCGACGATGGCCCCAGGCAGACAGGCACTAGAAGGATTTTAGCCTGGAAGACTTCGGTGCTCCCCAGATGTTACAGCCCCGTTCCTTGCCATGGGAGAGAGGGTACAAATGCCTTGTGCTGCTCCTTCAGAGCTGGTCACTCAGTTATTGATGCCATCAGAGCAAGAAACAGCAGTAGCCATTCATTTTCTTAATCTACATCAAAACCTTCCAAAACAGAAAAGCTGAAATTAGGTTTTTAGCACTTGGAGATTGCTCCGGCATCAAGAAGGAGAAAATCCCTGCTACTCCTGAAATTAATGTTTTCATTCTCCAGCAACTCCAGCATCTCAGTCAGGGAAAATAACAGAGGAAGCATTAATATAAAATACACTACTTGACCAGAAGGAAAGCATTCCAATATTATGTAGAAAAGTGTCTCGAAGGGCACACTGTGATAAAATATATATATGGTTAAAAATGAATCGTACTTTAATATGTTAACCAGGAACAGAAAAATCAATAACAGCAATTTAAGTCTGCAACCAAGAGAAAAAGCCACGGTTGGGTGAATGTTCAGAACGCGCCGCTCGACGCTCAGGGCTTCATTAGGCATTTTTATGCGCTGGGTTTGAGCAGATACTAGAGATGGAATTTCAAATGGAGAGTGAGAACCCGGAGCTGCACCGACCCTCTGATCAGCTTCACTCACCCCATTGCTACTCAACACCGTTTTTTAAAGGTAAACAGTAAACCAGATTAGAAGCTTATTTTTTTCCCCTTCATCATTCTTTAATTTGATGTGACCTCATTTTACCACTTTATGCTTTACCTTACATTCTTTTAGGAAAGGAGCCATTTCCAAACTTCTGTTGTTCAGTCAGTGAGTGCCAGATCTGGGACATCGACGTGGGCAATGACTGCCCACGGCCTGGCACCTCCCTCCTCCTCACAGTGAAAACTTCCCACACAAGGCATCATAGGTGCCCCTTTTTGCACAAACTCCTCATTAAAATCCTTACTTCTCTCTGCAATTTCCCCATCTTACTGAAGATTGCTCCTGACGTCTGGTTGACGCCACGTGCACTGAGCAACAAGAAATAATTTTGCACATTAACAGCCTTTCAGTTCTGTGAGGTAACATCAAGTCATTGCAGAGAGACTCGTGATAACCTGATCGTGGAGCACAGACACCTCCAAATGCCTGAGAAGCCCTACCGAGGACATCTGCCCACGTGGCACCAGTGTTATGGTTGAAGGTGTCCCCCAGCAGCGCGGCAGCAGCAACACAGTCTCAGTCCCTTGCTCCCAACTACTGGGAGAGGAGTCCCTCAGTCACAGTCATAAGATCACAGAATGGTTTGGGTGGGAATGGACCTTAAATCCCGCCCCCCAGTGCCACCCCTGCCCTGGGCAGGGACACCTCCCATCAGAGCAGGTTGCTCCGAGCCTCCTCCAACCTGGCCTTGAACCCCTCCAGGGATGGGGCAGCCACAGCTTCTCTGGGCAACCTGGGCCAGGCTCTCACCACCCTCTACTTTTTAGCAAATTCATTTAATTGTTGCTCTCTCTACAGATACTTCCACCCACCAGGGATTCAAGCAAAGCTACTGGTGAGAACCACCATCAATTCAAACCAAACTCTCGATTCAAACCTTCCTTCTTGAATGAAACTGTCCGGCCAAGTCATGGGTCTTCCCCAAGTGTCTTTATGGCAGGAACAATAAAAATGTTAGAGCAGACACGTACTCAGCAGCACTTCACCCGCATCTCTACCACTTTATCTGGTTTAACAGGAAAGAAAAGCCTTCCGAGATGACTGGGTCATGGCATATGGTCATTTTTGAGGATGCTCACCACGGGCAGGTGCCAGTTGGCAAGTACCGTACTCCTCTCTATCAGCTTTTCGGGGGGCACTTCTTATTTTTTAAATAACCTTTTGTAGTGTTTTAAAGAATTAAAGCCCATTTATAAAGCATCACAGCCCCGCAACCTCATCTGCCTTTCACAGCAGTATCACTTACCAAAGCTTTTTGTTGCACACATCCTGACACCACCTGTAGACCTATGAATCAAGTATAATTAGCCTTTAAACTGAAAACAAAGCAGGTGCTTTTCAGTTTGTTATTACTTCATGGCCTCCCCCGCTACAGAATCTGACGTAGGAAAAGTCAGATTTATTATGTGCTCAGGAATTATTCCACTGTATTAACTACCAATATAAAGTGATCTCATTGGAGAATGTATTATTGTACAAGCACTTCAACATCTGCGTGATGCGCTGCATTCCAGGCCCTTAGAGAGGTAAATAATTGATAGGAAACGGCTCATTTTTCATCTTCCCAGCTTTTTTTTAATCCTTTTTTAATGTACATTGGAGTATTCCTAGGACACCCCAGCGGCTAAAGGAGGCAGGTTTTATTCAGGCAACTCACTAATCAGCACCATGGCAAAAAAATGCTGGACATTTTGGTGGGTGCTTAGCAGCATGGTCTAAGCCAGCTTCGTTATTATTTTCCCAAATTATTATGTACATTAACAAAGTAGGCAATTGAACATTAGGTACATACGCCAAAACAGGAAATTACGCAGAAAGCTCTTTGATGAGGGTAATCCCACATCACCCAGGACACAGCACAGGTACCAAAATACAACACACAGCAAAAGCCAGTCCTCTGGGTTGGGGACACACGGGGGGTTCTGGATGACACTGAAAATCTTGCAGAAAATTATAAAAAAAGTCAGAAAATTATAAGATTTTCTCCTTCTGCTTTCCCACTGTCTTTCTGCTTTGGTGCTCTCATCTCTGGTTGGTATGGAGTAAGTATTTGAAAGGAAAAAAAAAAAAAAAAAACAAAACCAAAAAACCAAAACAAACCACCAAAAAAAACCCTAACCACCAACAGAAAAAAGTAAAGAAAAAGAAGTTAGGAAGGTAAAAGAAAAGGTGAGAGAAGAGTGAAGGCCATGTGAGTGAGAATCAGGAGGAAGTGATTGATCAGATTTCCTTCATGGCAGCTTTAGGGAATAAAAAATAAAAAATAGCCTTGTCTGAAGGATCAACCAGACTCTGCACTTCTGATCAACCTGCCCTTCAGAGAGACTGCAGAAAAAACCTCCCCATCAGCCATTCACTCTGTGCTCTGCAGGAAACCTAATTACCCACGCAACCCCAAAACGAGCTCTCTCCTCCCACCAGAACCCACCCACGCCACGACTCCTCACTTCTTCTAGAACTTGGGGCATGTGCCGTGATTTATGCTCCATCTGCAGTGACTCCACGTGGCCCCTTGATTCTCATATAAATCACCTCAGCTCTCTTTCCTATTTCCATGCTTCAAGAGTAATAATTTAACTCCTATAAAGTTCATAAAATCTAACTGGGAGGGAGGCACCCACATCACCCGCATGTTGGCTTCTTGAATGATCATTGGCCACCACACAAATCCCAGTTTGTTTGTATCCTAACACCCGTCTTGCTGATTAACTTGATCTGACACACCTTTTTCATTACAGTTTCCTGGGTCCCTCCTTCTGCTTCCATTTCTCTCCTATTTCCATGTTTTTCTTGCTCAGTCTTTCCTGCTGCCATGCAGCACATCTCCAGCCACCAAAGAGCCCCAGATCCCAAGGTGACAGGAGGAACATCACCTCTGTGTCACCGTAGCCATCCCAGGGCTTTGACATACCACCCCAATCTCACTCTTGCCCAGGGAAGGCTCCGCTCTCATCCAAGTCCCTACAACCCAGCAGGAATTTCCCCCCGCCACGTTTCCCTCTGCCCTTTGCCGGGTGTTTCTGAGCAGGATGGAGACAGAAGACTCAAACCATCCCCTAGCCCTTCCTGACAGGTCTCAACGGCATTTCTTTCTCTGCCAGCAGCTTCTCTGGCCTTTCATCGAGGGCTGTCACACACAACAGCACATCTCCTGTGCCTGATGCCAAGGCCCTGCTGCTCAGGAGGAAGGTGGAACAATGGAGAAGCGTTGGGGAGCCTGGTCACCTCCAGCTTGCCATGTTCCTAGGACTTCTGGTCTTTATCATGAGGTCTTAATCGCATGATTTCAACCCAAATGAGAAATTAAACATTTGTCAGTTTTATGAATCAGAGCTACCAGAGATAATCTATTTTGTTTCCAGAATACATCTTTCTTCTAAATAAGAAATTGCTCATCAGTCTGCCTCTAAAATCAGATCTGCTTCTCCCTGTACTGGAAAAAGAAGACGGATTACTCATAACGGTGTCTTGTATCCTATTACAGAAGCCCCGGGAGATGGGAAATGAACAGAGCTGTATGTAACCAAAGAACGCGCGGAGCAGGTTCACCAAGTTGAAAAGAATTACAGAGAGACTTCATGATTTATGAAGTGATACGAGTGTAAGGCAAAAGAAGAAAGTTAAACCATGAAATGAAGACATATCTAGTTAAGATAAATTTAATTTCATTTCCCTGTCTTCTGATGATTGGGAATACGTAAAGAGTCTTTGATAGTGACGGCACGTCCCTCTGTGTAAGAAAAAAGGATGGGAAGGAAACACAAAAAGGAAAGAGCAAGCTGAAATCCAAACACAGCTGGGTCCAGCACCCAGGGACAAAAGATCACCTGCCCCATAGGGAACATCCAGTTCAACCAGTGGTACCAGTTGGAAGCATAGAGCAAGAGGTCTTTTTTTTCACTCATCTGTACAGCAAGAATAGAATCACAGGGGGACTTCAAAAGCCTGTGGTAAAACTACTTATTTTAGTAACTATTCCAGCCTAAGCCTCCATCACCCTGCATTTGTACTATGTTCAGAGATGATGAAATTAGGATATTTCTAGGTATTTTCTTTTATTTGCCATACCTTGTTCTTTGTTCTATTTTGTTTTGTTCATGGATAAAAACAAACTATTGCCTGTGTTCATTCCTGCAAGGCAAAAAACACGTGTGAATCCCACCTGGGTGTGAAACTACAAACAGCAGCAGGGTCTGTCCCCAGGCAAAGGTCCTCCAGAGAGAAGAGGGCACAAGCAGGATGATACTGCTTAGAGTAAGGCCGCATTTCAAGAGAGCAACAATTAAAAGCAAAAATAAAAGGAAACAGAATCAAAGCTGCCCCTGAAGAACCTGGCCTGAATGGGCTGTGTATATAGTAATGGAATGGAAAAAAGAAATAGGTGGCTTTCAAGCCTGGCTGAAAATAGTTCGCTCAAACTTCTTTCTAATGCCTTTAAAGATAGGAAGGGACAGTGGAAATAAGAAACCAGGCTGCCTGTGCCCAAAGCAGGGAACGGATGGGGTTGGAAGGGACCTGTGGAGATAACCCAGTCCAAATCACAGCATCCCAGTCATATTTCCTTCTGTATCTCAGGTGAACGTGTATTTTCTCTTTCCTTTATAATAACACTTCCAGTTTGGAAATGTAGCTGCAAATTGATTATTTGCCTCCCTCTATCCCCAGCCCAGGCACAGACTGACTCCACATGTTCCCCAGAGGGGATTGGAGCCATTTGCTGTGGCAATTTAACACCTTAAGTTCTATTTACAGTTTAAAAAACCTACACATTCCTTTTGACTGTCTCCTTCCCTTCATTTATTGTCCTTTGTTGTTCATTTATTATTGCAGGTTAAACCTTTTCATATACATCTTATTTAATATTAACATTTAATATTGACATTTAATAGTTTTGGGTGGTGATTTGGTAGGAGTGGTTTTTGGTAGGATTTTTACCTGGACAAACATTAAGAACTGGGCATCCACTCAGTTCAGTTTCCTTCTGCAGATAAAAAAAAAAACAACCAAAGTGCTTAATGGCCAACATTATTTCAGTACAGTATCTTCTGTTTGCTTGCATTATGAGTATTAGCTCACTGTGACTCTAACTCCCCAGTAACACCTATATGCCAAGAATCACTGCATCTTGCTAGTTTCAGCGAGTCACCTACCAGCGTTGTTTCACTTTTAAACATCTTTGTGCTTTGGTAGGCTGATAAAACTCCCCGTCGTTTATTCAGTCGTGTCGCATACATTCTGCTTTGTGCACTTCTGCAGATTTGCCACGGCGCTAATCATCTCAGCCTATTCTCCTCTAGGCTTGAATGAGATGTACTACATTAATCAGTTGATTGTTATTAACCCAGTTACATTGTATCTTTGCATAATGCTGTTCCATCTCTAAATCCATAGTCTAATCAGGTATTACGACATACATTTAATTATACTACTTGTGTACTCCATAATAATCCTCTTATTAAGTGATGGGGGGGTTATGGTTTAAGCCTTATGGAATTTCAGCAAAGCAAAGGATGGCTGGTTCAGGGTTTGTGTCCTAACTGATAAGGCTGCTCTTTATTGGCAAAAACCCTCACGTAGTGTATTCCCAGAGGGCAGGAAAGCACCGCTCCCTCCATCACTTCTGTACCCAGACCAGAACAAGCAAAGGTCCTCTTTGATTCTGCTGAAAACAAACCTTTGGGGTCCCTCGCCTGAAGAGCAGCCCAACCAACACCACCCAGGGTCAAAGACAACGGCAAAAGCTCCACATTCACCTCATCCATCTACCCAAAACCAAAAGGGACCATGTGCTAGTGGGTCCGTGCTGCTCACGGGAAAACTCATCAGGCTCTGGAGACAGAGGCAGGAACCCAGGAGGGAAAAATCACCAGCAAGAGCCCAGAGCAAAGCCGCGCGAAACGTAAACTAGAAAGCAAACTAGAAAGGGAGAGAATGCAACAAGAAATCATCCTTTGAAATCAGAATTAATGTATATTCGTTAATCAACAGGTGCATTTACTGTTGTCCAGAGGCACTTATCGCCACTGTGGGACCAGAAGAGAAGACTCCGAGGATGCTGAAAGGGCCAGGAGACACCACGGTGAGGCTGCTCTTGGGAGCCTCTCCAAGGACATGGAGACCAGGGGAAAGACCCATGGCTGGAAAAAGGGGGATGTTGCTTCATCCCAAACAGGGCAAACCCCAGCTCAGTCTCTGGGAAGTCCATGGATCTTCAAAGCTTCATGCACCTGGAAATGGCATCTCTGAAAGGCCAGAAAGAAACCAGAATCATGGAATGATTCAGATGGGAAGGGACCTTGAGGATCAGCCAGTGGCACCCTCTGCCCTGGGCAGGGACATCTCCCACCAGACCAGGTTGCTCCAAGCCCCATCCAGCCTGGCCATGGATCACCTGCAGCCTGTACATGATGTTACTGGGGCTGCTCCTGCCCCTTCCCTTTTGGTGACAAAGGAAGCAAATACAGGATTATTTTGCTCAGGTAGTAGAAAATCAGGTTTCTCTTTTCCAGATCACGTAATGAGAGATGTTAGAGCTGGGCTGTCTCCGTTAACAACGGTGTTTGCACTCAGGCAAACTGAAATATAAATAACCAGCAGATAAATACATTTTAGCAAATACAAATTTGCTAAAACAAACCCATGGTGAACTGGGGAGATAAGCCACATTGTTAACCATCAAGCAAGGCCCTCCAGGCAGAGGCATGCACTGGGAATTAATACACACAAGACAAAAAAATAATAGAAGCTGCCACTGAAACCTCAAGGGATGAAACAAAGGTTCAGGCGCAGATCAAAGGCCCATCTTCCCACCACCGAAGTCTGGGCCATAAACCATCCTTAAAGACAAATCCTCCCGTTTAGCTCAGGGTATCGCTCAAATTCCTGAAGGCTCATGGTTGTCCAACCACAGCCAAGCTCAGGTGGTCGGTGTGTTATTCCCTCCCTTCTTTCATCTGAATTTTAGTCTAATTATGTACATTTTGAAGCACGGGTGGGACTTCAGCCAAGTAAAGGCCCCAGTCGATTTGGACAGTTATTCCTCAGCACAGAGGTTCACATCCCAATTGGAGTTTCTAGGGTCACAGTCTTAAATAATAAATTATTTGAAGCAAATAAATCTCTTCTTACACAGCTTTCCGCAGCATTCAGACAAACTCATGAAAAGCTCAAATTAAATTTGTAGTACGTTCACTTGTTTACAAGAACATGGCTTAAAATATGCACAGCTCTTTGCAGGGTTTTAGCATCTACAAACAGTCATAATGTAGGGATGTATTTTTGGACTTTATTCCTTATACCACAGGGTAAAGTGAAAATATATTTAAACTGTCATCCTAACATTTTTTTGTAATTTATTTTTACTGTAGACATCACACAAAGATCCTTTAGAGAAGCAGACTATTTTGTCAGTATGTGCTTTAAATATTTTATCTTTCATTTTATTACCTGCAGGTCTAATCAGACTTTTCATGGCGTAGAGTCCGATAACAAATAATTCAGCTACCAGGCAGCCTCAGCCTCACAAAATCGTTTTGAGAAAATGTGCAGTGTGACACATTAAAGATATAGTTTACAGAAAAATTATCTTTATATGTTTTTCCACAAAACACGCAGTTGCTTCGAATACACAAAAAACCATGCCACACTTGGAAAAAAACAGTTTGCAGTATCTACATGAACTTTCTTGGAATCATTATTGTATTTTAATACATTAATTATTAACCATAAGCACACTATACTATAGATACAGCCTAATTGCTAACGTGTTTACAACCATTTTGCAAATAATGAGCTAATTACTCCAATTATGTATTTCTCACTCATCTGAAGCTGCCGGGCTCTATGTTAGGTGCAGGGGGAAGATGTGTTCTTGCTGTCTGTGTCCCCTCAAGGGGGTTCAGTGGTGGGACCCAAGGTGACACCCAGCCCCAGGGACCACCAGCAAGGCCAGCTGAGGGGCAGTGGGTGGCATGGACTTAACAACAGCAAAAATAGTATAAATCTGGTCTATAAGGGAGCCAGGTGACAGAGACCCTCAGCAAGCTCAAACAGTACTAGAGGAGACAGGCTTGATTCACAAAAACTAATGACTACTCACTATTTAGTGTTCTTTTGGCAGCAGGGGAAGAGGGCGTTAAGTCAAACTGCTTTAGTTGAACAGCATTTACTGGCAAAGGAAGGAGGAAAAATAAGCTTCAGGGGTTTAGTACCAAATTTGGAATTATATATAATTAATATCATGGGCTCAAGTCGATTATAACCAATGGCCACTGATTTTGCCTAAGTTTGTGTCTGCTTCACACCATACCCACTCTGTGTATGTACTATGGGCTACTATATCCGTGTATACACACCCCCTGTAGGGTCAGTGAAGAGACTCGTCTAAAAGGCCAAGTCTAGAACCAGAAGGGTCTAAAAGTGCCAGAGACACAAGCTCCTCCGTGGTCAGTGTTTATTTCTTCAAAGCAATCTGCTCCACAACACACCTGCTTTCTTCCTTTTTTTTTTTTTTTTGGGCTTTGGAATTAAGAAAAAAACCCACTGTTCATCAGAGACAGAGGGGAAGCCAGGCTGTGCCAGTGAAAAAGGTGCCCAGCCCTTACAGGGTCAATGCATTTAACTCAGGTTCCTTGCTCAGCTTTAGACTTTCCTTTTGGTTTCTCCACTTGGCAGGAGCTCCTTGACACATTTCAAACGGAAAGAAAGAAATAAGCCTGAACACCCACTCAGTGCTCCAAGTGGACCTTTCCCCATCCTGAAGGACACCAAGCCCAGGCCACGCACAGGTTGGCCAAATCATCACATCCAGGTGAAAAAAAACAACTCTAAGCATTCCTGTAAGTCAGAAAGGCACCAGAAGGAACAACATCTTTCATTAGGAAGAAATGCTCATTAACCCTAATGGAGAAGAGCACACCAGCACCCAAACTTGGCTGTGTCCACTGGACTCAGATGCCCAACAAGGCGGCGAAGCTGAAAGAGCACACTGCATCCAGTTGTAGCTGAAATGCAACAGGGATCCTCAATGGAGAAGGTCTAAGGCTTCCAAAAACATCAGCTTCAAGCATGTTGTAGGAACTAACAAGTGTAAAATGAGAAGCAGAGCAGTGAGAGAACTATCTGATGCTGTTTCTCAGGAGCACAGAGCAGGAACAAGCCACATGCAGTAAGTGCCAGCACCTGATGAGGACACTCTGCCCAACATGGGCCAAGACCTGAGCAAGCTAAGATGAAGAGCTCAAGCAGAAGATAAAGAATCTTCATAGAAAAGCATTAGTGAGATGGCCATCAGGATGTCTCAGGCTGTTTCAAATTGATTCACTGAAGGGGATGCATGTAAAAAACCCTCCAGTAGATGACTCTGCTGCAAACAGCCCAGTAACGTTTCATAACCCAGAATAAACCTATCAATTAAAATCCCGTAGAAACATAGAAGGCAAGGACTGTCTGGAAGCATTGCCATTAGTGTTAAGTGGCGTAAGAGACCTCTTGGACTAAGGAGCCTCAAAAGATATGGGAGATGAAGTGTCATTGGCCTGCTGAAAATGAAAACACGCACTCATTTAACTGGTTCCCATCGAGTATTTTCCAACGAAAAGGAAAAGTAAGGTGAGTACAGCACAGGAGGACAGAGGGGGCTACTGCACCAGTTTATTCAGGTAAAATCTTATACTCAAGTGTCTTTATCTTAGTAGATGACAAGAGACACAAAGAAACCCTCAGGCATAAAAATGATATTTTCTTCTCTGCTCTAAGATCAGTTTGGACCAACAACTTGATTTTGTCACATCCTGTTCGGGATGACTAAAGGGCCAGAAATCTTATTACAGAGATAACGACCAGGATTTCGCAAAGCTCTTGGGGAGAAAAAGGCTGAGAGATGTTGTGACTTAAAATATTGATTGTAAGAGGGGGAAAAAAACCCTTCTGTGATATGAGGATGGATCCTAATTACAGTTTACTCTTTTAAGGAAAGTAGGTAAGTAGAAAGTTGGATGTAATAAACAGCTTTTGTTCTCAAAACCCACAATCAGCTTTATTAAAGTGAGCAAAGATGAGTCCAGAAGTTACTCACAATTTCCTCTGAAACCTCTGGCAACAGCAGCCACTGGGAAAGGACAAGGGGCCTGGGAGCCAGGTCCAGCAGGTGGGACGTAGATCCTCACCTTCCTGGACTGGTACCTCTACATCTCCGTGAGGTAATACCTTGGGGAAAAAGAAAATAGATATATATATTTATATATATTCATTTATTGATGAGAAATCTTTTGAGCACATTTCCAGCAGCAGCAATCAATGCTGTTCCCAGCACTTTGACCTCTTCAGAAAGAAAATTTCCCCGAGCTTTCCCCCACCTCTCCCTGCAGCAAACCCACCCTGTGGTGTCCCATCATGGGGCAAGAGCTGGTGGGGCCACCATGGGTGTGGGATGTGGGGCACCCCCAAAGCCAGCTTTAAGATTACTTCCTACTCTCAAGAAACTCATCGTGCCTCACCAAGAAAGAAAATTCTCTGAGCCAGGGAAAGTAAATGGGGTACATTTTCATTTTGATACAAGGAGATCTTAAAAACTTGGGGGGAAATTACGTCTCTCAAGAAACAGAAAGACATAGTTTCAAACTGGAAGAGGGCAGGTTGAGCTGAGATGTGGGGAAGAAGTTCTTTGGGGTGAGGGTGATGAGAGCCTGGCCCAGGTTGCCCAGAGAAGCTGTGGCTGCCCCATCCCTGGAGGGGTTCAAGGCCAGGTTGGAGGGGGCTTGGAGCCACCCAGGCTGGTGGGAGGTGTCCCTGCCCAGGGCAGGGGGTGGCACTGGGGTGGTTTAAGGTCCCTTCCAACCCAAACCCTTCTGTGTTTCTATAAAATACAGAGATTGAATTAAAAGGGAGGAGAGCTATGGTCTGTGTCAGCTCCTGTCACCAGGGCTATTTGTTAGAATATGGAATATTTAGTGAACCAGAAGTTTCACTCTCCTTGCAGCACTGCAAGCTTCACAGAGACAGTTTGTGCCCAAACCCAGCAGTAAGGTGACTTCAGCCGAGGAGCAGTCATTCGGAGTGTAAGGTGAGGTAGTAAAAGGCTGGGGGTTTCTGTATGAAAAATGCCCTTACCCACAAATGGAAGATGAGAATGATGCCAAATGCAGGAACTAGGAAGTGGGGGGTTGCCGAAGTACTTTTCTTATTATACTTATTGTTTTTACTAAGATGTACTGGGAAAAATACAGTTCAGTCTAAACCAGGGTTTTCACTGTGTTCCCTGGTTCATTTATTTTTAATGTTTAGGGCTCAGTTCAGCAAATAGCCAGGAAACAGAGGGGTTTTATCCTGTTTAAAGCCGTATAATACCATTTCATAAATTCCACGGAAATCTCTAGATTTTGCTTTCAGATGAAAAGATAAAAGCTGTCACCACAAAATTACATTCTGTCTGGGCGTGAAATTTGGGAAAAGAGGGAAACCCCAGCCCAGATGGAGGGTTCCACCCTCACAAGAGACACAGGCAGCGCGTCACCCAGGAGCTGGGCTTCACTGGGGGGCAGGCTGTTTGTGCTTTTAGGATATTTAAATTCAGCTCTTCATAAATCCTTCCTGCTATGCTTGTTTGGAGCACAGGAATAAGACCTTGCTGAACGAACAGTAGCAGTGCCAGGGTTCAGAAATGCAAATAAACCTTCTTTTTGCCTTCACTTTGGACACAAGAACTGGCACAAGAAGGTGAGGGTGGTTCCCAGCTCTGGAGGAGTGAACTGGGCACGTTCTTCTCTCTCAATGGTCTCCAACATAAAAACCCCATTGCCTGTGCTACCTGTAAAAAACTCTGCTGCCTCTGGTGTCGCAGTAGGGGAATGAAAGAGAATTTGTAGGGCCCCACTGTAAATCACAGCGGGACAGTGGCGGCCAGCACCCAGGGCAAAGAGCAGTGCAACAGCTCTGCAAACCTTAAAGGAGAGTATTTCCCTTACAAACGTTAAGATCACTGAATATCTAATGTTAATACTAGTCCTGTGGGTAGAGGCGCCTACTCCTCATTCTTGGTCCACCAAACCTCAGAGAAAGAGGCAGTTCTCCTGCCTCACCCCCCCCACGGATCCTGACTCAGTCTGTAAAAGCAGCGGGGACTGGAATGAATGTCACTGAGCATTTTGCAAGAGTGAAGTTTATTACAGGCCCTCTAGTTTTTCCAGGATATTGTGTTTTCCTCTGGCTAGAGAAAGTCCTAGTACATGAAACAATTTGTCCCTAGGAACATTAATTGCTTAACATCAGATTTTAATGAGCTCTCAGCATCAAAACCAGAAAAATTCTGCCCCTAGCAGAAATGACTTGCTATTTACAGGAAATGCACGTCTCCAGAAGAGAGCTCTGAAGACTGAAATCATATTTCCTTAAGCCAGTTAATTCCCGAACTTTCTGAACAGAGTGCATGAGGAGACTTTTGTTGTCATCTTCTCTTTATTTTGTGGTTGGGCCAAAGCACTGACATCTCCCACCCAAACTGAGACTCTCCAGGCCAAGGCATCAGCCCTTCTCCCTCCACATTCAGGCTCCAATTACAACAATTATTATTTCTTTTAAGAATTCCAAATAATATAAAATCTGAATTAATCCCTGTGCTTCATCTGAAAGCCCTAGTTGTGGCTCCAGCGCTGTTCAGACCTGCTGCTGACACTGTCCAATTTCATTTAAGTGGTGGGTTAGTGAAACTCAGATCTCACTTAGAGGAAAATCAAACTATACAGAGCAACATCCTTTTGACTTGATATATCAAGGTCATTAAAAAAAAGGTCTTTCCAACTAAAAGCACTGAAAAACCTGAGGTGATGCAGAAATCACTATTGCCCATTAGGATCCCTGGAGGGGTTCAAGGCCAGGTTGGATGGGGCTTGGAGCAACCTGGGATGGTGGGAGGTGTCCCTGCCCAGGGCAGGGGGTTGAAACTCAATGAACTTTAAGGTCCCTTCCAGCCCAAACCATTCTATGATTCTATGATCTATAGTATCTGACTCATTAAATAGATCCACTATGTACAGACAAATGCTCAGAAGGAGGAGGGAGACTCTGATCTGTAACAGCACACAGTCTCCATACCACAAATTTCCCAGCAATGCTATAAAGCAATGCCTCACCAGTCCTCTCAGAGCACAGAATCCCCAAACTGTAGCCCAAAACCAGCAATGACAGGGATCTGCACCTCCTGTGGGAACCTTTCACAGGGCAAAAGGGAGGTAATCTCAGAGAGGAATGACCTGTTCATGTACCCCAAAGGCACCTGATGGAGTTCCTGCCTGGCTGCAAGCTGTAAGGAAGCACGGTTACCACTGGGCTAACCATAAAGTCTTGTCATGGATTAGAACAAGTTAAGAGATAGGAAAGAGAATAGAAATAAATGGCCAATTCTCAGCGTGGAGAAAGGTTAATAGCGCAGCGCCCCAGGGATCAGTCTTTGGGCCGGTGTTTTTCAATATATTCATTAAGAGCCAGCGAGAGGTGGGGAAGAGAAGGCAGCAAAGAGCACTTGACAAAATTGTTTTAGGGCAGGGGCAAGGAGGGGCTGGGAAGGAGCAGCCACCAGTGCACAAACACAGCCCCAGTGCTGCTCCCCCAGTTCAGCCCTGGGGAAGTGGCACAGAGACACCGGCTATTGCCGAGTCCTTGTACACACGCAAGAAAAGCAGCCAACAGCCCTGTAAGAACTCACCTAATCCTGTATCTGATATAACTCCATTTATCTCCTAAGTCCAGGAATTGCCAAAACCAACAGTGTAAACAAAAAACCCATCCAGCTCTAGAGACACAAAAAAAAAAATACAAAACATCTCCCTAAGCCATTAGCACTGATTTTTTTAGTAAAATGACAAAATAAAGCTAGAAGAAACAAAATTATTTTGAAATACCATGAAATCCTTAGAATCCACCATCCCTTCCATGTCTCTCCGACCTTTTAGCTCTCTGCTCCCACCAGCACCTCATGGTGTATCCAGAAGTTGCCCTTGGAAATCATCCCTACTTCCAGGATTTCGAACTCATGGCATTTTCACCCCGTTATCCGCGTTAGCAGCATCGTGCTGAGGAAATAAAGGCAGAACATTGTTCACAGGCACAGAAAGTTCAAGGAGCACCTGATGACAAAATCCGATGGTTGGATCTGAGATTCATTGCTGCTCACCAAGCCTCAGATCAAGGGAAGAAGCTGCCTCCCAGGTGGAAATGAACAGCGAGACCAAAAATATCCCAAGAAACTGGTGGGAATCAGCACAGGAAGGGGTAAACATCCAGAGAGGGAACTTGCCAGAGCCTTTAGGCGTTGGGGGCTGAGGAGGCCAGTTCATCCTCAATAAATCTTCATTCCTAAGAAAGAGACATCACAAACCTGTGCATGCAGGTGGCCAGAGTGATGAACTACAGCAATTGATAGCCATGGGGTGACTGATGTCTTCAAAACACAACTGCATCCTCACCTTCAAAAGGTTATCAGAGAACCTCAGTACGCACAGGAGAGGAACAAAATTTGACTATTGCTGATAAGAAAGAAAGATGCGGGTTTTGTTGGGAAGAAGGTGCCTGAAGACAGGAGTTGGCTGCCCAGATCCACACTGGAGCTGAAGCCACAGAGCCCACATAGCTCAGTGCTTCTCAGAGGTGCCAGGATGGGGTTCTGGGGGTCAAGTAGCCAGGTTGGAGCTTTATCCTCACAGTGATGCTGCTCTAGCTCCAGTGCTCCAGGGCCAGGACTGCCTGCATTCTGCTGGGCATCCCCAGGCCCTGTAGGGAAAGTAAGTGACCACTGCCTCCCAGCATGGACACCAACACCCTGACAACGAAGTAAAGATCCCCCAAATGACAAACTGAGAGGCCTCAAGGAACTCCCCGTCTGCAGCTTAACAAAACCACAGCCCCAGGTGAGAATGGCCAAGTACCAACTCAACGATGTACATCTCTCCCTGTGCATCAGAGCACCATCAGCATCAACAGGGTGGAACAGGATGGTCTTTAAGGTCCCTTCTGACCCAAACTGTTATGTGATTCTATGGTCAAGGCTGGGGACACACCAACATCTCCATTATCAATAATGCACCCCACATCACTACCACAATCACAGAAAACAGTATTTGTAAAATAAAGAGCATTTTGTGAGCTACCGACACGGCGTTACGGCACGAGGCAGCACATCGAGATGTGGCTGAAGTAGAGGGAGAGCAATTTAGGGGAGAACGGACGGATGCCAGCACTGACAGATCACTGTTTCAATCAGCTACAGGGAATCCTTTACAAGGCCACTGACAAACCCCCAGCAGCACGTAACAGCGCTGAGCACCCCAAAATTTAGGCAAAACTATTCAGTTCAAGGAGTTTGCAGTGTTTGATGGCTCCTACCTCTCAACAGAAGGCACAGGTTAATGCAGGGGCTTCAGGAGAAATATCCTCCTTGTGAATTACTTATGGAAACTGGCTGAAATTGAGCATCCTTTTGTTTAGAAAACAATTTTGTCTAGAAGACAAAAAATATTATACTGGGGTGAATTTGTTGTTGTTTTCTACTCATTCCTGTTACTTTACGGGATGGAATCCATCAAACAAAGCCTTTCTGGGGGGGTTGGTGAGCAGGGAGTCACAGGCAGCGATTATTTCTGACCGAGAAGAGACCACCAGCCCATTTCCCAGACTGACTGAAAGCCTGCAGCAGCCCCTCCTGGCCTGTCCCTTACTGCAATAATGCAAGTAAACAAGAGTCCCGCACCATGCACAGGAGGTAGGAAGGAATCCTAATTCTAAACATATCAATACTTTTCTTTTTCTAAACAATTAAGCAGCACATGCCTCTCTGCTTAAACATAGGAATTTTAAGAGTATGTCCTTACATGTAGAAATATGAAAGGTTTAATTATCTTTCTGCTTTTCCACTGAGGAGGCTATAATGAAGTGATTCTAGTAAATTCACTGTGAACTCTTCAGCTGAGCACAAAATTACAGCATTATGCATAAATATTTGCAGAAAGAGGTCATTAACCCATCAATGATCCTTTTCTGCAAGCTCTGAAAACTGCTGGCTCTCTCCTGGTTCTGCGGGTCTCTCCTTTGTGAGGCTCCGGGCACACAGCCCCCAGGCTGCAGCAGCCCCCCCCGTATCGATCACAGCACTAACACACGCAATTCCCCCCCAAAATCGGGTTTATATTTGCATTTTCTCACTACCCTATAATCATCCTGCTTGCCAGCAAGACGCACGGGCTGTTTACACGCGGCCCAAAATTGGGGAGGAATAATTAAGATGACACGGTTCGTTTCGTCTTCTTGGAAACTCGGGGGTCTGTGATCTGCCCTCCCGGCTGCGGGGGGAGGCTGTGGACGTGCCACGAATGCTGACACCCCTCAGCTTCTGCCACAACAACATGGGGAAGGGCTCCCCAACCCAACCACCACCACCTGGCGTCACTCGGAGCCCAACCCCCGAAGCTGTAATATAAAGCAATTATTGCCTTAGTTAAGTGTCAAAACTCATCGTATTTTGAACAATTTTCCTAAGAATGATGGCTGCAGGAGGTTGTGGAAGGGCAGACGCCCGAAAGAGAGCAATATTTCTATGTTCTTGAGAACATCTATAGGTGTCCTCAAAGCCACAACACAACCCTTCCCCTGCATGTACTTCAAAAACTACTTTAAAAAACAGTGTGCACATACTTTTTAATGCCATAATCATTCTAATTCTTAATTCTGACGTATTTTTTCATGCAAAGGGAAACACCACATGATTTTTTTGCCCTCTGGAGGTGTAAGGAAGAATTTCCCACCCTGTTTCCCCTGTTGAAGAGCAGCCTTATCGCCAGGAATTGACAGGTTCTACCGGCCACTGCTGGGACTGGAGGAGGCTGCTCTCAACTCCTCAAGCTCCTCCAGCGCACAGAAGGCTCCATCTAGTGTTACACCACAAAATCCCAGGGAAAAGTGGGGGGGCGGGAAGCCAGCTGATAATAACTGCTATAGGTTTTTAAGTTGTTCTAGCAGTAGCCGAATAACTGGAGTTTCCTGCCCGTGTTTTCCCATGCCTGCTTTGCTGTCCCCCTGGAGGCTTCCAGGCTGAAAAGCAAAGAAACCAAGCAAGAATAAACACCTAAATCCCTCACACACATTCAGTCCCATTTCATACATAGTAACAGGAAAAAAGCTGGAATTTACACCAAGCTGGAAGGGGCCACACAGATCCAGAGTCCCTCCCCATCTCTCCTGGAGCCCCTTGAGGGACTGGAAGGGGCTCCAAGGTCTCCCTGGAGCCTTCTCTTCTCCAGGCTGAACCCCCCAACTCTCTCAGCCTGTGCTTATGAAAGTTAGGGCACCCACCACAGGCAGGGACCAGCACAAAGGCAGTGGGGAACCAGTGCAAATGCAATGGGGTCAGCTGTGGCATTTGGAGGACCATGACCAGGCTCCAAGTCAGTTCTGAGGAGAAGGATCTGGGGGTCCTGGTAGACAGTGAACTCTCCATGAGCCATCAATGNTGGGAAGTTCCATCTAAATATGAGCAGGAACCTGTTTGGGGTGAGGGTGTCAGAGCCCTGGCTGCCCAGGGAGGGTGTGGAGTCCCCTTCTCTGGAGACCTTCAAGCCCCTCCTGGATGCAGCCCTGGGTGATGTGCTCTGGGCAACCCTGCTTTAGCAGGGAGTTGGGCTGGGTGAGCTCTAGAGGTCCCTTCCAACTCTGACAATTTCCCAATCCTCTGATTCTTCAGACCCTTCACTGAGCAGGCTTTGAAGAGCTCAATCCTCTCATCACAACCGGTCACCTGGAACTTACAACCTGAAGTAAAAAAAAAAAAGCCACCGCTTTCCTCCACTTCTACCTCAGTCCCCCAGAAGGAGCTACTGGACCTTTCTGACGGCTTCCCATGGAATACTCCCCTCATTCAAATCATTAACTGCATCACATTTCTCCTTGACCCGTCAGAAGCCTTTAACCCATGATCACATATTGCCAGATTCATTTTTACTTTAAAAACCAGGTTGTGTTACCCACCTCAATTTTATGACACTGGCCTTTAAAAAAAAAAAAAAAAAAGGAACACTTAGATGGTGTTTGTTTGGAAAGTATTTCTTATTCAAGCCCAGAGGTGACAAGGGCAGGGGCAATTATCTGATAGGAAATGCTATTAATTAGAGTTAATACCGCAGAGGGGTCAATCACTGCAGCGGGACTCTCACTGCAGGCACCAGAAGGTACAGTGGGTGCTGCTCTACAACCGGTTCGTGAGCACTTCCACTCCCACCAACACCTCACCACTCTCTCCTGAGAAAGCAGAGACCAGCTCAGGCTGGGACAGCCCTCGGTGTGTCACCTCCTCCAGCCTCCTGCTATAAGCAGCTCACATCAGGTGTCTCTGACGTTAATCCGAGTCCTGAGCACCTTGGGAGGACAGATCCCCAACCTCTTGAGGAAACCTCTTCCCCTTTTCACCATTCTCAGTGGGAATTATTTTTTTTTTCCTTATTAAAATACAGGACAAAAAGACTCTAACTGAAATCTTGGGACAAGCAAGAAAAAGAAAGCAAAAGGAAGAGAAAGATAGAGCCAAGCAGAATATATATTACATTAACTGCACCCAAACACTGACATGAACTACTTCTCCCACCAGACAGAAGTACCATCCCACCGTCAGCAGCTGGAGAAGCCCAAGCCCTCACTCACCTCTGCAGCACCAACACTCCATTGCCTTTTTTCCCTGCCCTTCTGTGCAAAACAGGCCTTTTTCCATGGCTGTCTCCCCGCGTTCAGCTTCAGAGGTGTGGGAACCCCATCCAACCCTAGTGCCCAAATCACTCCCATTTAGCAAAAAAACAGCTCGGGATCCCACCCTGCCTTCTCCCAGGAAAGCTGGAAGAACAAGCCCTGCTCCCCTTCACCTAAGGAGGAAACCTCAGGCTGTAGCCCCGCGTCCAGAGCTGAATTAATTACAGGTACCAACCCCCCAGCTGCCCTCTTCATCCACAGTTCATCCCCCCACCTCCCCTCCTGCAGCCCCCT
>VXBJ01000220.1:304650-322743 GCA_013400055.1 Nycticryphes semicollaris | reverse complement strand
ACTATTGGTGGGTGTAAGGAGCTGGGGGGGGGGGGGGAAGCTTTATTTTAGCTGTAGGCAATTACATGCAAACTAGAAAGATTGACTGGTTGGGTTTTGCGGTGAAGGTTCCAGCAGCAGTCTGGAAGCACTCTGCTTTGGGATGAACTGCCACAACAGCTTTACTTTCCTAACACAAGATTTAGGTTGAATTTCTGAAGAAATGCCAGACAGGCCTTACAAGGGATAATTAAACTGCTAACAAAACATTTTAAGTGGTTATCTAGATGATTGCAAACACCACTCCGGGTGCTATGCAATAAAGAGACCCTAAATAAATCAGGGTATTGATGCAGCAAATACACAAACACTATCACAGTCCAGAGGAATCCGCTGCAGTAATACAAGGTACATACAGCACCCAATTGCCAGCAAACACCCAGCCAAGGGGACAAACAGCCTTTGCACTAACCATGACCTGGTGTTCCCCCATCACAAAATTCCCAACTACAAGGAAATCCCAAAACACACCACTGGACAGGGCTCCCTTGTCTTGCCAACTGCACAAGAGGCTCCAGTGCGAGTCCATGGTTGGTATCAAAGTAGATACAAATCAAAAATATCTCCACCTTTAAACAGATGGCTCCTTTTATTTAATTCTCAATGTACCTACTGTTATCACGGAGCTGTATCACCTTTGACAAAACAGTAAATTTCCATTCTAGGAAGTTTGAGGGACCCAGCTAACTAACACCTGCTACTGCCAGACACCATCCCAGCAGGCTAACGCAGGCACAGTATTTAACTGCAAAATTAAAAGCTCTAAGTTCAGATGATTTAATAGGTTGCACTACATTTCAGCACTTCCCATTTTAATACATACATCTCCTTAGGTGAGTACTTCCTGTGCGCTGTTCATGGGGTACTGGGGACCAAATGTAAGAACTGAAAGCCTGAAGAAGTGCCTTCTCTCTCACAGTAAGACATGCCAATGAACACGTGTTATACTCTTAAGTCCCTTTCCATGCTGAGTTTGGGAAAAAGAACTAACTATCCTTAACCTTGATGCCTCAATGCCTCTTTTGGTTTCTGGTTTTTGTGCCCGTGGCCATCAGGGACGTGGCCAGAGCCGTGCTCTGCTCCTCCCACTCACCAGGGTCCCACCAACCACCACGGCAGAGCCACCACCGGCAGCACCAGGGCACCATCCCGCAGGGGCCAGCACACGGAGCAGAATAACCCCAGCTGCAGTTGTCCCACACCTTCTCACACGAGGGGCTCATCACAGCAAGAGGAGCCATAACCCAACAAGAGCTGTCTGAAGCGCTGTTTGGCCGAGCCATCCCCACCCCACATCAGCGTCACTCCACCTGCAGCTCCCCACGGAAGATCCTGCAACATCACAGGACTAAGAAATTTGGGATTTTAACATTTGTTCACGTGGGTTCTGTGTAGATCAACACTCCAGGTGAGCTGGGGACCAGGCACTCTGAGCAGAGATGCCAGGATTAAGAGCAGTGGGTTTAAGAAAAGGCATTCCCAGCGCAGCAGAAACACGCTGCTGCTCTTTCAATTTTACCAGCTAAATTTTCTTTTTCCAAGTTTTCTAAATCTTCTTCTAATTTTCAGTAATCCTGGATGTTAGCCAATTCTTGTTATTCCTTGAATTGAAACCACCTCTTCAGACTACTTTACATTTTCAGCCTGTGACCTGATACACAAAACATGTCAGGAATAAACACCGAGCTACCTCACGAAGCGTGTCCTGGTTCAAGGACAGCATCCCAGATTCTTTAGAATGCCCTGAATTCTCTGTGATTCCAGTTCCAAAACTTAACTAAGGGAACAGCAATTCTCCCGCTGCGTGTGAGCAGTATGAAAATACTTGATTTAATGTTTGTGGATGTACAGGGCACTGTTGGGATGTAGCTCCCCAAAGCTGGGTAAGTCTGACAACCAGCCCACAGCGAGCGCTGTCACAGGGAACACAAACTCAGGAAAATCCTTACCACAGCGGGGTTCTTTCGGGGAGCCCTTCATGAACAGCATGCAGGGGGCAGCGTTGATGAGTTTCTTCAGACGCAAATTAAGATCATCTTTGCCCCCCTGGTTAGAGGCAGGGGGAAGGGAAGTGCTGGCCGCGTGGCGCTGCACTTTTTTGGTCAGCTCTGGAGCATGGGCACCATCTAATCTGTCCACTTTCTGGGAATTCTATGGAAACCAGAACACAGGCTCACGTTAAAGGATTAAATTCAGAATTTGTACTGTAATAAAAAGAATAGTAAAGCCACCATCTAAAGTATAGATTTTCAGATGCAGGGCGGATTAGTGTATTGATCTTTTAGCCAGACTTTACTTCTAAGACTCGTACCATTCTGTTGGCTGTTAATGCCGGCAAATTTGCCATCAGAAGAATTTATTAAAGAAGATAATTTTATTATCGCAGCCAAAAGTGACCCAGACTTGTCATTTCCACCAAAAGATTATTTCCTTGGGTTTCCACCTTGTTGCAGAACTACAGCCAGACAAGGAAACAGTACTGGAACTTTTGTGACACGGTACAAGGTGCAACAACTAAAACAACTATATAATAACCCCAAAGCAATTTAGCAAGCTCTGAAATGTTACATATAAAGTGCAAGAACTGTTTCTATCTATTTTTTTAAGTTCCACTGGATGGACTTAGATACATAAGAAGTTTCTCAGTGAAGAAACACTGAAGTTTCTGCTCTTTGGGTAGTCGTATTAAGAAGGTATCCGTATTAAGAGTCCACATGGAATCCGTTTTCTCTAAAATCCAGTTTCTCTTACCTTAAAGAATAAGAACGTTGGAACAGAACTAATTCCATATTTTTCAGATACTTCAGGCACAGCTTCAGCTTCCAGCTGAAAAAAAAAAAAAACAACCCCCAAAAAAACCAAAACAAAAAGATTATTTTCATAAGCTTCTTTAAAGTTGGACTGTAGATGTCAATCCTATCTAGAATGTTCTTCTCGGCATTTTATACATTTTAAAAGGATTTGATGCAGAAGTTTGTGACACATTTGCATTTAAATGAGACTCACTGGGTTGGCGTGTCATCCACTGAGCCTACACAGTGTCAAAACAGGTTCAGAGGTTTTTATTTTGTTGCACATTTCAAAAGATGCCCGGAGGCTACGAATAAAATTTTTGGTGCACTAGTGACCTAGTAAATTTTCAATCATATGCAGCTACTACTATATTGAAATCCATAAATCATTGACCCCAGTTATGTCATGATTACAGTGCTTATTTTCTGCCCACAGCAATGCTTGCTGTTTGCTCTATTGACTAATTTCAAGGGGCAGTACATCATGACTGACATTTGCAGCCTTCTGCAAATTATGAAGAAGAAAGGAGTGTTTCTTCAATAAGCTATTGATGGCTACTACAGTTTAGTTTTAACTCCTGCAAGGCTGCCGGGTAGTGAGCAGCCACCGTGGCAAGAGCATTGGTTCCTAATTCATTCAGTATTCAAATGCATCCCTTCAAATTATATAATGTGGTAATTTGCCAAGAAAATTTATCTTCTCATTAACTCAAATTTGCGGCTTTCTGTGCATAAACTAAGAGCTCACTTGGGTAAGTAGGAGAGAAGATCTAGTACGAGGTTGTTTAAGACACGGGCTCTGTAACAGCTGCAGAGTTTGTGGTTAAGAAAGCAGTAATAGTTCTAAATGTTTCAAACAAAGTTTTAATCCATTGTACACAAGAAAAAGCCTTTCAAATTCTTATTCAACAAACCATATGGTGACATTTCACAAAGAAGCACCGAGAGAACTGCTTACCAGTGTGGTCCTGCCTGCCCCTGGCCATCCTTCTAGAAAATACTGTGTTTGTTCTCACTATTAACTGAAACTTAGTGAACCTCTGAATATTTTAGTATTACACCGTGTTGTGATTTGCTCCAACTGCATTGACTCCTAATGAACCCACCAAATCCAGAAGCAACCCCAAAGAGTAAGTCAGAAGTGAGAGCCCAAGCTTCACCTCTCTTTCTGTAAATCAATGCTCCAACGGGATCAACAGAGAAACCAAAGCCATGAACTCAAAACTGTAAATAGATTCCAATTATCTATTCTCCTTCAAGTAGCAACAATTAAATGAGTTCTATCTGTAGTATTAATTTTCTTTTCCAGTCCTACTTACTTGGACATTTATGTTCCCCTTTGGTGAGGTTCAGGCACACAGAAGAGATTTAATTTCATATTTCAATAACTTGCTCTTATTGGTACAACTTTCCAAACTGTTGTTTCTGTTTCTGGCTATAGACACCACTTTCATTTTAACCACACCAAGGATTTCAGAGTTAGGCCACGCAACAACCAAAATGAGGAACTGAATTCAGAAAGACTTCAAGATTTATTGACAATTTTGAAATTAATTCCATTATTCCTTAGCTCTATTCCAGAATGTAACAGCTTATGATTCGCAGGGCAAGACCCTGTCTGCTCTGGAATACAGACCACAATCCCACAAATAACTTCCAAAATCAAATACATTCCCCATGAGGGGCTCCTCCCCACCCCCCTAAAAAAAAAAGTCTTTAGTCTTTTCATAGCTGATTTTCTCTAAACAAGTCGTGTTCGGGGTGGGAGGGAGGGGAAGGTGCCATTATTTTAGCTTTGCAAAACTTGATCACTTCACCCTCGCTATTAAAAAATAAATTGCAGCTGAATAACAAGGGTTATAAATAAATAATACATGAATATGAAAAATAAAGAGACAACACAGAGTTTTCAAGTTTTCTTGGGCCTCCCAAAAACTATAACAACTCTATGTAAATTTAAGTATCGTGAAATTTCAAACCATTGAAAACCAGTCTTCTAAAGCCCTAAGTAATAAAATACTGCCAGTAAAATAGCTCCATCGTTCTGTTTTGCAGAGAGAAATACCGACAGAGAGGAGTCATTAAAAAAACCCCACAAAACCTAAAGGCTGTAAGAAATCAAATTAAAATGCTCTCACGCAGCTGGCTGCTCCATTACTCCCTGCCCTCATAATCACAGAAGTGTCTCATTAACAAGAGAAAGTTGTTTTAAAACGAATGGCATGGTGATGAAGTGCGCTCATTTTCCCCTCCACACCGGTTCTCTTACCAGGATGTGCAGACAATCACAAACAGTGAGCAACTCCTTTGTGTTTACACCAGCCGGCACCACACCACTGCCACCCGAGTGACAACATTGCACAGACTTAAATTTACCTTCCTTTCAACTTCTTGAAGATTATCGCTCGTCTTTAGCATCAGACAGAAAAATTGCTATGAATTCTGAGATCAGTTTAGCTAAGCACTGACAGCACAGGAACAAATGGAATCTCCAGCACATAAGAAAACAGCAGCAGCATCAAATTGATCTCAAATCCATAGACAAAATCATGTTTTAAAATGTGGCTATTTAGAGAACTGAGGGACTGAGACACTGCAGGCAGAGAGCAATTTAAAAGCCTACTTGTTAAATGGAGTAGAGAGCAAAAAACAATCATCTTACTCTGATCTTTAACTTTTTCTTTTACCACCACAATAGAATTAAGGTATCATTTATGCTTGCAATATCAAGTTTGGAAAGATCAACCCAGAACTTTCATCTCTGAGATTGTTGGTGCATCTCATGTGTTCAACCTGCATCTCTACACATGAAGCCACAAAGGAGCTTCAGAAACAACTTTCCCCAAATTTCATCATATTTTACTCATACTTTGCAGTAACTGCTCCCCTCTATTTAACACAAGCCCAACAGCCTGACTTACCTTCACAAAGGTCACCTGTGTGTGTTCCTTGGCCAGCGTTGCCATAACTTCGTTCATCTGAGCACACTGAGGAGCCCATGGTGCCCAGAAGTGGACAACTATAAGGGACCTAAAAATAAAAACAAGCTTTTATTAGCTCCAACTTCATAGTCCTCCATCCAGCTTCAGTAAGGTTCTCTTGAATGGCTGGCATTAATTATACAGAGTATTTAAAGACAAGAAACCCCCCACACTGTAGTGTTCATGAGCACAAATAAAAACGCTTGGATGACAACAGTGATGAGCTATTTGCATCTCTTTCCATTCTGTTCCCTGGGTTTGCTGAAGCCAAACCCACTAAACAATAGGGGATAATGAATAAAATATACTAATATACTATACTAGTTTTAATCTACTTAGAAAGAGATCTAGAAACCAACACAACCCTACTGTAGAAGCTCTCTAGTGTCTTTTATTACTAAATAATGGCAGTTCAGTATAAATTTGCATAGATCTGCAGGCAGTGTGACACTCATACCAGAACAGATCGGGTTATCTGACCACAATCTCCGAGTACAGCACTAAACTCAATTCAGAAACAGAACTTTAAAGTTCATAAATTTCATTTCTCAAAGCAATTCTAAAACATTTTGGAAGAAACATAGTAGGATAGCCTTCTCTTCTATTCTTTTTTTAATTATACCATCAGTCAGACATGTTTCTGCTTTGCAAGTTATTAAAACCACCAGAGTTTACAGACTAGCAAAAACTGAAACTGCAGAAAAACACAAGTGCCCTGTTCCCTAAGTGCCAGCCTCGCAAATGTAGTCCTGAGCCCAGGAACAATTCAGGATGTCTTCTCCCTGGCTGTCATCTGTACAGATTCCTCTCCTATACAGGTCACCAGCAGCAAGGATCCCAAAGGTAAACCACCTCTTTAATTACAACAAAGTAGCTGTAACACTGCTTTGAACGGATTCCACTGCTCACAACTGACAGTTAAACCCAGTAAAGTCTCACTTAAGTGATTTACTCTTTACCCCTCAATGGGATTTGGTGTGGACTTCTTGAGGCAGCCAAGATCACATCTTAACTGCAGTTCAGTGAAACTTTAACCCCAAAACTCCGGTTTGACACGTAAACTTTTATAACAATGTTCTTTGTGGAGCAAATGCTGAGGCAGATTGCAGCACAGGTACCTCCTGCTGGAGCTTTTCCTGCCCTCACAGCAGTTACATCTTCCCACCATCCCCACAGCACTCAGCTCAGCCACACACCTTTTAATTAAGACTTTGGAGCCAGTGGGGATGAGCCCCTGGAAGCACTGTCCCATTCCTTGCCACAAAGTAATAAGGTGAAAATAATGAGGTAGGTTGTGGTTGGGGGAGGGAGTCACTTACATGTATGAGAATGCCCAGTCACAACAGAATTAAAATTTTCAAATGAAAAAAGCAGCAGCAGTTCACTATTGGAGAAGACAGACCAGGATCTGATGAGAATTAGATAGAGCTTTGCTCCAGGATGGGTCTTCCTGTACTTGCTCATCATACCCTTCATCTGAGGTACCACTTTTGAGCCCTCCTCCAATATCCTTCGTAACGTACATGCTATTTCCTGAGCTCCATTTCCTGACCATTAAGAGCTCAGAGAAGTTGTTAGAAGTGAATTGAGGATGAACAAAAACACCTTTTTTTTTTTTTTTGCATCAAGTTGTGTGAGAGAACAGTCTAATCTACTTAGATCTTCTGCAGCTTTTACAACTACAGAGACTGAAGCTGCTATCGCAACTGCGCAACGCCTGTGCGTCTAAACCCATGATTTTTACACCTGCTGGACCACGAGTGGGACAGCAGAATAGCTCCACTGGCTACCAACGAGCAGAGGAAGGAAGGAGAACAGAGAACATCAGTAGTTTAGTGCCCAAAGCACTAATAAATAAGGTGATGCACTTCCCTTCCCTTCACTGAAGGCGGGAACACACACTCCTCAAGCATTTCCCAAGTGCTACAACTTAATTTTGGAAGCTTGGCGGGACACATTGATCACAGGAACATCAGCTCAGGAGAAGCAGAAGGGGGATAATCACATGCTTATTTAATCCTCATTCCATCGGAGCCTGTTCCTTCCTTACCAACATAAAGCTGCAATCTTCACGAAAAACATACTTCACATTAATTCACACCAAGGGTGTCAGGTGTGTGTGTGAGACAAATGAATTCACAGAATAAGACTAATTTTGCAATTAAGAGTACCCTCTTGGTATCCCAGCACTTTAAAGTCAGCTTGAAAAAGAGCCAGAGTAAGTTAAAACACAGAGGGTGACAATAGAGTTAGCAAAAAGAAGCACGTAAGTGATTCTACACAAAGTATTTATTACATTCAACCAAGATATTCCTAAACATTCAACTATTATATAGAGAACTGTAACAAAAGCTTATGACAACTCCCAACGTTTCTCTTCCTGTACCATTCTGTATTTCCCATTTTGGAGGAAAAGCTGCAGGCTCAAAAATAAAATTAGCTTTTTTTAATGTAACTTCTTTTAAACTTTAGGAGCAGAAGACAAAGCAGAACATGTCACACATTTTCTGTGAGGAAACAAAAAGCCCAAAATCTTGTCTTTATAGTATATTAAAAAATTGGAATTGGTTGAGACAGTCTGAAAACGTGTACCTTTAAAACAAAGAGTGTGTTGACTGCAGAACCAAAATAGCACGACATTCCCTGAAAGGCACATCCAGAAAATAAACACTCCATGGGATGTCCTCCTTTTGGGCCAAGATACAAGGATTTTCTAAGTATTTACCATCTTTCTGACAGGCAGCCCATGTTACTTGGTCCTACAAGCTGATTTTTCCAAACCATAGTCTAAGTAACATAATAAATTACAGAGCAATAATGGAGGTGGTTCAGTAAATTTGAAGATACTGGCTTGGTTCATCTTTTGCACCCGTAAAATCTAGATGCATTTTGAAAGAAATTAAACCTTGAAATCTACACTTATTCCATAACACAAAGCTTACTAAGAACCTGATGTCAGAAAGACTAATTTTCTGAAACAAGAACTGCTATGAAAGTGTCAACATAAAATGCCAGCAGTTGCAGCTGATCAGTGACAATTCTATTAGTTTGGAAAAATCAGGAATTCCATCTGAAAAAAAAAAAAAACCAAAACCAAAAAAAGCAAAACCCAAAAAATATCAGTAAAAGCCCATTAGGCCTAGCCTTAACAATTCAGCAGGTTTTTTGTCATAAGCTTTGTCTTTCAAGAGAAAAATACCTCATTGAGGAAATGTTCTCCTTTCCCACTTTATTCAGTGAATGTTTAAAACATTTTTTTAATGCCAATGATTTTCAAAATCACCTGATAATTTAAATATAGAAGGTACCTTAAGTCAGCCAATGTATATAAAGTTCTACCAGCATCCAGAAACAGGGAAATCATTAAGAAAAATCTGTAGCTACAATTTGAGGGAGTCGTTATGCTCTGTCAGCGCAGGCTGGTTTAGTTTCTGAGCAGAAACAAAAGCCAAAGCCAAATATTTTGAAATGAAGCAGGGGAGAAGAGTTCTCAGTGTTATCAATTCATCTTAGGATCAAAAAAATATGCATAAAATAACCAAGTCCATTAAAGAGCAAACGGAATGATGTTCTGTGGACAAAGGGCATAAGAGAATTGCCGAGGGTTTTGTAGAAAATAACTTCAAAATGTTGTATTTGATCCTGAAGCCATTCCCATTTCAGTATGTCTCAAGGAATGCGAGTATGACCTTCTTCTGGGATGTTCCCACACAATAATTCAGTTGAAGAACAACCCCAGAAAAGAAAACTGAAAGTCATGCAGCAAGCTTGGAAGAATGTAGTTTCGTCTCGTCATAATCAAAACTTTTCCATGTTTCTTTATGCCCTCTTTAAGAATGTGACGCTGGTAATTTTGTCATCCTTTTTAAATCACTCATTTAAATTGTTCTTCTCTATTTGATTAAAGGCCACTTGCTAACGCAGCAATTAAATGATGTGGAAGTGTTTTTATGCAGCAATTTCAATGCACCTTATAAGACCTAGTGAAATACATACACAGTGAGTGGATTAAAAAATGTAATAGTTACCACACCTTTGATTCAACACGACAAACAAGCAAAGCTCATAACCAAAGCTGTCCTTCCTCACTAAGTCCCTGTTCCTCTGCCACTGCAGCAATGGCTATTGTGACTCTTTCCCACCAAAGCCAAACGTGTGCAGAGCGCTCCCTCACAGCATCAGTCCCCAAAACCTTCTCCTATCAGACCAAGGGCCATGGCCCAGTGGCTACAGAGAATCAGTGGCCTATGCTGAGGCACCAAAGGAACGACATCCCTGTTAGTCGTTGTTAGAGCTGAAAACCAGATTAATAAGAAACCAGCCCTGTCACACGAGAGATAAACAACTGAAGTTTCACATTGTTTCTCAATAAACAATATAATGCTGGTCTTTTCATTGAAAACATTGTACAGTAAGTGCTGCTGACACCTTAGGGCTCAGAAGACAAAGAAAATTCTTGGGTTACACTTAAGTTCTGTTTTGAATAATTTTTCTGCCAATCCGTCCACAGAGACAGGTTTAGCAGCTGCAGGAGCCCTCCCAGCGGCTCACAAAAGGGGTCCCTAAAACATAAGCTATCAAAAACCAAACCGAAAGCCCTTCTCATATCTACGGGTTCGGTGTTTTTAATTTCCACGTGAAAGTTTTATTCAGCTCGGAGGCAGCGCCAGGCCTGCTTCCCTCAGCAGATCCCGGCCTTTCACCGAGCTCAGCCCAAACGCGCGGCGGCGGGTTCCGCTCCCCCCGAGTCCGCCTGACCACCCACAGGCCACCATCCCCGGAGGTACCCCGGCTCACCCATCCTTCTGCTGCAGCAGCTGCTGGAACTGTTCAGCAGAACCCGCTACCGCCACCTCCCCCGCAGCCATGGCCCCGCCGCTGCCGCCGGAAGGAGAGAAATAGACGCCGGGTCACGTGGGAGCGGGCCCGCGCATGCGCCTCAGCAGCTGCGCACTCCGCGCAGGCGCCGTCCGCTCGCGCAGGCGCGATGGCCACGGGAGGAATGACCGCCATTTTGGGGCCGAGCAGGGTGCGGGTATCCTGCCTGGAGCCCTGTAATCCCCGGTCACCGGTGAAGGAGTCCCTGGTCCGTTTTGCTCCATTTAGTGGATATTCAGCCCTCTGGAAGGAGGGTATTGTGCAGGCTCTGTGTTTTGGGTGTGGCTTTTCTGCCCCTTCGCAGCCTGCGGTGCCACTCAGGAATGAATGAACATAAAGCCGAAGATAATGCACTTGTAAACAGTTATGAAGGTGTTTTCTTAATGGGGCCGGTGTTTCCTTATCCACACCTTGCCGCAGGTGTTAATGGCACTGCGTGGCCAGAACCCACTCCTGGTAAGAGCAGGTAAAAGCAAAATATTGAACTGCTTTATCATTTGTTTCCTATATTTGGCATTTCTGAGGTATATTTTTAACTAAAATAAAAAAGCTTAGCCAGTGCTCTGTCTAGAGATACTCCAATACTACTCCCAAAGGTCTCTCTTCCTGATAGTTACCAAACTAAGATCACTTTAATTCTGTGTGAAAATAATCCATAAAAGGTTTTAATGTCATCGAGAAAATCTGTACCTTGAATGCTGTTGGGAGTTTTCTAGAATTTGCCAACTCTGACAAGCCCTCGGGTTTGTCTTTGCCATTCAAAAACCGTTAATGCTTCTGTTACCAAAATAACACACCTTGTCTTTCTAGTGAAGAAAAAGCTTAAAGATTCCAACAGGATGGAAGTGCCCTGGTTTGAGTTCCCCTCGTCCCCATCGGGCCGCTCTTCAGCATCCACCTGGTACCGTTTCCCTCCCCGTTTGCCAGGGCAGTTTGTTGAAAACAATCAGCTGTAACCTCAACCTGAAATGAGATTTTAGCTCCTGGAGCTCCCTGCCCATAAATATGCAGCTGTTAACAATTCGTGCTGCTGGAACCAGGATTACCACTGGTGATGGGGAACCGGACCAGGAAGAAATGGAACAGGATAAGAAGAGTGAATATTTTATTCTGTTTTGTCTAATAACACTTACATCCTTTTGATGTGGAAAGAGAAAAAAAGAATTTAATCCAAAATACTGTCTCATCTCTGTGCTGTTAAAAAGATAGTCATAAAGGCTCCTGAAGAATGGTTACTGTTCTTATAAATTTAATGTAAAATTTTAACATGTTGATCATCAACAATATTTTATCTGAAATCTCAACATGCACAACAGAAATTAATTAAAAAAAATAATAACTCCATTGAGTTATTCTAAGTAAAAAAAGATTTGATGTGGAAAGAGAAAAGCATGTCAATACTTTTGAAGAAAACAAAGAGAAAGTAAGATGTGAAACCACATGCTTTCTATTAAATAAATTCTAGTTGACATAAACCTTCTAAAATATATTTTAATTTTTTAATAGTATGTTCTATCTTTGTGAAGTGCATCATTGCCACCACAAGCCACAGGGAAAGGCCTGAAGTGGGGGGGTGAGTCCAGAGCAGTCACAGGCCAGCTAGAAACAGATTCAACTTTCAGATGCTCTCAGACTGCCCGAAATCTCCAGTGTTCAACAATACACTTGTTTTTCGATTCCTTCTGAAAAGCAGCAGGTGGAGGATGTATCTGAAAATGTTGATAAAGTCGTCTTCACTGTTTATCTGTTCAGTGCTTATTAATTAACTACAGCACCAGAAAGAACAACAACAAGTTTAGAAACAAACTTTTGGAACAAATTTGAAGTATTTTAAGAAAATGCTAACCAAAGGGTATGGATCACAAAGTGAGATCACCACAATTTGTTAATCTCAACAGTTTTATGTTTGTCTTAACTGGTGTCATGACAAAAGCAGCAATTCAAGGAGATTTCACCGGCACGACAAGGGGTGTGAGAACTTGAGTTCTGTTTACTGATTGCTGCATCTCTCGGATGATCTGGGATAAGCAGAGGGAAGAAAGTCTAATCCAAATACTTCCTCTGACATTTTAACCTGACAGAACATCCTGGGCACAATCAGAAATTGATAAGAACAGAAAATCTTTGGGGAAAGCATGTTTGGATTTTATACCATGCTATGCTGAGTTTCAGAGCCTTTAAAAATTACTGTTCCTTTCAGTCACAAAACAAGGAATGTTTTCCTCTATAAACTATTTGTTTCAAAGAAAATAACTTTGCTTAAATTCTAAACTCTTGTGTCAAACAACTAAGTCCCACAGATTTCCCAATTTTATTTTAGATTTCAGATTAAAAAAACCCCAAAAGCCAAACCAAACATGAAATAATGTAGAAAATGGAGCAAATCATGTGTAACCTCCTCCTGTAGCTCCTTCATGGCCGGTGAAAAGCGTTAGCCTGTGTAGAGCAGCACAGGACCCAGCTCTGTGCCAGGAATAGGACTGAAATATATAGTTCCACAAACAAATTTATTTCCTAATGGTACAATTTTTTTCCCTCTAAGTTCCCTGGTACCACACAATGTGCTGTGTTAACGATGGGGATATATTGTTGGAAAAGACTGGAACTTGGGCAATAAGAAAGCACGCTCTTACAGTCTGATTATTTATCATCCGTATTGTTCGTCCCATTTTCAGGGAATGGAGCTGCTTTTCTGCCGGGAAGGAGTTTGGGAGAAGATGAGACCGGAGCTTGGGGACACGGTCAGGCTTTGGGAACAACTCTCCCTCCTTCAGCTGGAGGATACAGGTTTGGGAAAAAAATGGTTTATATTTATTATTCGCAGATGGAACACGGGGAAATAACTGTCTTCCACTGTAGCCTGTGTCAACTCTACAGCTATGTCACATAATTTAAAACCTCATTCTTCAGGAAGGTTCATGAGACCTTTTCAAGGTTCATTTGGAAGGTAAAAACAAGGATTGCTGTTAAAAATGTATAGGCCCATAGAGACGCCTGGGAGTTAAATCTCCCAAACACTGGGCTGTATTTCTGGGCATCCCAGATGGAGTCGTTGGCAGCGTGTTCCCAGGGAAACCCGGGGCATCAATGACTCCAGATTGAAGAACAGGCAACGGGCCAAATGGCTCTGGCAAACCTCCTGTAGCACCTGGAGAGCCGTTGCTCACCTTGCCTCACCAAGGACTTCATGGCAGAGGCGAGACCCAAATTGGGGTGAAAAAAGATCCAAAGACACTCTCCACCCCACCAGGTGCCAGCCCCGTTTTCCAGCCCCGAATGAGCAAGTCCATTTATGAAATAATCATGTCTTGGCTTCACATTTGCTAATTACCACATTGCAGTGCCCTGACGAAGTACTGACATGGATATTCCTCCCAGACATGGGGTTTATTATGTTATATTCAAGCTGGGATTTCCCCGTAAAATACTGATTTAACGTCATTCTCATCCCAGCCGGTCCCTGAGCCCATGACTTTTATGTGGAGCAGAGAAGGTACGGGTGCTCTCTACTATTTTCCTGAGCTGTGCTTAGACAGAGACGTGTGACAGTAGAGAGACTGCGTAATTCCACTCGGAAGAAATTAATGCAGCTGGAAGTTGCTAAGTGTTCAGGATATATGAGGTATGTTTTGATGCAGAAATAGTATTTATTAGTACATGTGCAGCGTAACATAAAAACTCATACCTTCAGAATATGCCTAAGAAACACCTTTTCTTCTTTAATCTGGTTATGTCCTTTCTCTGTTCTGATACATCTTAAGCTGTACTGTTGGGAATTTAATCTGCCCTTTGCCACAAAACAGACTTGCTGTGCACTAGCAACTTAGTTATACAGAGTGATTAAGCATAGTGTGTATTTGTTGATTCTTGCAAAACCAGCTTCTTGGGCATCTGAACTGGTGAGATTTACTAGCCATTACAAATTAAGATTGATCCTGGAAAAACCTCTGGTTAAAGGAAATGGTTGCATTCAAAATCAAATTAAAATGCATATTAAAGCAGATTACTTTTATTGATAAAATTCTTTGCTTTTTGAGTATTGGTTTTGTGCCTAGGGGCCTTCACTGTGACTCCTGATGATACCATTAACACACACACAAATAAAAGGGGTTGGATGTGGCAAGAATGTGTGATATGATTACAGAGGGTGAAAATGAGAGATTCAAAAGATGAGCATAGAAAAGTTCTAGTAACAAGGGGGTAGGAGCCAGGAAAAGGGACAACGATAAAAACACAGAATAGGGTTCTGAAAAAACCCTTTTGTGAAAAGCAAACCTGGTCCCACGTTCTGTTTTGACTTTTGGATGCATGACACAAGAGAGAATGAAAACCAGGCGGGTCTGGAGGAATGTATAGGTTTGGGAGGTGAGGAGATTGGGTATGAACAGTGCAAAAGAAAGAGCAGATACTCTGAAACAAGACAGGAATTCACTTTAGGACCTGCCAGGTCTTAGTGTAACAGCAGCAGGAAAAGGCTGTGACAGGTCACTAGTTGTCTTGATTAAATGTCAGTAAGAGTTGTGTACATGGAATAACCCAAAATTTAACAGGGAATCAAATACAGCAAACATGAAAATGGTGACATTTTTGTCTAGGAAAACAGTAAAATTAAGGTCCCAGTCGAAGAGCTACAGGTAGCAGTTAGCTTCAGACCAAGGATGTAGAAAGGAACGAACGTGTCTGTAATCACAGAGTTCCCACAGTCGTGAGGCTGTCTCTAACAGCACCCAACAAGGTGGGCACAGGGACAGGTCGGGAGGTGGGACAGGGCTGTGGCTGCTAAATCGATGTACAAAGGGGTAACCACAAACACAAGAGAAGAGGTTTTTGCCCGAGGGTGACCAAGCTCTGGAGCAGGTTGCCCAGCGAGACTGGAGACACTCAGAACCCCACCAGGAACAGCCCTGGCAGCCTGAGCTGGGACTGGGACTCTATTATCTCAGGAGGTCCCTTCCAACCCAAACCATTCTGTGAATACACCACGGGGGTGTTTTCATGTAAACATCAGCCTGTGTTTTGTTTCCAGCCTCCGAGTTCCCAACATGTCTGAAATGCTTTGTAAATTATCTATCCTCTGTGTCTCTTCCTGAACTCCTAAAACCTGGGGATGGCACCGTTTGAATTTTATTTCATTTACTTACGCTGCCTTCCCAGCACGAGCAATTCATCACTTCACCAGATCACCCTTTGGATTTGCGTGGCTGTTCTTCCCAGCTTCCTGAAGTGACTCTTTACAAAGCCAAACTCGTCCAGAAACCTACGGGCGGAGGGACGAGCCCCGCTGCTGTTGAGCTCACGCAGGTACCGCTTAACCCCGCACTCTGTGTCAGATGGGACCTTCCTGATGGAACCGCCCTTTCCAAACCTTGCCCCTGCACAAGAGCATCCCCCGCCACCCCCTGACACACTCAGACGGACGGGTCACAAAATCCACAGGTTCTGTAGTCCATCCCAGCACTCTGAACGGGCGAATCTGAAGGGGAAGCCGCTCCACGGTGGCAGCTGTACTGGCAGGACGTATGAACAGGAATTTGAAATAAGGTGGCTTTGAAATAATGAAATAAATCTGATTTGATGTGAATGGATTTGGGTTTGGTTCAGGCTCTCAAATGACTTATGCTTCAGATGTTCCGCAAACTGGATTACCCAGATTTAGGGTTATTTTTCTATCAGGCATGTCAAATGCTAAATTAAAAAAAACAAACAACCAAACCTGTGGATTAGGGGTTTTTTTTGTGATCCGCCCTCAGGCTAAAGAACGTGACAGAGCATACGGTGTAACACAACCGGATCCCTAGCAAAGAATAAGCTCTGGAAGGAATGAGTGCCAGGGAGAGCTTGACAATTCATGTTCTCTCCTGCAAAACAGCCTGTTTTGGCCAAGCTGAGAAGACAAGCAGCACGTTACACCCTCCCCACCGAGGATATCGCCCCACGCGGGCCTCGAGACCCACCAAAAATAACCTGAAGGACTCTGATTGTATCAGGGACGCACACGCTGGGTGCGAGGAGGAATTCTGCCGTCACCTCCTCCCCTGCATTTTGTTTTCCCCCTTTTGGTAGGAGACAGGGAGGGGGTTGGGATGCAGAAGGCACCTTGGCTTCATTAAGGGAGGGGATCAAACTCCAGGGAAGAATCTCCGGTGTGAAGCTGAAAGGAGTCCCTGCCCGTTCCGGGTTGCCGTGCAGTTTGTCCAGGCTCGTGCTGATGATTTTGGTCTCTGCTGGCAGGGGTGGGAATCTGCAGGTGATCCTTGGAGGCTTCTGAATGAGTCTGTCTGGAAACTGGATTGAAAATCGGGTACCGTCCTGTGACTTCAGCTGAAACAATGACATCACCTGTCACCCCAACGGGATGGGGACTCGTCCTGTGCTGTAGGACGCGGTGCAGCAGTCTGGGCAGGAGGACATCAGGTCAGAGCAAGCCCCTGTGATGCTCAGTCCCTTACATGTAGACCGAGGCACCAGCTTTGAGGTCCTCAAACCTCAGTCAAAATTACTACACTCAGGGCCGCTGAAGTGTCCTCCCTCATACAGAGTTCTTTGGTGGACCACCACATGGCATTCAGATGTTTCTTTTAGAGAAGGACAACTTGTGGCAAAGCAGCAGGATTCCAGCCAGGGTGGTGGTGTCCCTTGGGTGTCAGTCCCCGCTCCCTGTGCTGTGGGGTGGCTTTGAGGGGGGAACTCCTCACTCCCCGGCGTTGGCAATTCAAGCGGCGCCGGGCACGTCTGCTCTGCCCGCCGTCCTTTCCACATGGCTTCTCATCCTCCCTGCGACTCTGCCGGAGGTTGAGTTCTTTGGGAATGATCTAATTGCAAAATAAGCTGAAATCACTGATGGCAACAGCCTTGATTGCGCTCTTACCCAAAGGGAAGAAGCGTTAGCGCTGTTCCCAAGAAGGTCACTGACACAGTTCAGTCAAACCCAGGTTAGAAGGTGGTTTTTCTGAGACAAAACAAGCCTTTGGGCTCTTCCTCACAAAATATCTTTTTTTTTTTTTTTCCTTTTCCATCCTCCCTGCCAACTTTCAAGCTCTCTCCAGCCCACACACCCCTGCAGCCTCAGTCGTACTATTGGCGTGGGTTTTGTTCTTCGGTGTCTCCCCATCCCCGCAGCCTGGAAGCACGAGAATGAGACCGGGAATTACGCTCCCGGGTAAGATTTTCTTCCTGCCTTTAGTGCCCCCCAAACCCCCCAAAAAAAAATCCAGAGCGGAAAAATAAAGCCTGCCCTGCATTCATTCCGGGTTTAGGGCATTTACGGTTACCAGGTATTTGAAGACTGCTTTAAATTGTTGCCTGGCTTCTAATTATTTCACCACCCCTTTAATGAACACTGATAAAACGCAGACCCTTAAAATAAAAGTGATGACCGCGCACCCCGATGATGCCGGATCCCC
>VXBJ01000220.1:268612-303871 GCA_013400055.1 Nycticryphes semicollaris | reverse complement strand
GGGGCTGTCGTTCGGGGGGCCGTGAGGCGGCCGCTGGCCCCGAGGCCATGTTGGCGTGGAGCCGGCGCGGCCGCCGTTTCTCGTTTCCCCGGAGCCAAGGGCCGCCTGACGNGGGGGGGGGGGGGTTTGGTTGATACCTTTTTTACCAGGTGGCATTATTAATGCTATCTGTTTTCTCTTGCCCTGGCTCCAAGGTGGGCCTCACAAGAACGGTGTGTTAGGATTCCTACCTTGGGCTTGTGGAATAGTTTTCCGTTTCAGGTGTTTGTAATTAATTCTCCAGTCGGACCCATCCCAACGCAGTGCCTCTCATCCACCACCTTGTGAGCATCTTCCATCCTACTAGGTGCCAAGCTGTTAACTTATAACTCCTGTTAACAGGAGTTCCAACAAAAACATACCATAAAATCACAGAATGGTTAGAGCTGGAAGGGACCTTTAAAGCCCCCCAGTGCCACCCCCTGCCCTGGGCAGAGACACCTCCCACCAGACCAGGTTGCTCCAAGCTCCCTCCAACCTGGCCTTGAACCCCTCCAGGGATGGGGCAGCCTGGATCAGTGCCTCATCATAGTGGAGAATTTCTTACTTGCATCTAATCTAAATCTTCCCTCTTCTACTTTACAGCCATTACCCCTTGTCCTGTCACAACAGGCCCTGATAGGACGTTTGTCCCCATCTTTCTTATCCCGCTGTTCCTCGGCCATCCCTGTTCGTGGGTGACTTGAGCAAGGTCTTGGGTGGTTGAGGGTTGACCTGGTTTATCAGAGAAACACCGTTTGCAGGGAGGAGGAGGAACAACTGCTCCATGAAGTTTCTGCCTGGAACTGACAAGGTTACATTGGAGAGGAGTTTCTCTTTCTAATGTTTTGGAGGTTAGAGAGGCAAATAATACATTCCTTCTGGTTCATGCATTGCAGTTTGTCCACTAATGAAAGCATTAATGAGCCAGCTGCCCAGAGACTGGATAAAATTCTTCTCAAACTTCTATGGCAGCAGCACACAATTGCTGTCGCCGCCTGTGTGGACAGCAGAATACATCAGTCAAGCTCGGCAAGGTAGTTTTAAAAAGAGAACTCACCCTTATTGCAGCTCGGAACATTTTCTGTGTGGAGTAGCCAAGACAAGACATCAGGGGCTGGTGGGGTTTTTTTCTATCACAGCGGTTGTGATGGTCCAGGTTAGACCCGAGTCATCGCGGCTTCTTGTTGGGAAGTGAAGAGTGGAGCTGGTGCTGTCCTGGGTCACAGCCCCCTAACAGCTACACTCAGCCTTTCTGGCTGCTGAGGGCACACCAACTAATTAAACTGTGCTCTCCACCCTCTAGTTCCTGCTCACGCTGGTGCAGGAGCTTTGTCGCTAAATAATTGACAACCTTGTTCTGGTTTGGATTTTGGGCTGACAGCACGAGCCCGAGTGGCGATGCAGACAAGGTGCTTTACCTTGTGACTCGTACGGCCTTGATGCTGCACAGTTGTGCATGTTTTAGGTCTCATATCAGACTGTTTGTCAGTATTCTTGGGATTCTGTCCTTTTTGGGTTATAAGCCGCTGCCAGCCAGTTCTGGGGCTTGGAGTCCAGTGTAGCTGCCTTTGCAGAGACCACTCGGGGAAGGGGGCTCCAAACCTAGCTCCACTAAACAAAGACTCATCCCTGGGTTTGGGGTGACAACCGAAGTCTTAATCAACCTCTTATTTGAAGCTGCTGTCATGCAGTCCCTGTGCTACTGGCTGTGGTTACTGGGGAAGGTTCCCTGCATTCCCTACAGTTTTTTTCCTGCTCTCCCTCAGCTCCTACTGTATATTTTATATATGTTCATATCATTTCCTTTTGTACCTGGAGCATGTATTTCAGAAACTTGCTCTAGGATAGAGCTCATTGATGTTGCACTGGTTTTAAGGCATTTGGATGTAGAGGCCAGGAAAGGGTAACAGATTTTCTAGACCAGAGCTATTCACATGGCCTGCTCTGGTTTGGACAGGACTACAAGTGAAGTTGTCCAGAACAAGGACCTACATGGACCTCCCATTCCTTCTGCTCTCCCCAACCGAGCCATCTGCACCTCTTTCAGTAAGGAGCCTGTCCCTAGTAACGGGGGGCACCTGCACACGGCTGTCGTTGTCCTGCCCATAAAGGTATCCTGTGGAGCTAAAGTGAGTAAAGCTGGGCTGGACAGAGACCTGCTTTGTACCTATGGGAGAGCTGTTTATGAAACACAGACCAGGAGCTGGCCTGGCTTTTAAAAACGTGGTAAACACAACAGAAATTGCATGTGTGAACATAGTAAGTTTGTAGGAGGTTTTTCAACTCATTTTTTTAAAAACAAAAAGCAAGTGGTAGTCTTAAAAATACTTTCCATTGCATTTAGGGTAGTTACTTCAATGTAGTTAGATTTTGCACCAGCTTAATTTCACTGTTTATGAAAAACAACATCTGTGAGGCCTTTAATCCTTTCAGCATCAATAAAAATGTGTGTGTTTTTCCCAGGACTTTCCATCTGGAAAGGAAAGTTGCAGACTATCTTCTCTGCAGAGAGACCTGGCTTCTGCCTGTTGTAGGACACTGTGTGATTTGCTGTTGCTTGTCCTGAACTACATTTCCAAGCTGGATGTAGCCTGATCGTTCCCTAAGTAAAGTAGTCATTTGGATGAAATCCTCGCTTGCCTTTTGAATAGTGAGCTCATTGATCCTTATTAATCACAGGCTCTTTGAATCCCGTGCTCCATGTGCAGGCAGGATTGATGTATTGATCGTTTCTTTCCTAAGGGAGAGAATTCCAGAGAGTGAAGTCTTCCCTGAAGCCCATCTCTGCCAGAAACTTCCCCAGACTGTCTTGGCAGTGCTGTGATAAGTTTGTCAGCCGTCTACTCTGTATGCTGAATCCCTGTCACTGATGCTAAGTGTCTTAACCTCCCCCCAACCAAACAATACCTTGAATTTATTTTTAATAAGCCAAATTTCTTCTGAAGTGTGGCAGTAAGTCATTTTTTTTTCCTTTCCTCCTTCATCTGGCACATCTTGCTAGTTCTGCTGCTGTAACCACGATGCTGTACCTTTTGATAAAGGACAAGTTCTGCAGCAACAAAGGGAAGATAATGTTTTCCCAGTGGAAGGCGGTCTATCTTTAGAGGACCTTCTCAGAGTTTTTGTTATTATATTATTCACTTTCTTAGTACAATACATATTTCACTTTTTGATTTACTTCCCATCCAAATATCCTGTATGCCTTCACAGGCTCCTCGTTTCAACTCTTTTCCGCTGAGGTTCCTCTTGCATTGATCCGTTTTATTCTTGCATAACACATTCAAATTTTAAAATTAGTTTGCGTGCTGCGGTAGTCTGTGAAATTATATGCTTGTGAAAGAGGTGGAATATTGTTATTCCTTAAACAAAGTTTGTTCAGAGAGGCATCAGAAAAAAAAATCTCCAAAGCATGTGTGTCTCTGGGATTCACAGTCAGACCCTGAAACCTCTTGTGTCGGTTTTCCCAGTATCCTGTTAACTTGCTGCTAGGATTTCAAGGAGCCCCTGGGATTTAGGTTGCGTGGGGTGACAGTCACAGCCCAAGGATATTCTTAAGGTTTCCAGTCTCTGTCTTCTACAGACTTGCACCTTACCTTTGCCAGTTCCTGACCTGATTGTCACAGTGCAGTAAATCAGTATTTCGGGAGACCCCTGGGCTTGTGTGGGGTTGTGAGTGCCGTGACAGAGACGTCCCTGCTTAGGCCAGCCCTTTCCCCTGCCTTGGATTCACAGGACACCCAAGTGTTGCTCAGTGCTAGGTCACAGCTCAGGTTAGACCTTCAGGAGATGGAAGTTAATGGGTGATAGAGTGATGGAAAGCTGTAAAAAGGTGAGAGCATTCAGAGAAAGACACCAAAATCCTCACAGACTATGTCTTCCTAGCTGTCTGACCTGGCTTCAGGGTTTCTTTGATGTAATTAGTCATTTCACACAACCTCCCCTCATCTGCTCTTTTGATAAACACCACCCTAAGTTACTCACTGATGGAGGGTGAAGTATGCTCTGTTCCCAGTGGCATTTTATCCCCAGTTTATGACGCTGAGGCAGAGAGGCAGTCAGTGAGATGTGCAGATTTCCCTGCTCCTGCAGCACAACACACGGTGTTAAATACAAAATGTTGGTCATCTGCTTTAGTGTCTGGTAGACCGTCTTTTACTAACTTTCCTGTTCTTCCAAACTATCAGTCCTAATAAAATCCTCAGAAGCTGTATTCAGTGCCCTATACCTTGTGAAGACAAGTAACTATTGCTTTGGATTCTTTCAGAAGCGAGCGTGCCAGCCGTTGGAAACCATTCCAGCTGAGGCTGGTGCTCACCTCATGGGCTGTGCCATGGAGCTGGATTCGAAACAGAAAGTCTCCCCTGACTGCTGTCCCTGGGCCACAAAGACAAAGCAAAATGCAGTGGTATGTTTACACTGGCAACAGCACCTATTTTTTTCCAAAGAACGCTCTTAAAATACATTTTATGATGAAACTGCAAATAATTGCCCTTTCTTTTTCCTTTTTGAAAGCGTTGCATGTGTTTTCCTTCATTAGATTTTTGAGAACCATGGGAGCAGAGGTACTGCCCAGCCGTGCCCAAGATGTATGGCTGGAGAATCCGTGAGTATATTAGCCTCCTTTCTGTGACATAAAAGATAGACTTGTTCTTAAGTATTAGATCCATAAAACATAAAGTTAATAAAAACTGCAATTACATTTCTCACAGATAAAGCATGTAAATAAAAGAAAGCAGATTGATTTAGCGTTTCTGAGGTACGCCAGCAGAGCACAAACTAATGTGTTTCCAGCAGCACTTGGAAAATATGGAGACTGCAAACACATATTTCAAGTTCACTCTAAAAAGCAGAGTTTAGGAAGTCACTGAAGCAAAGAGCAAGTTAGAGCTTCCTCCGACCCGTTTTTCTATCTCCTGTCATTTACTGGGTCATCATCAAATATGCAGGAATCCCATTCCATGTCCTAATTGGATACTTCCTTCCCAAAGAGTAGACGGAGCCTAAAAACACTGCACTGTAGACATAGCAGAGCTACCTTTACATGAAAATGTTTGGGGATTAACACCCAAATTAGCACATTAGACAGTCAATTTCCTTGTATTCCGCAATTACAGTGACCTTGGAGTTGGTAGAATTCTTCTATGTCAGTCACCACTTGATTTAGGAGAATTACAGCCAAGTACAGGTTCCATACTTGGAAATAACACCATTTCTATAGTAAGCCAGATCAGCCTGATGTGGGGTTTGGTTTTTTTTTTTCCTGTGGCCTAGTAATGAACTTGAGATAATGGCCAGCTAACTTGAGAAAGTAACCTTGCTGTCCAGACTTTTTAGTTCCGGGGAAATAAAGCAAAGGCAGCATTTGTGTAGCTGTTAGTGGAACTGCCGGTTTCTTTTCAAATACAGTTTGGAAGCGTGTGCTGAGGAAAAGGCTGCAGGTTTTGATGAGGGGATTGTCAGTGACATAAGGTTTTTGTCATTTCAGGGACACTTCAATCATATCCTGGGCTTCTAGGAATTGAGAGAGGGTGGATGGGCAGCGCTGCTTCTCCTTGGCAGTTCCCAGGTGGCACCTGGGCCCCCCCGGACATCTGCACCTTCGCTGACGGCGTGGGCTGGCTGCGGTACTTGGTGTGCGGCAGTTCACCCTGTCTGTGCCACGATGGTGGATATCATCAGGTTTTACACTTGGAAAAGATGCTTCTGCTTTTAAGGTAGCCCAGTACAGGTTAGGGGGAAAACCAAAAATTGATGTCACTTTTTAGAGTAGTTAAGTTGGTCTTTGGCCCTGGGGTACACGAGGTTTTCCCGTCTCTCTCAGGTACTTTCTCTGTTGGAACACAGTCCTTGCATTTCCATGGGTGCAGGGCTGCAGTTCTAGCTCAGCCCTATCTGTGCAGGCAGAAAACTTAATTTTTCCATGACTATTCTGCTGGTAAGGCCAGTAAAAATCCTATTGACACTTAACATTTAAATCCAAAATATGCATCCAGTTCGGGTGTCTTATTTGCTAAACTTCTAGTTAGTTTATAACAAGCTGAGATTGTGAATGCAGCAGGCAAATGTCTAATAGAAAAAAGAATATTATTTGAACAAGCCACTGTAAAGCAAAGATGAATAGTAATTCAGATCTGTGGAGTCCTCAGAAAGATCCCCTGCCTCTGTCCTTCCAGTTACTGTCATACTACAACAAACCTGTTTAAAAAGTCTTGAACTTGCCACCCGACACAATTTCGTTGCCTTGTCACAAATCATTTCATCTACATTTTGTCAGTGTACAGGTCTGTGTAGTTTTTAAACACAATCAGACTTTCAGACTATAAGAGAGCCAGGTTGTAGCTAGCACCGAGTTGACTGTTATTAAGGCAATATTCTTCCTAAATAGGTGAATATCATGTGAATACTGAATTAAGTAATACATGAGGAAATAAGTCTATAAAGCAGCCCTGCACTGACTGGGCATACGCACTGATTGGTTAGGGAAGAACTCGTTTCCTCCAAGCCAATATAAATTTTAGTTACATTGAAAATCAGTATTTTCAAAGTGCAAAATTTCTCAGACACTTCCAAATTGTCTCCAATCACGAGACTGGTACAATCCACTACAAGATCAGATCTCCCAAAACCACGGTGGTTTAGCAATGGCATTGTCCCCTCTGCCTTGAAGAGCTGAAATTCCTCTTGAATCCTCCCATGCCCAGGCCGGGTCGATGTGAGCAGCAGCGTCCGTCCCGGCGGGGAAGGAACTGTGTTCTGCTGGAACAGGTCAGAGCAAAGTATGTCATTGGGTGGGGGATCAGCCACGGGGCTACGTCTGGGGATTATCAAACCCAAAGGGTGCTTTTCATTCAAGTAACTCAGACTCCATCACCTTGAGAATTCACCGGTGGATATATTCCTGCTGCTTGCTTTAACCTTAACAGGGTCTTGGTCTGAAACAGGATGTGATAAAACCACCTGGTTTCACTTACGGCCCTTGTCGGTCTTGTGCCATGTTCCGTTCAATTCCTCTCCTTTTAGAGCAATCATTACTTGGTTTTTTTGCAAAATCTTACCATACATAACTGACAGGACTGGGCACAGTTCGGGGCTGTGTCACAGAGGCTGAGAAAGTCACGGAGTGTTCGATTTTAATGTGATTTTTTTCATATCCCACCGTTAGCGCAGACTGCGCGGGTGCGTTATTGCACTCTCCACCCTGACTCTCAGGACTGTCCTCGGGGATTGCTGCATCCACACAGCTGTACAAAACAGGAGAATTTTACCCTGTTTTTCACACAGTCTCCTGCAGCAGGAGCGTGGGCCTGAGGTACTTCCTTTATGCTTAAAAACACGATGCTGCAGTTCAGATCAAGTCTCACCAATGGCTAGTTAATGTTATCTACGTGTACATTTTGAACATCTAAATGCTACGTTTTAGGAAGTAAACTTGAGTGAAGTGGGTTTTTTGTTTTTATTTATAGCCTTTTGCATTCTCCAGGAACACAATAGAGGATCTAAGTCGGATCAATTCTATAATGTTCAAGTAAAAAGCTCCTCTCTTCCCCTGCCAATCCCACCTGCTCCAGGAAGGGGAGCAGAACTAAATTAGCTGGTGGAACGTTAACGTTTTCAGCCTACCCCATCTGTCACTGTCACCTGGTTCTGCTGAGTCTTGTCCCTAAAACACATTTGTCTGGAAAAGGAGTGCAAAAGGCTCAGCTGTTGCCATCCCTACCACATCAGAACACAGCTGGGAGTGAAAAAGAACATCCAAACCCAAGTTTTTGGTACAGAAGTGTGATGCCTTTCTTCCCTAGCAAAGATTTCCATGAAAACTCACCTGTGCCTTTCCATTCCTTCAGAGTTGATCAAGTGATGTAGTTTTTGCATCCCTAACATTTCAATTTCCAGGGTAATGGCTCCTCGTCATTTCACTGCAAAAGCACCAGACTGGGTGGGTGAGGAGCTCCTGGTCTGACGTTCGTACACTCGGGTGAGCAGCAGCAGGAGGATGCCCGGGGAGGGCCCGAGAAGCAGCACACGTGGAAGGGAACCTTCTCACCAATACGAAGCTGCTGGTTTAGGTCAGGTTTTGTTGCTCACCCCCTTCCCTGCCCCACAGCTGAGCCTTGAATAGCATCTACCACCAAAACTAGGAAAACATCCATAGTTTCCAACAGAGTATTTTGTTTTGCTCTTGTTTGTTGACACAACAGTGCATTGGCTACGGGAATGTGAATCTTGCCTTTCCTCTTTTTCATAATTACTGCTATCTTTGGTAATTAAGAAGTGTTTTCTGTACGACTCGAATGCAAGCGCGTGTGTGTGTGTGCTCACACTTCATTTGTGCAGTGCAAGGGTGCTCTCCCCAGTATTTGTCAAAAACAGCAGCTCCCTCCTTTCTGTTTTTCTTGAGTTGGCTTATAATATTAAAAAAACCAACTGAAGAAGAGCACAGTGGGAGCTGGAGGCAGGAGGTAACTGTGCTCTACCTTTTTATTAGTTTATTAGTCTTCTACGTTCCTCCTTGTTGCGGGAGGCCCTGAGCCCTCACAAAAACTTGCACAGATTTTTACTGACATTTCTGGGACTGCTGCTGCTGCTGAAGTGTCCTGGATAAATGTACATAGAATTATGTGATTTTAAATAGATGCTCTGGTTTTGGGGTTTGTGTTGGGATTTGTCAGCCAGGGTGGTGGGGACAGGTGAGGACAGGGGAATACCATTTTAAAGCAGATTTGTGTCAAATCTGCGGCAGAACCACAAAACTATTTTTGTAAGACTTTTCTTCACATTGTATAACTATAAAATTTTGTTTTATTGATAAAGATTATACGCTCTTTATATTTCCTAATTCTGCGGGTTGTACACAAAATAACCCGAGCGATCCTTTCTTTACATGTGTACAGTGCAGTAGGCACAAGGCCTGGTTTTAATTCAGGTTTAAAATGATCTAATGTTTTTAACTTTGTATTTTGTAAATGGTTACTTACCAAAGCAGAAGCATTAAAGAGCACTTTGGCTCCAGCCTGGCACAGCCTGGGTTCCTTACTGCCTGAACGACTGGGCTGCCTCCTGCCGGCGCGGGGCTGTGGGGGTCGGAAGAGGCGGTTTGGGGGCTGCATCCCGGGCGGTGTGGTTGGTGTGATTCCCCTGCCCTGCGCCTGGTGCACGAACCACACAACGAATGGAGAGTTGTGGAACGAAGTAATTCCTCTGCAGGTTTGCCCTGATTGAGTTAAACATTAATTAACATTTTTCAAGCGATCCCCTCCGTCTGTGTCTCAAGCCTCCCTTCACCTCGCTGGCGGGTCAGACCAAAGGTCCTGGGGAGTTCAGGGGAGACGTGGGTGTCGATACCTTTGCCAGCCTCAGCTGCCCTCTCCTTAGGCTCTCGTGGGACGTCACTTCTCAGTTTGCTTCAGGGCAGCCTGGTTTTGAGGCAAATCCCGGCTTATTGGTGCTGGTCACGCTGCTCCCCTGCCCGTGCCGTGCTCTCCCTCCAGAGAAGCTTTGTCCTGGGACCTCTTCTCTCGTCATCACCTTCTCCCACTGAACCCACGGGAGGGAGCAGGGAAGCAGAAGCCCTTGCTTGTGTTGTTTTTCTTCTTTTGTCCCCTATTCTTGCACAAAGCGAGGGTAAGGTAACTCCCCGGGTTCCAGCTGAGCAGGGCTTGGGCTGCTGAGCGCTGTGCGTGTGTTCTGTATCCACACAGAGCACACCGTGAGAGTTAATCCCAGTTTGACGTGGGAAGCAGCAAGAAGGGAGCGCAAAAGGGGTAGGATAAATGTAAGAGTGATAAAAACAATTGAATATATTACCTAAGTTATGTCCAGTTTTTGTTGTGGGTCTAGTTGCTGTAGAGCGCGGTACTTGCATTTGCTGAACTCTTCATTTGACAGTAGTCATGCATCCACTCGTCACCCTGACTGCCAAAAAAAGATGGAAACCCAAAATTTGGGGTTTAGGACGTGGGGTTTAAAGGCAGTCTGTACACAACTAGTCACAAAGACGAGACATTTGTACTTAGGCAACGTTTATGTTGAAAATAATGTTAAAAACCATTATGTCTAAATTAGCTGGGGAAACTGTCTGAGTTTAAAAGCTCAGCATCTCTGTGGAGAGCCCGGTACGGTGGCTGCTGGGAGCTCAGGCTGATACCCTGTGTCAGCAGCTCCAGTGGCACACAGTGCCAGTGCCATTTTTGCCCCGATTGCTGTCAGTAAGTGTGAAACGAAGCCTGAACCACCTTGACTTTTTATCACGCGTGAAACTTGTTTTCAGGATAAGTGCACGCGGCGCCTGTATCCGTATCTAACTGCACACAGAACACGGGGCTGCAGCAGACACTGCGGACACACACAGGTGCCCGTAGTGCTCCGAGGAACTCCCAGAGCTTCCACTGGGGGGAAACATCCCAGTGACTGTTACTGGGAACGTACAGCGGGAAATGTCCCCCATCGGGGGCCATCGAGACCCACCCGCTGCTGTGCCTTCCTCAGGTTTTCCCAGCTCCATCTCAAGCAAGAAGAACATGGGCCAAATGGTTTTCTTTTTAAATACACACAAAGAAAGAAGGGGGAATAAATAAATCAATAAAAAAAGCAAGGGGCTCAAAGAGGTGTACCCTGATCTGTGCAGGGACCCCTGGCCAGTGACGGGTCCTCACCACCTTGCAAAATGCCACTCGCTGTTCCCTGACAGTGTCTGTGACGGCCGGATGGGCACCTTTGTGCTCTTCCAGCGCAAGAACGCCCCGACGGGCGCTTGCCAGAGCCCAGCTTTCAAACCGTGCCCTTCAGAAACCCAACCAGCCACGTGCCGGGGGCTTGGCCCCCCCAGGGGACACGGTCCCTGCTAAGGGTGACATGCTGGAGAGGGATCTGCTGTCACGTATCCCCGTTTCACGCCGTTTGCTTTGGCGAACCGGGTGTGGGGGTGTTGGGGTGTGCTGGGGGTGCTGGTACACAGCCCGGGCGTCACCGCGTGGTGTTTGCCTGCAACACAGGGTGTCATTCATGAGTTATACATAAATGGCAGCTTTACATATTTAAAAGGAACATGGACTGCTTCATATCTGAAGTATGTTTCCCAGGAGGGAACACCACCATTTGATCTATTTTTGATTAAAATGTAAAAATTAAAAATTAAATCAAATGGTAGTATAATTCCTTGGGGAAAACATACTTCAGTTATGAAGTATTCCCTGTAGTAACCTTGGGAATCTTACAGCTGTATTGTCTCATCCGTAGGTGGTCTTTTTATGTCTCACATAATTAAAATGAATTGCTGTTGGAGAGCCCGTACCACCGCACGCAGATTTATGAACCTGGAGGCACCTCCATTCACAGACAAACAGGGACACGGGGCGCTGGCTCTGCTGGGACTGGCAACCAGGGGGTTCCTGGGGAGAGCCCCTCGCCGCCCCCCAGATACTGCGCTGCCCATCAAAAACAGGGTCTAGAAACCACGTGCTGACACCATGACTGTGCTACACTGTGGGTAAAAGCATTCAAAGGGCATTTTATAGACCCGGGAATGGCTAATATGTCACCTGGAATAAATAAAAAAAATAAAGTAGTAAAGAAGAAAAAGGATTGTGAAATTGGATTTCCTAGGGAAACGTGCTCCCCGAAAAGCTAATGCAGCTTGTCCGTGGCAAGCTGCTTTATCAGCCTGGCTCAGAGTATGGGAATGTGTATTTGATAAGATTATAGTGGGGGATCAGGGGAAAAAAAAAATAAAATCAGAGTATAGAACTTGCATTTGCATTTTCACATATCGGAAGGACAAAAATGTCATTCATTTTTTTTGTTTGGTTTCGATTCGCTGAGTCCTGTGAACGCTGCCCGTAACGAGGGGCTGTGACTGCATCCTCTCCAGGCTGTAGTTAAAACTACCCCGACATACATCGCAGTAACAACACATGGGGGGAAGTGAAATGCCTGGATTTAATGTTTAAATAGAGAAACAGAAAAAAAAAATAAATTCTGACAATGAAAATATAAAGGGTAAAGCTTGGGTAGTGCCTTGTAGGAACATTTTGTAATAAGCAGCAGGAGTGTTCCAATTTCAATGTAATACTTAAAAGAAAACGTCTCTGATCTTTGAATTTCTTTATAGAGGGGAGTTTTTAATGTATAATCAGACTAAAATCCTCCTGTAATTGCCCAGCGAGAGGCCTGTGAAGTTTGGGGAAGGCTCAGATGACAGAGACCGGCAGGAGGAGGAGGTTTTTCCTCATCTGTGCCACCAGGCCCTGAGGGTCCCTGTGCCTGCGGGGCTGGGGTGAGCTCTGCGCCTGCGGTGTTGCCACCCGGCGATGGCCAGTGCTGGTCCAGGGCGGCAGCTGGGCATGGAGAGCGATGACAATGACAACGAGGTGGCCTGTGCTGGAACACAAAGGAGGAGCTGGTGGGTTTGCCTCATCCTTTCCTCCCGTTCACACTCCGCAGACCTGCCCAGCTCCTTCCCCTCCGGACCCAGCCCGGTTGATTAACACCTGCCTCTTAATTACATCGACACAAGCGTCCACACAGGGAGCGACTAAAGCTTTGAGCTCCCTGTAATCCCACTCCTCCCGTACACAGCAAGTAAGATCTAAGAAAATAAGGGGATGGATGGAAACTCGGAGAACTCAGAGCAGAGAAATCAAGGCTGCGGGACTGGCTTTCGGATTTCCGCATCCACAAAGGACAAAACACCAGCAGAACCCTCTAAAATGCAAGTTTTATAAAAACATCACCCAAAACGTGAATAATTAAGACCTTGATTCTGCAAGTTACGTCCCAGGCATGAGATTTGGATCCACCGAGCTGCCTGGTTAAAGGCGCGCTCTTGTGAATTAGGCCATATTTAATAGAAGGGATGTCCAACGCCACCTCTCCCTTCCTTATGTCCCAAACCAGGCTTGTCCATGCCCTGGGAAAAAACAACACACAGGCTTGTCGGTGGAAAGTGGGGATTAAACCCCATTTCATGCTGCTGGCAGTGGCCTTCGTCCCACCACCCTCATCCTCACCCACAAGGAGAGGGGGCAGGAATCATCCTCGGTGCTCACGGCCTCCAGCCCTGCTGGACGCTGCTGCCTTCAAGGCTTAGACAAAGGTATATATTTTTTTAAATCAATGTAATAAAAAGCCTTCAAATAAAAGAAAGGTCTCTAAACTCAACATCTCTGTCTGGAAAACGCCCAGGAAGTGAGAGGTGATTGGAGTCCATCACTCAGCAGGTCACCAAGGAAAGGGTCAATGAAGATTTTAAAGCGTTGGCTTCTGGGCAAAAGGCAAGAAGGGAAAGAATTCACAACAGGGATTTTTACAAGGGCTTGTAAGAAACAGACAGTGGCTGCTTCGAGTTCTTCAGTAAAGCGATGCTATTCCACTGAAGATTAGACAATTTAAAATGGTTGGTAAATAACATTTGGAATTTTCTCCCTCCGTTCAGTTGCCGGTTCCAGCTGCCTGATGGTTCCGCTGCTGGTGTTGGAGCTGTTCCATACTCGGTAAAAACCGAGTCACAGAATCCTGCTCTTTGTGAACTGACACTCGCTCCTCAAATCTCTGCCAGTCCAGAGCCCGGGACGGCTATTTCCGATCAGAAGAGGAGCTAAAAGCTTTTCTCTCCCATTTATTGACAAAACCCTGCTGCTCTCTGGGTTGAAAAGCAGTGGGGTGACTCAGTTTTAGTGCTGGCCCTTATGATGAGGAAATTTGGGATTCTCTTTTGTTTTGGGATTTAATTAGTAATTTGGGAACAGGGCTTTGGGCGCAGCAGCCGAGTGGGTGCTCCTGGAATCACTTGTGGGCTAAAAACCTGATTTTCTGCCCAAACAGCCACACCGAGCCCCCGCTGAGCCCAGGGCCAGGTCTGCAGGAGACACGAGTGGGAGGAAAACACCTCCTTGGCATCGCAGGGCTGGGAAAAATACCTGGGAATGGGTGACTGGCATTAAATAGAATGTCTGAGAGACGCCGATTTCTAAACAAGCAGAATTCTGAGCTGATATCCCAGCAGACATTCAGGACACAGCCAAAGACGTGGTACTAGAGCAGGAAAGGATGTTTCCTGTGGCTTTATACTGGAAATAGTGAGTGTTTGTGCCACCTCTAGGTCTTCAGGAACTCGGGTGCAGCCATGCCTGAACCCTCAGGGAAAGCCCAACAGCAGAAATCCCATAAAAACTCAGAATAACCAGGTCTGAACACAAGGATCTGCTTGGATTTCACCTCTGGATGCCGTTTGGACTGACTGGGGCACAGAGCTCCATGCAGGTGAAGTGGGCTCTGCCAACCCACCAGCAGGATGAACAAATCACGACAGAAACTGGGATTATAAATTGTATTTCCTTGTCTAAAAGGACCCACCCCCCCCATTCACCATTACACGTGTGTTACCAACTCTGGGTCACATACAAAATAATAGAACACATTCAGGTTACACTCAGCTTCATGTAAATGGAATTTTTAATATTCTGTCTTCATTAATTATCTAATCTGGTGAGCAAATAAACTACTGACACAATTCTGTAGCTATTTTGCCAGCAGGACTTCCTTTGAAGTCGGCGGCAGTTGCACGAGGAAGTGGATGACAGGACTGAGCCTCCCCATCTTCTTTTAGAAGCAGAAGAAACTTAAAAAACCTGAAAATAGCTGAAACCCCAGACTTGGCACCAGCACAGAGCTATTTCTGTGCAGCGAGATATTCTGGAGCACCAGAAAATAGGTGGTGGTTTATTCCCAGGGCTCAGCAGGGGGTTTGCTGCCTCCTCCACGTGGATTTGCGGTTGCCTCCTCTGGTTCAGGGGCTGCCTCCGGAGCCGGTGTGTACGGCTGTACCAGTGAACACACCCCAATTAATTGCATTAATTTGTTAGGTCAGACTGCGCCCAGTGCACGGGGACATCCTGGACCCGTGGCCACTGGGCACTGATGCAGGTTCCCGTGGCTTCCCCTGGCCTCTCCTGTGCTGACACAGGCCAATCCCCCAGGATGCTTCCCACCCGATTCCAAATTTTACCCAGCTGTAGGCATATATACACTGACATTAATCAGAATTCATTAATAACTCATACCATGCTTCTTTAGCACAGAAAGAGCAAAATCAGTAGATGGGATGGCAAAGAGCGGAGTTCAGAGTTCCCAATCAGCAGCAGGTCGTTAATTGCCCCCCCCCAGAGCTCATCAGCTGAGACAACAGGTTTCAGTCCCGACCTGGGGCTCTGCACAACCCCAGGGCTGGTCCTCACCTTCCGCAGCTCCTCGGCTGCTTCACGAAAGGTCGGGATGTGCCTCACGGCAGTTCACAGGCTCCAATTTTCATTAACAGTCTGATCCACGGCTTTAGATTATTTTAGTAATTACTTCACATAAAAAGGCTACAGAGTATGATTACAAATATGTCTTTGTTTTGACTGTCTGCTTTGGCGGCGAATACCAGATGTCTGAAGTTCTCCACTTTGTTTAACAACAGAAATAAGGTTCAGGGAGGTTTCCTAATGCCTGGCTCTGGCCCCGGGAGGATTCAGCTTCACAACCCTCCAAGAAACTCGTCTGCAAACCCTTCAAAAGTTCAGAAATTAAACCTTATCTGCATAAAAAAGAAAAAAAAAACGGCAAAAGAGCATTAAGGGCCAAATTCTTTTTTTTTGAAGACCCAGTGCCCTACTCACAAATCACTGCTGCAAGAAGAGCGGGGTGGACCCGGGGCTCTCAGTCACCAGCTGTGGTGGCCCGGGGCTGGTTGGGGTCCCCCTGGACCCCTCCCCATGGCCGGTGGCACTTCATCTTCCCTTTGCTCTGTGTTTCCCTACTCAGTAGAGACCATCTGACCATTCCCCGCTTGGGAAAACACGTGTGGCTGCAGAAATAGCCCTGTAGGAGGAACCAGGCGAGTGCCCACACGGGACCAGCTCCCTCACCTCACCTCCCGTTAGCCCAGACAGCCCCCCCGGGGATGCGGCTGCAGGGGGGGTTGAGGGGGCTGCTCTGCCCCTCTCCCCGCTGCTGGGGCTGGAGGGGTCGGGGGGAAGGTGACCAAGCAGACCCGAATCTCCCGCCGGCTGGGGCACACGACGAGTAACTCATCGTTGCCACCACAGGAAGGAGCTCCAGTACCGCTCCTGGAGCATCGCGCTCCGCTCCCGGCCACCCGGGCTCTTCCTCCGCACCTACAACTCGAGTTGCTTTTGATTTTTCTCTGCAGCTCCTCTCCACAGCTCAAACTCTGCCAGGAGCTGGTGTCCCCGAAGTCCTCAGCGGGTCCTCGCTGAGCTACGTCCTGTCCCCCCCGCCCCCGGCAGCGAGGGGAGGACACGGGGCTGCGATGGGGAGGAACCTCATTGTGTCCCTCACACTCCGCCCGACGCTGGCAAAGCTGCCCGCGACCGTCTCATCGCATCCTCCTCCGAGGAGAGGGCAATTCGCCATCCTGAGAAGGGCTCAAAGGCCACCTTATCTTCTACCTGGAGGGAAAGCGTGAAGTGTCATCTTCCCCGAGTGCTGGCAAAGGATGGGCTCAAACGTTGATCAGCCCCTCGCAGAACTGGTGAAATGCTCCTGACACTGGCCTCCTCTGACACCTCCTGGCTGGGAGAGGGGGGGGCTGGAGAATCACAGAATCTTCATGTTTGGAAAGGATCTCTGAGATCACCCAGTCTAACCATAAACACACCAAAACCCCCTACATCTCAGCCACTAGAGCATGTCCCGAAGTGCCACATCTACTCATTTCTTAAATCCCTCCAGGGATGGTGACTCCATCACCTCCCTGGACAGGCTGTTCCAGGGCCTGACCACCCTCTCAGTAAAGTCATTCTTCCTGATATCTCATCTGAACCTCCCCTGCCCCAACTTCAGACCATTTCCTCTGCTCCTGTCATTATTCCCCTGGGAGAAGAGGCCAACACCCACCTCTCCACAACCTCCTTTCAGGCAGTTGTAGAGGGCAAGGTCTCCCCTCAGCCTCCTCTTTTCCAATCTAAACATGCCCAGAAGGCACAGCACCCCTGGTTTGAGCTGCACAAGCCTGACCCCTTGCAGTTATCTATAACCCTTTGGTTACCCCAATAACTCCACCACCCATTTCCCAAATGTGAGTATCCAAATGTCCACATTCCCCCTTGCCCAGCAGCCCCAGGGCTCCCTGCCCTTGACCCCTCAAACCCCAGTGGGGTGATCCCAGCAAGGGTGGGCACCAATGCCAGGGCCACAGGAGTGTCTCCATACCTCCATCCCCCTAAATCCAGACCTTTGAACAGATGATTGTGGGGCACCTGGAGAAGAACTGCTCATGAGGAGCACTATGTTCCTTGTCCCACATCCTGAGGACATCCCACTGCTGCCACTGTCCCAGTTACCCCTGCTGGTCCAAGAGCCTGTGCTTCCCAACACAACAAACCAGCAGAGGAGGCAGCAAACACATAAATTTGCTGTGGGTGCATCATTAGCAAAAGGAAGGAATAAATCTCAGGCCAGCAGTGCCGCACCCCTCCCAGATATATAATTTTGTGGGAGACAAGCACCTGAAGTAGAAAAAAAAAAAAAAAGAATAAACCCCACCAGGAAGTGGTCCAAGTGGATAATTTATGAATGGAGAGAGCACCTTCTGGGGAAGATCTGCTTCCCCAGCAGCACGACCTCCGGATTCTCTTTAGACCCCATGTTTCCCCAGTCTGATGGTGGCTTTCTCAGCCCAGCAGCTGAGGTCTGGGAGCTGGTGACAACAGCACATGTCTATCCTTGCCAGGAATTAGGTCAATAGAGTTACAACATTTTTTTAAAATGTTTTGTTTTTCCCAATGAGCTGTGTATAAATATTCAGCAGAACATGTGAGGGAATAAAAACCCACCACATTTCCCTCCTGGTGGCTTCAGTGGCCAAAGGTGGGTCTGAGCATCGCTGCTCTCCCACCCAGTAGCCAAAGGCTTCCCAGCCACTCACACCAGCTCAGTGCAAGGATCAGCTTCTCACAATTGACACCACACATTTATGTTCAGGTTGTATGGCCCTTCTGCAGGGTGGACAAGGAATAAATTTAGAAAATGTACATTCTATGCATCTCAGGACAGGCAGGGTCACTTGGAACTACAAATACCTGGGGCCAGGGCTTAAACCTGCTGTCACCCATTAAACCTGTTAACTTGTCCAAACCTGTCAAATCAAGAAATAAAAGCACCGTGACCCAGCAAGGAAGCTCAGGTGCTCAAAACCGAAGGGGGACATGGAGGGGGATGTGTGCCCAGCTCTGGGGGCCGCACCAGCATTGCTGTGTGTCACAGTTCCCAGGCTCTGGGCACAGCCCACACGGGCACTTACACCTGCTCAAACCCCCTGCTCGTCTCCACTGTGAGGGAAAACTTGGGTTTGGACCTCCTGGAAGCAGGAAAAGGTTTTTCTTTAGCTTCACTAGTGCCCCCAGAACTAAGAAAATAATTGGAGTTTCAAAGTAATACTACTTTCCTACGCTCAGAACAATATATACTTGTGAGAGAGGACTAAACCAGAACAGCACAGCCCCCCCCCAGCCCTGCACAAATACACAAACACACATGAACTCCCCCCAAAAGGCTTCCCTAGACCCAACCGAGGCCAGTTCAGCCTCACGTCCTGCTGCCAGATATATTTTAGCATCTTTTCTCAAGTATTTGCCTAACGAAAAACAGCAAGAAAACACTCTGCTCCATCTCTTTGCTCAGCTCCGTCACCTCCCCTGAAGCAGCCTGATGCAACCGAGGGTAAAACACATGCAGCAAAAAAAGGAAAAAAAGAAAAATGAATAAAAATAAAGCAGAAAAATGGTTTTTATGCAAAAATAAAATTTTAATAGAAGTATGTCCACAAAATACACAAAGAGATACCAAGCAGTCTTCAGGGAAAAAAAAAATATCCCCCAATTTGTCACAAAGGGAATTTTAGTTCCAGCAAATCACCAAAGGGGACAGACCTTTATTTAGGAAACTGGAAAAGTATGAACGCAAAGCAAATTAAAAAAAAATAATCAATTACTCAAACCAAGGTTTCTCACTTTTTGATTTAAATCATGATTAAAAGCAGTTATTTGATTCACTGATTTAAATCAATCCACGCCATCTCTCTCAGATGATCTCGAGGAGTTAAATAAGAAAAGAGAATATCATCAATAACCCATCTGTGTCACAGATGAGAAAGCTGCCCCGCGGGACTGCTTTCCCCTATTTTTCACGTGGTGATCCCTAGATTCCCAGGGAGCAGCACAAGCCCAGAGGAAGTCACAAAAAACTCAAGAGCTGGTACCTGCAAGTCTGTTCCAGGAGGAAGGAGCCGCAAGGGCTCCCCCAGCCAGGACACGTAAAGACTGTACATTTACCCTCCCCTAAATTGCTTCTAAAGCAACCTTAAGAGCCACAGGGATAAATTATGGATTTCACAAAAATGTTTTTGGGTTTTTTTTTCTGCTGATACTGTCCCTGTGCTGGAAAAATTTGCACATGAAAAAGGGACAGGGATGGGGCTGATGCACCCGAGGATGGTGGAAACCATCATAAATCCCCCACTGGAGCATCTCTGCCCCGCTCGCACCCTGGGAACCAGGACAGCCCCAGGATGCAGCCAGGACAAAAAAACCTTTCTTTTAAGGAGATAAACAGGACTGTGGGAAAAAGGGCCTTGTGTTGAAGGGAGAAGGAAGGTCAGGAAAGCCCCCTGAGGGTGGTCGGGCACATGGGGTGAGCAGCGGGGCTGGGTGGGTGCTGGAGCCATCGTCACGGGGCTGTTTGCTGCGCTCGGGCATGCTCCCTTCAGGCTGCGGTTCCCAAGTTGTCTAATTGTCCTTGATGTATCTCCTCTCCCCCAGGAACGCCATCCAGGCCCAGCAGCTCCAGATGTCTGAATATTATGCAGGAAGCTGGTAAACAAATTCCTCCTATTTTTCCTGCTGGCAATTAGGAACGTAGGAAGAACACGTTGCTTAACAGGCAAGGAACCCGCCAAAGATATTTCACATGCATTTATAGCCACTTAATGACTCTGAAATAGGTGATAAACACTGAATATGGCAAGTCTTTTAGATTACTCCTTGTTGCTACAAAATCAGGCTTCGTGAAAAAGAAGAAAAAAAAAAACAGACAAGAGTTGAAATAGGAAAAAGTTGGGACAAGCTTGTGGTTACAGCTGCTTCCAGAGTCATCACCCAAACTGAGGTAACAGAGCAGCCACCTCCTGTCAAAATGCTGTTTCCAGTAGTTTCAACTTTTCCACCCAACTTCAGCTTCTGAGTAGGTCCCTGCCTGGTTCCCGTGCCTTCCCTCCCCATTAATTTCTTTGCATGCTTGAGCAATCCTGCCCTAGCAGGAGGGATGGCTTAGGTGGCTTCAGGAGTCTTTTCCAGCATTAATTGTTATGATTTTTTAGAGCCCCATGGGGGGAAGACTTTGAAAAGGAGAATTTGTTCCGAAGGTTGGGAGGAAAGTGAAAAAAAAAAAAAAAAAACCCACAAAACCAGCACTGCAGCAGCACACAGGGAGGGCACTGGGAAAGTGGGAAAGAGAATTAAATGGTTCCAGCTCATGGGCTGAAGGTTCGGCGCTTGTGGAAAGCACAAGCCACGTGTCCACATGCTTGAAGTCTACAAGTTGCAGAAGTTCAGGAGCAACTGAATAAATAACCCAGATGTCACAGGTGATCTGCAGAACCACCTCCTCGGGCTTGGTCTTTGCTCTGAAAAAGACCTTGATTGGGCCCAGCCAGCCCAGAGTTATCAGCACCACAGCACTTTCTGGGAGAATTACATTTGTCTCCACTTCAAACCACGAACCCAGCTCAGATTTGTTTCCGAGGCTTAAAAACACCAAAACAAAACAAAAAAAAAATCCCAAACAAACAAAAAACCACAAGCAAACCCTGTCCATTTTCAGAAATAAATAGCTGTCCCAGAATTTATTTGCAATCTTTTTCAGTTGCTTTTTGGCCCAATAAACAGGGGAGGTGCATTGCCCTGAAATAGCAGGAAAACCTCAGACGGGACAGGGATGCCTCCTCTGTTCCCTGCTCATGGTGTTTGGCACATGGCACCTCGATGGCCACCAGGTATCACCACACCACTCCACACTCCACTGGTTCTTGGGTCACTTGGCCCTTTCCCTGTTGTCCTCTGTCCCATCACGGTGCCCCAGTAAGCACTGGCCAACACCTGATGATCTGGTGTCTATTCCCAGCCATGGGTGCACCTGTGCAGGTATCACACACCCTCTTGCACAGGTTACTAAGCACCCTGCCCCCTGCTCAGTTCTCACTCCCCAAGGAACCCTAGGAGCTGCAAAGGGGCTGGCCTGACCTTTGCTGACTACCTCTGCCAAGTTACATGGAGGTGGTGGCCACCAGCCTCATCACTCCAGCCCAGCTCACTTTGCCAGACCACAAAACTGAAATTCGCACTAAGTCATGTTGTGTCCCACTTTTGTATGCTCCTCCAAAATGGGGTTGAGTCAACTGTAAAGAAATTCTCCTTCTTGGCGTCACCCTCAGCAGGGACCCCAGTGTCACCCTGCACAAGGAATGAGCTGCCACCACTACTGGCACTGCAGCCCAAATGCAAAAGGAACCCATGCTAGAGTTTAATAGTTCAGCTGGTTCCTTTGTATCTTTATTGATGCCTTTGTGACACAGAAAGAATAGCCAGTTTAAGAGTGGTTGAGATGTGGTGTTGGGGAGAACACTGTAGAGTGGGGCTGATGGTCAGACTCAATGATCCCAAGGGTCTTTTCCAACCTGGATGATTCTGTGATACTTCCACAATCTCCTCCCATGCATCCCAGGACGCATTATGGAAAGTCAAGGCTCTCAGCTGCAGCAAGCACTGCATTTTGCAAAGAATGTTTTCACCCAAATATATTTATCTCCTAACTGCTGAGATTGCCCAGAACATCCCTGACCTGTTTCCCTGTGCTGCAAGTGTGGAGAAGGCTTTCAGTACCACCACTGCTCCGGGAAAGGGTGCAGGAAACCCAACACGAGATCCTCACTTCTTTTTCAAACCTTCTCAAATGGAGGTTTAAAATAGCAGCAGCGATGTGATGGTTGGGTTGTTAGTGACCACAACAGCTTAACTAGTTTTCTCAAAGTAAGAGCCGAGAGGAACATGAGCATGAAGCTGCTGTGAAAAGTGATGTCTCCATCAAGCAGCCTTCACAGATGAGACACAACCATCCGCCTGCCCACAGAGTGACCCCTCATCCCACGCAAACTCATTATTCTTAAGCAGAAATAAAACCACAGACATGCAAAATAAGTGTGTCCACTTGCTATTTTCATCATCTCTTGCTCCGTGCCTCGTCTGGCTCAGGTGCGCATCGAGTATATACCTGTTGGAGGACTAAGATCATTCCTGCTTCTTACTGCGATGAAGGAATTAAATACAAAATCTTCTGTAGGAAGCAATTGTGAAGTGTGGAAGTTTCTAGTCAGGCAAATAAATTGGATTTAAGTATATTACAGTCATAATCTTTTTCTGCCTCTCTCCAGACAGCCTTTGTACATGGAGAAATGAGAATGTATTCTCAGACAAATCTTGACCTGAGGGAGAAGGCTGCGGGAATCTGGATTTTCAATAACATAAGACAATAAAGCTCAGACTTCTAACCTGCCGCAATATGGTAAAAGTATAAAGAGCTTAGCAACTAATAAAAGAAAAGGGTCTTCCAACTCATATTTGAAGATCTAGACCCCCAAAAGGACACTTCATAAAGATCATAATGGGTTAGTCAGTATCTAACAGATACCATGTACCTTGTTGACCAATTGTCTGACAGTTGTCTTCTGCAGGCCTGGATATTAATAAGCCTTGTGTTGATTTCCTTGGGGTATTTTGTCTTCGTAATTGTACATCTACTTGTTGTGACACTGCAGCTTGCTATATATTTATTTAATGCAATTCCTATAGCAAAATAAAAAAAAAAGAGTATGTATGCTATTGTTTTCCTTAGATGATATGCATACACTGCAAATTTCATCTCCCTCCAAGGTATAGCGAATCAAAGCCCTTACAATGTGAGGGAGAGCACACGGTCTTGGGGCAAAGAGGAAATCCAGATGTGTTTTCCCCTTAGGTGTGAATATGTCTTACTCCTTGCATTACACAGGGAATATAAAAGGATTCAATTATCGCTGCATTTTTATTTCTAATAATAACAAAAACTTGTTCTAGAAGGTATTGCAGTTAAATAATATTTTGACAGATAATGCTAGTGTAAAGTAGCTGTCACTCACGCAGCAAGATCAAGGGGAAATAGATGCATAAGAAAGATCACAGGGTGGCTTATGTAGTGAAAATGAAGCCTGTTAAAAACTCCTCTTGCTAGCAAAACAAAGACAGTCTGCAGCTTGATCCCGTTCTCCCCATTTTCTGTACGGCTACAGGATAAAATGCAAATATTGAGAGATTGCATGTTGTATATAAATTGCGGTTTTCCATAGATTCTCAGATACGGGCATATTTAAAAGCACTCTGTGCTTCTGCAGCTCCCTCAGCCACGGCCCAACAGCCATAAACCATCAGGATAGAGGGAGGTTGGGCAGCTTTAAGTCTCTCCTCTGGTTTCTACAGCCCTGGGCCAAGCGATCCCTTCTTCTGGTGCCCCAGACACACTCCAGGACACAACCAGGACAACCTTCATCAGTTGGTCATCCCCAAGCAGGTCTGAAATGACCAGATTTAACCAAACACCATCACCTTTATTTGTCCTCCAAAGCAACGCTCAGCCCCATCTGTTTCTGTGCACCCTCCTTGCTTCCGTGACTCAGAGCCACCTCTGCCCTTAATTCAGCCAAAGGGGAACTCACTTCATCACACCCACCTTGTACATCTTTGGCCAAAACAAGTTTATCCTGTGAATAAGAATTTTGCTTCAAATGCCACAGGAAATTCCACACTAAGGCTTTGCCACTACCTACATTCTGCTGGTAACTCCCACTACCCACCCGAGCCCTGACTGGGCTTATCCCAGCTCCCAGCACAAACGATGCCAGGAGCATCCCTGGGGTCTTTCCCCCAGGCTGCTGCTCCTCACACGCTGCCTCCAGCGTGGGGTTCAACAGAGATCAACAGGACCCACAGATGAGGAAATCTGTGCTGGAAAAGGGGGATACTAAAAGTACCAAGGAGGACATTAAAATTAAGAATATTGTGATTTCTAGCAGCATCAAAAGCCGCAGTAAAGCCTGACACATGACCCTGCTCAGAGGATGCTCCACACCTGATCCTGGCACCTCACCATTGTACCAGAAATTGGTGGAGATGAGAAGAACAGCAGAAATGTGTTTAGCAGCATTTGCTTAGAGGGTAGATTAAATTACAGCTAATTGCAGTATTTAAGAATACTTCTCCAAAGTTTCTATACAAGTTCTGGAAGAGCTCATTGAAAACCATTACCTATAACCTTTACTTAAAAGCTATTTGGCTTTTAGAAAAAACATTTCCAGCACCAGAATTTCTCCTGTGGATCCCAGGATGTGATCAAAACCCTTGTGACCAAACTAGAGAGAGGGTTTAATGGAAAATACTCAATCTTGACTGCCTCAAAACCACCAACAACTTCATCCAAAATGTACCTGAAGGAGTTAGGTGTCCCATGACACTGGGAGTGCTCTGGGCTGAAGCACGGGCACAGACAAGCACATGGTGATGTCCCAATGAATGGTGTAGTTTAGGCACCACACTTGAGCAGGAGCTCTGGCTCCTCCATGCTGCTCCTCATCATTTCTTGTGGGTTTTTTTCATCAATCCGCTATTTCGACATGTATTCTCAAGCTGATATTAAACTTTGAAGAGCAAACCCTGTATTGCTGGCTCTCTAATGGTGTGAAACCAGACCACAGTGGGAAGTGGGCATCTTATCTCCTTTTCCTTCCGTATTTAATCACTAAAGGCACAGCCAGTAGCCAAATGTGAAGATTTGTGGTCCAGCAGCTAATAACACCCGGGCACTTGCTGGAGGAGACAGAGTAAAACGGCCTAATGTGCTCTTGCCATGTGGTAATTTTCCAGATAAATGGACAGTTGCTTCAGCAGTTCCACTGTTGAAGGTCAATGATCCATATAATACGGGCAATTACAGAAGTATTTCCATCGCAGACTCTGTGACAAATTTTTTAGAGCAAGACAACAGATAAACTGCAGCAAAGGTACCAAGGTGAGGGTGCTGGACTCGAAACCCTCTGTGTCCCAGCTCCTCTCTGGTGTCTGCTGGAGGAATCAAGTCTCCGTGTCTCCTTGGCTCACCTGATCCAATGTCCATCCCCATTGCTTCTTATTTTGACACTTCTAACCCTCTTTTCATCCGAGCCTAGATACCAACTCGTGGCTTTCACCCACTCCGTTGTTCCCCTGCCTTCTAGTCCACAGTTAAGCACTTGGCTATTTCACAAAGATTCTCTAGGGCTGGGGAAAAGAAAAAAGAAAAAAAAAAAAAGGAGAGAAAAGGGAAAACTCCTCAGCAACTTGAAAACTTGGGCTCCCAGCGGATACACAAACACAACCATTTTTAATTGCATTTCAAGGAGGAGGCAGAAGGCATTCTCAGGGAGTGGGTGCTGCTGGTGTGTCTGCAGACACTACACACCGAGCTGGCTGAGACCATGGCTTACACAATAACAGTTTATTCACTGGAAAAAAATATTCTGAGCAATACACAGATTGAAACAAATAATTGTTTTGTGTAATGAAGGGTGCATGGGGAAATAACCACTCGTACCACGGCACAGATCATTTCCACATTACTTGCATCCTCCAAAAACCCTGCTGCTTGCTGCACAGAGCTACAACCTGCCACCAGGAACCAATACCCAAACCTCTGGAAAAAAAAAATATATATTTAAGAGCATCCCAGAGTCACTCCCCAGCAACAACACCATTTCCAGCTCCCAGCTTGTAAAAACCAAGGAGGTTCTCGCTGTTTCAGCAGCTGCTTATAAAACGTCTACATGCAACAACAAAATGTAAAATATACAGGTGCCCTCAGTCATCCAAGTGCTGCAGAAGTTTAACGATAAACACATAAGACCCTGAAAGACTTTTGTGATTTCTGAGGGGAATACATTAAACCTGTAGTAGTGCTTCCCCTGTGGATTGTACTTCTGTTTCAGTTTCAGTTTACTGCTGCTTTTACCCATCATGTAAGAGACAGACTGCCATTTCATTCCACCAAAATGAACGGGAAACATCAGTAAAGAGCAGCCTTAATGGTGGAGGAATCCACCAGGGACGGACTTTGGAGTTGTTCAAGATCCTATTTCAAAATTTAAGCAGATTTTGCTAAAAAGGAAAGAGAGAAGAAAGACAGAGAGACTTGAAATGCTAGAATTTAACCTTCATGTAGGGAATGGGAAAAAAATATCTACCCCTGTCAGAAGCCATCCCTCCCTTCCCTACAAGCAGAGCCTCCTTAGCAGAAGCCAGGACTTGGAGACAAGCACCATTGCTTGTGCAAATAAATGATTTTGTACAAGATGAGTAGAGTGGGTTTTGTATATCTTGTGAGGACTGTGGCTCGTTTATAAAATACCTATCAATAATCCATAGCCAGGTAAGGGCTGGATGGGTCAAACCTTGGCAGACCTTGCAGAATCAGCACCAACTTGGGTTTCTCAAGGAGATGAGCAGGGATGGGGACAGAACGGCCCAAGGGCTGAGTCCCCTCATCCCTCCTGCCTTCAGGTCCCTCTGGCCCACCAGCAGGAAAGAGCTCTCCACCCTACAGCACCCCAGTTAAGAAATTAATGAGTTACACAGCTGCCTTTGCAGAAGTATCACCACACTGGGGTCTGTTGAGGCACTTCTGTCATGTTCGGTTAAACAGGTGATGTCAAACCCAGCAAAATAAGTTGGTTATTCAGCAAAATTGTCATTAGGAGACTCTGTTTTGAGTAGCATTAATGCCAACGTTTGTGACATTTTAAAAGCCTGTTGATTTATTGTCGCTGTGCAGGGGAGCTCCTGTGGTAAAGTCCCACATGTCTGCTCCAAACTTTTCTGGAAGACACATCCTGGCCAGTGACACGGAAAGGATAAATCTGTTCTCTTTAATATGAGCTGAGGCTACTAACAGGAACTGAACAGGCTGCTTTTCTTTGTCCTGAACAGCAACACCTTGGACAATAATACTTCTGCTTGGACACAAAAGCTCCTCCCCTAAACCATCCCCCAACTCTGCCTTCCCTTGTAAAAATTATGTAATTGCATGCTATTTCAGAAAATTGCATAAAATTTGACTGTTATGATTAGTTGTCCCCACGGCTTCTTGTAAAATTTTCAGAAGTTCCAGCTGGTCACACAGGGCTTAGTTTACAAAAGTGTTGCACATTATTAGATTTTCTGATAAAGTGTGCTCTTTTGTGATTCAGAAAACTGCTTCTCCTCCAGACAACTGGCATCCTCTTTGTTATTCACCCCAGAGATACGCCAGCCAAAATGGAGTGCACTCAGATGAAGAAAAAAAAAAAAGAGGTATTCCCAATCAGACATGCAGATTAAGCATTACTTATGCAGCGTAAACAAAACGTTACTAAAGTTTCAGCTCTCCCTGCGACACGTGCAGGCTGGAAGTGCAGGTTGGTTGGGGTTTGCTGCCCAGTCTACCACCCAGAGCGTGGAAACTCAATGCTGCAGCCTTCCTGGGGAAATCCCAAAGAAGATCCTGGCTCCGAACCCTGCTCCAGTCATTCCATTACCTGACCTTCTGATAAATACCAGTTGAAGGAGGTGGAACAGAGGGGATGCAACACTACCCCCCCAACACTGGTACCGGTACACCTCTGCTCTCCTCCACATACACCCCAGCCTTCATGCCAGCACCTTCCATCTCCCCTCCACGCAGCCCAAAACTGGGGAGAGCAGAGAAGCTGAGAGAACATTCTCCAAGGAACACCACAGCCAGAGACCTTTCCTACCTGTACCATGCCACTGTAGCAGCAGGGAAAAGCAAGTGCCACAGCAGCCAAGACGACATCCAAGAGAAGCAGCAGTAGAGAGAAGGACTGGACCAACAGGAACACCAGAAGACTGTACTCATCTCTGTTCTGCCAAGTGCAAGAGCCAGACTGAAAAATGCATTGAAACAGAGGTGCAAATCCAAAGGAAACTTTGAGCAAGACAAGGAAACAAACACTCAGAACTGTTTTGGGAACTGGAGGTGGTTCTGTTGGTCCACCAATATTGCAGTTCTGATTTCTCCATCACACATACGTGCCCATTAACACTAACCTGGGACACAAAAACACAAGCCCAGAAACGAAGCCAAAACACAAATACCTCAACTTTTCTGAGGGAACATGCACATGCAGGCAGGGATAATCCAGCTGACCAAGTCCTTGCATCAGAAACACACTGGGGGAAGGTCTCACACCAGCAGCTGGACAGGATCTAAGCTCAGCTGGTGGGAAGGGTGATTCTTACCCATGTAACTGGGCAGAAGAGCCATGGATGGAGAAGGGTAGCAGATGCCAATGGAATCCCAGGTTGGCCTATGCCAACCTACCAAGCTGTGAGGTTGAAAACAGTTATTTCCCCACTGTCAGAGAGACCAGCTAATAGAAATCATAGTAAATGTTAAGTTATGTATGAAGGGGAGGAAAGACAGTCCTAACTTTACATTATAACTATGCTTTCTGACCTGATACCGTTTACCTAAAATGCATTGTAATTCTATGAATATTCCAGGAATATTGAGTATTACATGGAAAGAAACGGAAATGAAAACAGGGAACACCACAATTGTGTATATCCAGGGTGAGACTGCTCATTGAACTTCACCTACACCTCCAGTTCCCTCTAGTCTCAAAGTCAACATTAAAATAAACCCAGAAAAAGAGTACCAAAATGGTAGAAACAGAAATGCTCCCCTAGTTAGTGGTATTCACTGAGTTCAGGGGATGTGTTTTCAGGATGGACAGTATGACAGGCATGAGCAAGTTCAGGGAACAGTCATGCATGTGGTGCTAGCGCCCTCAATTTATCACTGCAAACACCTTGGGTCCTGTACAAGTACCAGGTCACTTTCCCACATCAACACAAGATTTAAGGGGAAAAGCTAGATGAGAGCCACTTTTTCCACCCACCAAGAAGTCATTGTCAAAGGCACAAGCTCTTATTGGTGTCTAAACTTACAGAACCACAGTTGTTTCCAAGAACACTAATAAATAATCCAAGTCTCCTCATCTCCTGCCGCCCGTTCCCCTCTCACTTTGTATTATGCAAAACAGAAAAATATTATCATCCTTATAGCATTCCTTCTTGAAAGGCACGCATTTCAAATATCATAAAGAAGTATTGTCATAATGAGGTTAATGACAATAGGGTTTCCAATATCAAAGAGCCAACACGCAGCTGCTTTATAGTATGGAGTGATATAGCACCGAGCTCCATAATGAGAGCAGAGAGTTTTTGGGTTACGCATTTTAATGAGTTTGTAATAAGCAAACTACTATGGAAGCCATAATTTGCATTTCACAGCACTATTTAGATAGAATACTTTGTTAACACTCACTACATTGAAGCAGGCAAATTAGACCAACTTCATAAGGATTTAGAGCCTGAACATGCACAGGCCATTGTGCAGAAGATTATATGTTTTTAGAGTCAAAAGAGAAGTATTTGGTAACACACACGGGGAGAGAAAATGGAGGAAAGGAATGCAATACCTGTGCCTTCTTCAACCTATAGAGCAAGTAGAAATAACCATTGGTGTGTTTCATGTTGCACATTGCCTCATTTGGTGTCTCAACTAGCACCTCGTGGTGGTGAAGCACATCAACACACCTTTTGGGGGAAAGATCTCCAATATCAGAGCGCAAACACTGTCTGCAATAGCTGTGCATCAGCTTGTGTATAGGCTCATCTTGCACCCCAAACCTGGCAGCCCCCACCGATGCTACCTCGGCTGCCTGACTCATTCCTCAGTTCCTGCAGCACAAATCCAGCCCAGAAGTTAAAAATAAAAGAAAACTGTCTGAGGTACATGGCATGCATATAACACCACGCACACCATGCTCCGTGGAGCACCACACCGTGCTCGTTACAGCTCATTCGATAAAGAGATGTACCTTAAGAACAATGCATTCATCTATTAATGTTCCTTATGGGAGACATAATCAGCTTCATTAGAAGTCATTATTATGGTAAAACCCCGGAAAAAAAACATCATGTACAAGGAGGCAGCATGATCAATTAAAAACCTAGAATATGTGACTAATATTGACAGATGTTTACAGGAATTGCCGTGGGAGGTCGGGAGCTCCAGGGGGGTAGCAGCTCCCATGGGCACAGCCCACCCCATGCCCACAGCCTTCCTGAGGGACCAACCATACCCACCACAGAGCCAGACAGTGAGGAGGACGAATATTCTCCCTAGGATCAAGCGACACAAACTATGGGTGCGACCACCAGACCCCCACAAGCCAGTGAACAGATCCAGAGATGCCCCACCACAGCAGGAGAGGCTGCACCATGCCCCAGGGCAGCTCCCCCAACCCTCCACATACCCCAGGCTGCTCTGAGTTTTCACAGCAACACCATACAGAAAATACGGTATGAAGCCACAGATTTTTAACACTGATGTTGGAAGTTGCTAAACTTACAAACTGAGAATCTTTATTTTGTTGGGTGAGGGGGGCAGTTTCTCTCACTCAGAAAGCTCCTATCACTAACCAACAGGGTTTTTCACTGTCCTCACAGCCCCAGCTTCTTAGGAAGGGCAGGGTGGGGTAGATATCTTTTCCAGGCCATAAAATGTCTTCCAGTAAAGACCACAGCAACCCAAGAAGTCAAAAGAAGCAATGGTGGAAGTCCCTGTAAAAGCCTCCCCCCTCCCCCCCAGTCTCTGCCCCAGGACACAACTCAGGCTGATGTCAAGGGATGCAGGACACCATTGGGTTGACACATCTATGATTTAAAGGCAACAATTCACATCAAACCCAAAGCCAAACCCTGGTGACACCATTGCCTCCCCCAAGGCTGAGCATCCTTGCCCATAAGGCCCAAGAAATCACAGCTTGTGCTTGGCAACATGGTGTTTTTAAGCCTTAACAAACACAGCCTTGATCTTGTTAAGCAGTTTGGGTCTGCTCTGCCGTACTCATACACAACTCAACAGCTGACCGGGCTTTGGGTATGTATCTGGCATGGAAAAACAGGGATTGGGCAGGAATTTAGGCCATGGGAGCCACCAAAAGATTTTTCCACTGCATGTGTTTGTGTAAAAGTTGAGCTGTTACTCATCAGTTGCTTGAAGTCAATAGCATTGATTTTGGTGGGACCAGGGTTTCACTCCATTGCAAATAGCTGTTCCAGTAAGAGCTGGGTGACAGGGATGGTGCTGGGAGCCAACAGCTCCCAGGAAAGGCTTTCCTGTGAGGAGCCCAGCAGTGCCAAGACTACAGGAACCAGGGAGAAAGTACCCAAGTCTTGCTCATTTTTAAGCTTACTCTGTTTTTGACCTCCTAGGAGCTTTCCCCACCAGCTAGTAAAGAAAGCAAAGGAGCCAGAGAAACCCTCTCAGTGCCCAGAAGTTCAACAAACACCTACAACTGGAAGGAAGGGCTATTAAAGTGCATTCATTTGTAACAGCTCTTACTTGATAATTCACTACTTAGGCAGAAAGAAGGAAAACGAAGTTCACAGTGACACGCAGCCTTCAGAAGGAAGGGAGAAAAGTGGAAGCAGCATCAGCAAGAGGCTCCATGGCCAAGGGGCAGCAGCTGGATCAGACCCTCTCCTACCTGGAGATCCATCTCCACTTCCTACGGGCAATTCTTAATTTGAAGCTAACGACCCTGTACCCACACCAACACTCCTGGGTGGGCAACACAAGCCCACTGTGGGTCCTGCTCAGCCCCAGGGCCCCAGGCAGCTCTCAGCCTCCTACTCAGCAGCCGCGGTGCAGCAGAAGGCTCCAGTTGTCATTAAGCCTTCACAGAGCTGTTAGCTACATGATCAAATAGAGATACAGTAATTTACAGCAGTGTGCTATAATCTCTTTTAAATAAAGAATTATTGCTTCCTCCTTCAGCAAGGACTTCAGTGTGCTGGGCTGTCTCTTCCTTCAAGCACCACGATAACTCAACAGGGACTCAGCAGAAACATGTAAAAGCAGAGGGTACATCACAGAAAACACTCCAGGAGGGGACGGAGCACCCGGGTAACTCATGCAGATGCCCACTGCAGAGCCTTAAAACTATGTACTATAAATCACATCACAACCCGATGGCATCTTCTGCTTTTGCAAAGTATCCACCTCCAGTAGCTGCACCTGTAAAACTGCCTGGGGAAGGCTGACATTCCCAACCACTGGAAAAACAGTAATAAAAAAATCACAAAAGGGGCAGTATCAGCCACGCTATGTGCTGAGAAATTACTGATTGCAAGTTGGAAACATAACCCTTACAGCCTTGTCTCTAACCTGCTGTGTGTGGGTATTATCTGTCCCTGACACGTCTCATAGTGGGGCCAGTCGGCTGCGCTGGGCAGATCTGAGGGAGCCCTCACTAAGCCCACTGGCCCCACAGCTTTAAAAATAGTCCCAGAGAACAACTGTTCCCTGCTCCACCAGGGCGGGGGAGAGCCATGAGAAAGCCAAGGGAGAGCAAAGCTGCTCCCCTGCTCAACTGGGACAGCCAGGACACTCCTGCACATCCAACATCTCAGCCAGTCAGCGCTTGAAAAGGACCAAAATAAGGGAAAACATTGACCAACGTGGCCCTCTGTGCCCTGCCTGGGACACACAGGGACAGTAGGCACTGGCCCCAGCGGCCTTTTCCAGCCCTGGGGCCAGCAGCTCCATTAAAGAAGTTTAAAACATTCCTCTGATGAGTTTGAGCCCCCAGCACCCACCTTACAGAGGAATAGCCAGTAGATGGCAGGCCTGCAAAGCCTGATAACATCACACAAGTTCATCTTACTTCAGGAAGAGGAGACAGAATGATATTTCAAAGACAAATGTTTTTATACTTTAAGTACTCTAACAGGATCTATTAGTACATCTGTAGAGATATTCTGAAGAGTTACAGCCACAGGATTACAATTAGTGCACCAAACCACCCAGATCAGGAAGATCCATTCCAGTTAAAGCTGTTTTTCAAAACCAAATAAAGTAGAGCATCTAATAAAGTGCAGAGAGTTTCTCCACAGCAATATCCACCTCATTTTAAGCATCAGCCAAGTCGATTTAGGACTTATTGTCATCAACATATTTGTTAGAGAGTAAAGACATATCAGAAATACAAGCAGCAGTGCCAGCTTCCAGCCCCTCCCCCCCCCTCCCGAAAATAAACATCCTATTCCTTCCTTTCACTATATTTTTCATTAAGATAAATCCTGTGTCTTGGCCAAATCCATCACACACTGTCCTCCCAGCCACCCACCCCTGCAGCACCAGTCTCACCACATTGATCCCAATACAAAGTACCATTTTTAAACATATCAGGAATTTTAAAAATATCAGCTTACACAAGGAATGATTGGAACTATTCAGTCTCAGAGGGACAAACACAGTCCTGAGCAGCACCAGGAGATGCTCCTGCACTGAAGGGAGCAGGCAGGGAGGGACATGTCCCACATCAGTAATGGCCCGAGGACACTTCTCTCCAGGATCTCCCAAATGTTTCAGGACAGGACTTCCTTCCACAGGCAGCTTTGCTCAGTCTACTTTTACATTTGCCCAAATTTAAGAGCTTTAAGGCAATCTCATTTTGAATTTAGTGGCATTTATAATGCTACTTCTAAGTCATTGCACCTGATTTCTTGCATCCACTCATTTTGTCTTAGCATGGTGATTTATTTCACTTTACTATGGCTAGCTCCCAAGTCAGAGCAGCTCCTTTCCTCTGCCCAGCACACCTGAAGGCTCTGCAGGAGGGGTTTGCTCTCCAGAGCTTGGCCAGGGCTGGTGGCGGCGGCTGTGACACCAGCAGTGTCCCAGGCTGCTGTCTATCAGAGTGGCTTGGGGTATAATGGGCAGGTTTGGATTTCTTGCAGGGCCCAGAGAAGATATTTCTTGACTTTGGCCTCATCACCATGAAATGACAGCCCTAAGATTACATCCCTGAGGCATTCCAGCTGTAACCAGCAGACACCCATCTGCATTTGTGGACACAGACTAGAACAAAGCCATTAAGAGCACTGCCAATAGATGGTCAGCCCCAAAGTGTCCAAGATGCTCTCCCCACAGCACAGCTCCAGGCACAGGCTCCTACAAACAGGCCTTGTTAAGAAAAATTCTTTTACCCCCTCTGTTTTCACACTGAAGAGGAAAAAGAAAACAAATGGCAGCAATTTGCTCTCTCATTTCCCTGCTCCGCTTACCTTTTATCTGGGCAGTCTTTAAGTTTCTGCCGTGGGTAAGAGCAACAGTAGGGATGGGTTTTCCCCCCCTTCCTGAAGGCCAGCCACTCAGGAACCCTCACCTGGCTTTCCAGCAACCCCCTCCCAGCTCCATGCCACCCTCAAAGTAGTAGCTTAGAGAAAATTAACTAAATCACAGTACATTGCTGTAGGCACATGGGCTATTTTTCTCAGAGCAAGCAAAGTAAGATCACACAAGGTCTCGCTGTTTGATATTAGTGCTGGGCAAGAGACCTTCCATGCTCTGGTACTTACTCCTGGGCACTCACATCAGGCTGCCCACCCCAACTGCTGCATGAACCAGCCCAGTGCAGCACCCACCACTCCCAAAAGGAGGGTCTCCTCCACCTCTGAGCACCCGGAGGTTCAGGTTGTTCTCTGTAAGGACATGGTTAAGCTCCCACCAGCTCCAGGAATGGGATTTCACCACACAACCAGCACATTAAAGCCATCCTGAGAAGTTACCACACACACACCCCCAAAATAAAAAAATCAGTGTCTCTATATGCAATAATATCCCAAAGATTAGAGATTATTGCACTTTTAAAACATCCAAGATTGCCTCAGTTTACTTACCACAAGGAACACAGCAGATCCCAGTTCATCCCACCAGAAGTGGGAAAACTCCTCACACCACTGGGACAGGATCACTTGCTTGTGTGTGTGCACACACCTCTCCTTGCATGTGTTCTCTTCTGTGTGAGGAAAGCAACACCACCAAGAGCAGCCCTTGGCTAGAATAACCTCAAAAAGCCCTAGATGTGGAAGATCCACCCAATAAGTCCTCGCTAGAATTATCACACCCACCTGAGCAAGCCCTTATCTTCCTGATGAATCCATCAGCATCACCTGGCACAGCATAGACAGCCCAGCTGCCCCTGCCTGCAGCAGA
>VXBJ01000220.1:238106-245606 GCA_013400055.1 Nycticryphes semicollaris | reverse complement strand
TTTTAGCTCCGGCAGTTGTAGGGCTCTGGACTGTTGCCTTGTGAGCTGAATTTATTTCTGCTTTATCGGCTAAAAAAACTGTTTGGAAGTGGAGGAATCCTGGTGGCGCAGCAAACGCCGGGCAGCGTGGCACAGGTTTTACTCCTGGATTATGGGCATGCTCGTTGTTTGGAGTTTTCCAGAGATGTGTGACTTTTGCAGATGTGAGTGGTGAATTGCATTAAAGTGTGACTGCAGCAGAACGCGATGGAAATTAGCCGGGAATGAAAATTAGAATAATATTCTGCTATGATGTGCTCGGCCGGACGCTGATTTAAAGCTATGGTCAGGGTGATCATTTCGTGCCTATTGAATATCCCCTCCAAAATGCACAAGGAGTTTATGTTTATGGTCCGTCCGTACAGTGGAAGGCAGCACACGTGACATTTGCCAATGATTAGGGATTAGAATGATATATACATAATAATGTCCTGGAATTGCTGGGAGATAAATTATACCGGTTCTGTGAAGGGTGGTCCTGGCAGAATGGAGAGAAGCCATACGATATGAGCGCCTTTATACCTTCCCCAAAGTATGGGAAGTATGTCATAATTTGATATTCCAGAAGCATGAGAAGATATAAAAAATCAGAAAACATTTGGTTAATGGGTTTATCATGTTTATTTGAATAAGGAAGATTGAAACTCCATTTATGCCTAGCATAAATGCTTTAGAGATCTTAATTATTGATGAAAAATCTGCTGTGCTTCTAAATTTAAAGATATGACAATTTTATAGGAATTTTAATCACCTTCCACATTAGGAATTTTCAAGACTAGCTTTTTATGAGGATGACGTGTGTTTTAGCCTCCTAAAGAGAGTTGTCACTTATTGTGTGGGAACACCGGGAGAATTTGGCTGCAGAGGGCTCGGGGAGGAGGCCGGTCCCACACTCTTCCTCGCAGGATGCGCCTCTGAGGCGCTGTGGGATGTAACGTTGGCCGGGAGCAAACTGCAGCAGGCGTGGAGGGAAAGCAGGGACCTGAAAAAGCTCTGGAAGGGCTCTCAAACAACTGATGTGGGCTTTAACTCCCCCAGTATTTGCGCTCCCTCCATCCGCGTGTTCATAGTTTGCTACCTACATTGGCTGTCGGTGTTGAATTCTGGGTTTGTGTTTCCTCTCGAGCATCCCAGAACGGCGTTTCCCCCTCACTCACATCTGCGGGTCCATTTCCAGTTTCCCATCAGAAGTGTTACCGTGTGGTTAGTTGGCTTCAAAAAAAAAAAAAAGGGGATTATATACAATATGCTTCACTAGATCCTTTTGTCCTTTGGATACATTTAGCAGCTTTTGACCAGATAAGGCATATTTGTCCTCAGGATATGAACCAATAATTCAATCCTGAATTGAGATCTATGGCCACCCGTTCGTTCCAGCCCACACTAGGAGTCTCTGTGACACTCGGAATTGTTTATCGCACTGAGGGGGGAAAAAAAAACAGGAAGAAGAAGAAGGAAAAAAAAAAAAAAAAACCACCACCCTTCAGGAATAATAATTTGTTAGCAATTAAGATATTTTAAATAAACGGAGGGAAATGATACGTTTGCATCCTGCAGCAGGCTTTAAATGCAAAGAGAAAAGCAGAGGCCTGGGCAGCAGGTTTCTGTGGCTCCTGCCTCCGCGACCTTTTGGTTCACTGAGAATTTTTATTTACGCCGACTCGGTGTTTCTCAGGCAGCCTGGCTGAGTGTATGTGCTTTTATTGCTGTATACCTTTAAGTATCTTCTGGCATATCGGGGCTATCCATACAGCACAGTAACTCACCTATTAAAGAACAAACCCACCATAAATTGCAGCGCAGTCAGTAAAAAGATGCCACAGAAAAAGTGTCCCTGGGAAATTAGATTGACCCAAAGAAAAGCAAATAAAAGAAAGGAAAAGGCCCATATTTTCTTTGCGGTGTTGCTGAAAAGGATGGGAGTATCATTTTCATAGTGGAATAATGTTTTCTGGGAAAACACAAAAGCAGATGTTCCTCATTAGGAACACCCATTGTCTACATATCACAACTATGAACAGATAAATCTCTCCTATTTCACCCATACATTCCAAGGGCTGTAAATGATTACAGGATGCCGCTGGAACTGCTAAACCAAAACCACACTCTGTGCTAAAATAATTCCTCGGTGCCACCCTCGTGTATTCCACAGGGAAGGTACGGAAATTCCTGCGACGACCCGCTCCTCTCCGCTTGTCCTTCCCTTCCCCGGGGCTGGCACGTGCCCGCAGGGTTGGGTGTCCCCAACTGTTGATGCCGGGAAGAAGGCCGGGGCCGTGGCATCCCGCTCCCTCGCCGGCAGGTCTTGGATGCTCTCGCAGTGCATCACCGCTCCCGCGCTCGGCAGCGGGTTTCCAGATGGTACCATCACAGTCCTACTGCTAGTTGGCATCTCCGTGGGTAGTAAATACCCCCCTCCCCAATAAATCTGGCATTATTCTATAGAGTTTAGGAGACTTATCATTCCAAGTGTGTCCTACTTTCCTGTATGGGAGCCAGACATCTGTTTATCCCATTTCTTTCATACGGAGTTTGGAATAGCTTTAGTTTGGGGGAATAAAAAGTTTTGTCATATTTAACAGCTGTTACAAAATTTCAATCCCGTAGGCTCTTAAAATACTTTTTGACTGACCTCAGATTTTGTAGATAATTGACATTGCTGGTAGCCACCCCCTTTAACCTTTCCCTGGCTGTAATTTCAGATTATTTTCCCTAAACGAGTTGACTGTTCATGCTGGGTTTGGGGATTTATTTTTTTTTTTAATTTTGTTGTGTTTTTTTTTTTTTTTTTTTTTTTTTTTTTCCCCCCGCCACCGACTTGCTGGTGCCCAGCTTTATTTCCCTCCTACTCCAAGTTTACACCTCCGGCGGGGTTGCGACGCGGCGGCTGGAGGGCGATGGGGTTTTTTTTTTTTCGTCAGCAGCGTTTCCTTTCACTTCCCGTCACAAAGGTGAGAGCCGCTGACCTTTGCTGGCAGTCCCGGCCGCTGAATTATTCATGTGATTGACTTTTTGTCAGTGCACACAGTTGTGCTCTGGGACATTTTATTCATTTACCTCATTTAAAGCGCCTTTCTGCACCTGTTCAAGTATTAATATCATGTAATTTGGGCCTAATGCCGATTTTGCTGAACACTCATTATATTTTTTATTAGCTATATTTCCAAACGATTATGTATGATTATTACCAAGCCTTACAAACAGCAATGGGTTATTCCCTAGACCTTTACATCTTCTTGTCAGGTTGTTTTCAGAAGCAAGGAGGATAAACATTTGACCAGTCCCAATGTTTTTATTCCTACTCCATATCCAACCAGAGAACTTAAAGCTTTTTCCCTTATGGCTTTGCGAAAGCATGATTAAATCCAACTCTGCAGAAGCTGTACAAATGCCAGCATTTATAAGGTCAACGCTTTTGTTAAAAATGCTATGTAAATGAGGATCTGCAAAAAGGGACATTAAATAAAATTAAATTCATTGTCTTCTTTAATGTCATTTACATTTTGGCTAAGCCCTGGCCTGTCAAGGAGGATTTTTTAAATAATTTTAATTACACATCATTTAGGGATCCAAGGTTTTCTATTCAGTAGCATTTGGATAACCTGCAAAATGGTGACTGTTTATTAACTTCTTAAATGACAACTTGTCATTTCATCTGCATAATGCAATGAAAACAGAGCAGTTTGGTGTCATTTTTGAAAAAAGTCCTTATTTTTCTTTAAGATGTGCGCCCAACTCCTGGAAGAATAGACCTTAAAATAGCTCCGCTGCTCTTTTGCTTTCATTGTCCTGTTGGTGCTGCCAAGTTCAGAGGATAGTGAAAAAATCACAACTTTCCTGGGCAACCAGTTCTTAAAAAAAAAATCTATCAGAAGCATGACATTGATGATATCTTTTATTATTATTATTAATTTCCACCCCCCCTCTTAAGATTGTGGTATATTGGTAGATTCATGGGTGTAGCTGGAAAGGGTGCCTCTGTGGAGGGGGGCAGTGGGGTTTGAAGTGTGCAGGTCCGGACCCCTCTCTGCTGGTAAAACCCAGCAGTGACTGGGAGAGGAGAGGACCCTGCGCTGGGCACACGCTGGGTTTTCCAACATGTATGTCCGCGCGGAAAAGAAAATGGCAAATCAAAGCAATCCCTGTAATTCAGCAACACTGAGATGACGGGCACCCCAGAAATGGGACTTTGTACGTGCTTCCTTCTCTCTTTTCCCTTCATTTTTTGCCTCGGGTCACCGAAGTGGCAGCATTGACATCGTTCCTTCTCAATCCCTACTCTGCATGGGTGCCCAGCCCGCAGTTAATGAAGTCTGGGCAGTACCTGGGCTGCTGGCGGAGGAAGGGGCTCATGTCCACCTTCAGGACCATTGTTCTCAAGAAAATCCCAAATGTGCTGGAGGAGGCTCCCGCAACTGCTTCCCCCTGCCCTGCCCTGCCTGATACTCCATTATTTGTCTGAAGCCCAAAGCCTGGCACGGCCGTGGGAGGAGGGAATAATGAAATCGCGTGCTTTTTGTGCGAAAGGAAAAGAGGGGGAAGGGATTTAAGCAAAGCTGTCAAAAACTATACTCCGGGAGGTACCCTGATACAAACCATCCCGGGCTTCTGTTGCAGCCTTATCAGGTGAAAAGCAAAGATACTGCCAGAGCCTGTAATTTTGTTAGGATGCCTTTGATGAATTGGATTAGGTTATGGAAAAATCTTTCAAACTCAGAGTTCTGGTACGTGAGCTTCCAGGAAGTAAATAATTACTCTCAGACAGCAGATAATGAAAAAAAACAACCTGTGAAACACAAAGTGGTAGAAATGGGTTTAATAAGGCTCCTTTTTCTAAGGTACAGATATTTGGGGGGAGGTAGGAGCAGCCCTGGCAGGGCCGGGGGAGTGCTTTGCTGGGCTGGAGGAGGTGGAAATTCCAGGCTGGGAGCGATGGAAATTGTCACCGGGGATGCCAAGGGGGTGATTGACACGTGGGGCGAGGGGCAGGGGACACGGGGGGCTCAACCTGTGCTTGGCAGCTCCAGGAAAAGGAGGGCCATTCGCTGGGGTGGAGCTGCCAGTGGACAGGCTCCTCTTGTTTGTTTATCTCAACTGCAAATCTTGCAAAAATGTTTGTGGTCACAACTGTATATAATACAACGTTATACTGGCATTATTAATGCCCCATGAAAATAAAGATGTGACTGCGCTTTCAATAAAAAAAAAAAAAGCAAACCCCATATACCTGAAGCTGGGGAATTTTACAGGCTGAGGGGTACTCTGGATTTTATGAGATTGAGTGATTTGGCTTTTCTGTTAACTGTTTTGGTTCGTTAACATTTTACGCCGAAAAAAACTTGCGAGTTCCTTGGTATACCAGCTCAGTTGAAACAGAATATGGCTGGCTCAGTTCTAGGGGTTTTATTTTGTTGTTGAACAAGCTCTCCTTATTTCTCCAAGATGGAAAAAATCCAGAGTGTAAATAGCATTTGTTAGGTAGAAAGGGAAGGTATTTGTTCCGTGGGGTTTGGAGGGTCTGGTATGTGGAGGCAGGAGGCAAATTAAAAAAAAAAAAAAAAAAGGGAAAAAAAATTAAATCTGTGATACTTTCAGCAAAAGTTTCACAGCCAGAAAATTATAGAGAGCCCATCATCGCATGGTGGCGGTGCCAGAAGCGCAGAGAGTAAACTGCCGCATCTGAGCGCAGCGGCGAGGATAGCGCCGTGTTTTCCCAATAATTCACTAGGAAATGAGTTTAACATGTGTGGAAAGGAAGGGGCTTACATTCGTGTTGTTGTAAGACATGTAGCATAGGCCCAGCGAGCGGAAGGAGTCGGCTCCAGCTTGTCTCTCGTGAAAGACGAAACACGGTTACACATCTGGTGAGAAAGAGCAGTTCATTTGCCCAGACAGCTCGCTCCGCGCGGCCGCTGAAAGGAGCTATTTTGACAGAAACAAAGCCATTGGGGGCTGGGGCAAGCGATTAGTGGGCTTCTGCTTGCTAAAAAAAAACTCCTCGGCCTTAATGATAAAGAAATAGTGGGAGAGGAAATAAAGAAACCTGGCCTAATCCTCCCGCAGTGTTTAAGCAGGCTTTGGGAAAGTAGGAACACAAACAAGGGCTTCCACGTAAAACTCCCCCTGCACTTTGCAAAAGTTTCTGGGGGGAAAAATAATAATAACTAAAAAAAAATTGAAGAATAGTAAAATTCATCCAAAAGCCGAAGGAGTTCCTAAAAAGCAAAACTCCAGTGTTGCTTCCAGGGTAAATTAATTTCACCGCGACACGTGTGCTGGAAGAAGGGGATTTGACAGGATGTAAGAATGCGGTGCTTTCCTCTGGAAGGTGAATTCACGACTGAAAATCTTAAACAAGTGCTTGGTTTTGTGTCCCGGAGCCTTGTCTGCACAGAGCATTCGCTTCAGTTATAAAGCAAACAACAAGACCTATCAACCCCCTTCCAGCGCCCCCCTCCCTCCCTCCTCCCCTCCCCAAAAAAAATCACAATCCTCTAGTTTGAGTGTGGTTATTAATACACAAAGGATAGATGTGAGTGCCCTTTCTTTTGAATAACAAGCAATAAAATTGAATTGGTCTTGGTATTGTGTGGATTGTCAGGAATGCTCTTCACCAATCCAAATTTGATTAGGATTTCCTCTTTCTGTTTGTGCAGTTCTTCTGCGGTTCAGGAGATGCTGGTGGGCAGCGGGCGGCCTTTAGCTAATCCCAGCAGGGTTATTAAGCTATAGACGTACATACCTGTCGCGGGAAAAGCGGACGGAGGCTGGGCCTGTTGGAAACAAATCGCTGCTGAGAAGAGCTGAAGGCATGGAGAGGTGTGGGGAGCGATTTTGTGGTCCCACCTCAGCCCCTTGCTGTTTCCAGGGGGGGGGTAAGGGCTGGCTGTGTGATGGCCTCCGAGCTTCACAGGGCTGAGGGACAGTCAATGGCAGCAAAACGCAGCAACAAAACTTTGTTTTTTCCCATTGGAGAGGGACTTTAGACCTGGGGAGGTGTCCTGACTTGGCTATTGCCTGATCCCTGTGAAAAATGCCATAAATAATTCTAGAGATGCTTCGGGTTTTTCCCTCCCCTCTAATCCTGAATAACCGCGGTTTTGTTACGGGAGCTTCCTGCTTAAAGTACTTCCAGAAATCCATCGGCAATTTTACATTCTTTGATTTGTAGCTTTCTCAAGTTTTTCTCCGGGTTTTGGTCTTGCACACTCTTCCTCTGTGTACCCAGATCCAGCTTTTCTCTAGCAGCGTTTCTTTAACTATCGGAGTTTACTTCAGCACCTTCCTTTTTAGTGACTGACTGCTGTAATTTTATCTGTGTCTGTTTCCCAAACCACATAACTTTGAAATAATGGAGATTCAGATGTAAACCGGAATGATTATAAATAATTAGAAGGGAAGGTAGACTGAGCTACGGTACAAAATGAAACTAATTGTGCTCTGTGTAGTTGGTTTTTTGGT
>VXBJ01000220.1:213106-233106 GCA_013400055.1 Nycticryphes semicollaris | reverse complement strand
GTTTGACCAGAGCCCGGAAAGAGTTGAGGTGTTGGAGATGCCACACATTTAGTCATCTTTCTATCTCATTACCTGCTATTTTGCTTTTGTGGATGCAAGTTTTCTGCTGTCCGGGAAGTGATCTAAGCTTCACTTCCACTGGTCCTGCCTGTGGAGGTCTATGGGATGATTCAGCCAGCCGTGCTAATGCGTGTTTCCCTGCTGTCCTTCCTATGCAAATCAGCTCCCTGCTATGCCAAACCGTGGTGGAAAGGAAAATTAATTACCTTGCCTACCATTTTCAAACTATTAGAGAGCCTCTTGTAGCCTCTTTCCAACATGATACCTTCACACAGTCTAGGGCCAGCCTACTGTTCCTGCTTTGCTGTGAAATTTCATGTTCTTCTCCATCACTTCTAAGTATTCATTACAGAATCATAGAATCATGGAATGGTTTGGGTTGGAAGGGACCTTTAGAGGCCCTCTAGTCTAATCCCCTGCCATGGGCAGGGACACCTCCCACTAGAACAGGTTGCTCACAGTCCCATCCAACCCATCGTGGAATGTTTCCAGAAGCAAGGCACCTACCACCTCTCTGGGCAGCCTGGGCCAGTGGCTCACCACCCTCAGCATCAAAAATGTCTTCCCTCTATCCACTCTAAATCCTCCCTCTTTTAGTTTAAAACCATTACCCCTTGTCCTATTGCAACAGGCCCTGATGAAAAGTCTGTCCTCACCTCCGCTGGACTGAAGTGTCCAGAACTGGCTTTCCTGGAGGTGGAGGGGGCTTGTGTTGGCCAACTTGCTTTTCCCACACCATGTGCTGGGCTCATCAGACATGGCCAGGGTACGGGCAAGTCTTCAGCCTGATGGGACACGGAGCGTTTCCTACAGCTCTGTGCACAGGAGGAGACCCCAGTGGGGCGAAGTGCTGAGGGTAGCTCTGGGCAGGGTAATGGCCAGTGGTAGGGTGGTCTGTCCTTACTACCTGGCCAGGTTGACCACCCCCAACTGATGAGGAAGAGGAGCTTCCTCATGATCTTCCTGATGAAGAAGAGGAGCCTCCATGCTGTCGGCTCCTACATGCTTCTGTAGGATCAGTCCTGTACCTGGTTATCAGATGCCCCTTTACAAATGGACCACTAAAGCACTAACACAATTTTATTTTACATTAATGTAACCCTTGGAGGCATCACTTGGGGTCTTCTTTGCTGGTGGCTGCTGACTGTTGTTGTTGGGGCTTGCTTGGGTGCTGGCTGAGCACCTGCTCTGGGAGGAGCTGTGCATTTAGAAGGGTGTGGGGAGGCCACCAATGAACCCCAAGAGACCTGCGTGTCCCACCATCCCTCCCCTTGCCCTCGAGCTGCCAGTCGCCCGCTGTTCCCCTGGGAGATGCAGGTCCCGGCGGCAAAGGTTGGATTTCCTCCACGCCAAATGGCCCGCATAACCCCAAAGTGCTTCCCAGCAGCGCTAATGAAGGAGCATGAGCTTAGCCTTGCCGTGGCTCTCCGTACTGGATTAGACCCAAAGTCAGTAAAACTAAAATTACAAACATAAAATAACTACTTACTGGCACAGCATGCATGTTTTCACACATTCCCTTCTATTCCGCGAGCTTTTCTAAAGACAGTAATGTAACAGAATATGCTTGAACATATGGTAGAATTAACAATTGATCCGGCTTCTGAAGGTAATATAAAATTTTATTTTGTGTGCTAGCATGTCTATGCGGGTCATTCCATGTACGTGTGTTTAGTGAAATGAAGTGCAGCCATTTGGGTTTTGGGTTTTTTTCCAATATAATGTACAGTAAGTAACATCTGCACCCAACTGACAATAAAATACCCCATTTTTTTGTATATTTTAAACTTCAGAATAATTTTGCCATAGGAAATGGGAAACGATGATCGCCTTCTTGATCTCTTTCTGCCCCGGTGCACCGTGGACTCAGCCTTGCCTTTTCCGTTGTCTTTCTCTGTGATTTCAGGAGAGCTTCTAGTCAGCAAAAATAACTCGGCCTTAATTTGCCCTGTTGTGATAAACTAGCCTACTGATTACCTATGATTCCTGCAGTATAATTTTCAGATTACTTGACTCTCCTGGGTTCTGATTGTGGAAAGATGCTTCTGTTTTGGCATGACATCATTTCAGCTCCCAAATAATCACAGCCTTAATTAACTGCAGGTATAAATTCTATGTCTTCTGCTCCTTAGTGTGTGTACCCGTGTGCTCCTCCCGATGACAGCATGATGTACACAAAAACGTAGATAACCCAGTTCATATTTAAGAAAGACAAAGCAGGCGATACAAGACCAGCTGAACACATGTCAGGGTGTGTGTTAATCGCTGCAGTAAGAGCAGCCTCACAGAAGCACTGCTTTTTACTAAGGGGCTAGAACTTTTTTTTTCTCCCTGGCAGAAACTAGCACTTCCACAACAAAATATCGTTGGAAAAAAAAAAGATTTTATATATATACACTACTGGAATAAATTCTAGCAGGAAGCAGTTAGCAGAGTAGATGTGTTTGTCCAAAATAAAAGTGCTATTTAATAAATAAAAAGAGCAGCTGGGCTGACATTTGCAGCGTAACAGCAAACAGTGTCACTTTTAACTTATGTTAAATGCTCTCACAGAGTTTTTCCTGGCTTCATGTATTACTACTGGCTGAGTAAGAAAGGTTTTAATCCCAAACAGTGTGTTTTAATTACTTGCACCATTTGACTTTTTTTTTTTTTTTTCTTTCAGAATAAAAAAATACCACATTTAAAAATAATAGGCTGGGTTGATTTAAGTATAATTGCTGTAGACCTTAAAGAAGGACACAAGTTGGCAACTATTCCCCAATTCCTTTGTTGTTTCAGAGTTTAGCAGTTAAGAACAACACAAATACATTTTGTTTGTGGTGGGTCATAGGTTCAAAGAGACTTTTGAAAAAATAGACTGGGGATAATTGGGTTATCAGATGCAGACACTGCAGGGAATTGAGCATTATCTCCCCGCGGTGTTAGGACTACTGGGTCACTTCCTTCCCTCCCCAGCTCCCGCTCTGTCAGCCTGACAGAAGCCAGATGACCCAAACGGGCTTTTTACTGGTTACCACCCCAAAGTTCTCCCTTTCTCCATCCTTCAACAGGTTGGTTTTATGAGCCATGGCCATACTAAATAACATCTCGCCTTGCTTTCCCCCCCCATTGATTCAATGGTCTTTAATTGCTTGGAACACAAGCCAGATCCTTGGATTCAACTGAGTCTTCCCTTGCCTTCAACTGCTGTTACTCATTTCTATTAGACAACATCTAACTAAGATATTGACTTGCACTTTGACACTGGCACTGCTACTGGGTTTGATTGCGCTGTCAATCTAAAAAAATCTTTCGAACTAGCAGTAAAACATGTAATTGTTTAACTTCATCCTGCATAAGCTTTTCTGTCCAACACTTGCTGTCATTGTGGAGCTGGAGAGGAGAGTCTGCCTTAAGAAGAGGCAGGGGAGAGAGTATGAATTCATTGTTTGGGATACTAATTCATTATTTTTGAATAGTTTTTTGGGTGTTTAGCATATAGCAGAGAAGATATACCTGCCTATAGTTATTCTCAATTAATATTTTACTGCATAAGTTGGTCATATTTTTAAGATGGTCATGAGCTTTCCGCTGCATGACTTGAGTTCTTCGGTAAAGTGTGAGAGCATCCACTGTTTGCGTCTTCTGAAGAGAAGGGCTCTAACATCAGTATGCCTGTTTTGTACTTAATAAGTTATTATTCACAGGACACAGTAGTAGCGGGGGTACATATGGCTCCTTGAGAAGTTGCTCAAGCCATGTGAGAAGAGCTGGAGGTCCCAGGGATCTGCTAACATTAAGTGTCCTCATATACTTGTGGGGATCATGATGCCACCCCTCTGAGAAGGCTGAAGGAAGGGAACCTTTGCGTTGCCTGCATTGCATTTGTTTCTGTGGGCAGGCAGTGTATGCCTCTGGGATTTAGTGCTTTGAAAAACTACTACTTCTGTTAAAGAATGATGTTGGTAAAGCAGTAGTGCTGCAGAACTAGCAGCAAATGGCATGGAGGGTTCCCGTCTCCCAGATCCTTGTTTCAGGCAACTCATGAAAAGAGACTGGAAGTCTCGTGAAATCGTGCCAGTCTGTGGGGGGTGGCACATATTCAGGATTAAAATTAGATGGCCAACGTTTTGGTCTTTAGTTGACACTCTAAAGGTTTGGATGCAGAAATTGAGAGGGGAAAAATGCACCGACCTGCTGAATTTACCCATCCTCGTGTTGAAAGGCATTCAGAGTACTGCCAGGTAGATGCTCACAACTGAAAAAACGCATTTCAGAGAAGTTTTAATTTTTTAATTAAAACTTAGGGAAATCCTGGCGTTTGAATCTTTTTCTGTTTCTTTGATGCCGCACTTTGAAAAATTCCTTCTTTTTGATGATTGAAATTGTTTTTAAATCTACAAAAATAGCACTTCAAATCAATTAATCTGAAGTATTTCAGCTTAATACTGAGAAGTTATTGTCATCCACTTACTTCCTCTCCATTCTGAATGTTTAATGCAAGCTCGCTTGCTTGTTCCTACTCTGTAAATTAGCATTATCCACCCTATATCTGCTTGTTTCTGAAGAATTATTATACAAAGACTCATTTTAAGGAGGTCAGACCCCTGCATGATGATTTGTTGTTCATGAATCTACTTTGTGCCAATTTGTGTGTGCATGTGCAATCAGAAGTGACTTGGAGTGAGTGAGATAATAATCATCTGCTGCTGATATGAAGACTTCCTCTATTCGACTACCATGAATCAGGCTGATTCCAAGTGAATGAGATTTTAATCACCTGTCACCGCCGCCAGCACTTTCTCTATATTTATGATAATTTTTTTTGTCTTTTTATTGAAATCAGTGTTGACTGAATCAAGTAATCCTGATTAGCAATCTCACTGTATCCAGTCAAGAGTGAAATGCATCAGAGCATTATTGGTACACTGAACATGCTGAAATTGAAAAAAAAAAAAAACCAACAAAAAAAGGCCTGGGCTAAGTGTGCTGGGGTGTTGCCTTGGCTGGAGATGGGAGCTGGAAAGTGCCAGCTCTGTTTAATTGCTCCCCAAACTTACAGGGCTGTTCATTGCATGTGGCTCACAGGGGCTGATGCGGTGCTGCGGGCTGTGCCCGGCTCCGGGCTGTGTCAGTTCTACCAGGGGTCGGCTCTGCTTTTACTTACCCCTGCTGAGTCTCAACTGGAGGGAGGGAGTGAAGTCATCAGGGTGGCATGCATAGAAATGAGGGCAATGTAGGGCAGCCCCCCCCCCCCCGAGAATGAGGGGTTTTCTTTATCTGAGTTTTGTAAAAAAAAAACCAACAACAACCAAAAAAAAAATGCCTTTTAAATAGGGGAGTGATATAACACTCAAAAACCTGTGATTTGCACCTCTGCTTTGCTGAGTGAGGCACAAGTATTTATTTTCATCTGAGTTCCTATTTTTTTTATTTACAATGGTTTTGTTACCATCTGTTGTAGGAAATTTCAGATCTTTAATGCCATGGAAGTAAACCCCGAATGTGACAAATAAGTGCCTGGAAAGCCCGTTCTGTTTTTGAAATGAGTTAGACCAAGTGGTCCTTAAGTGACAGTGTCAGATCTGCAGCATCTCCTGTGACAGAGCAGATCCCAGATGGGGATCCTGGTGGGGTTTGGGAGAGAAGACAACAGGGGGGAAGCTGAACAGGGACTGTGAAACTCCTGTGCAGTGCTTTCTGAAGGAAGTTATGGGGGCATGGAAATACTCTGATTACTATTATTCCAAGCCTAAGTATACTGCAATTAGAAATCTCAATATTCAATCCAGCCCTCAAATCATATTTTGCTGCATTACATAGTTATATGTATCATAAGAAATTACATTGCTGATAGTACGATAACTGCAGTAGTGGTGGAGGGGGGAAAAGTGATTTTACTGATGTCTGTTCCTCCTGGTCCTGTTCCTACAGTGGTGCTGGAGCTGAGCTAAATATTTATTTATTCCTTCAGCTTGTTTTCTTGTGCTTCTTACTCTTTCTTGCATTACTTTTTTTGCAACTGTATTCCCTCCCTGTTTCCTTCCCCTCCTCTCCTAAAGGTTTTAATGCACTTTTAGAAAGCTCTTATAAAGAACCTGCTGACTCCAGGGGCCTCTGCTCCATGTATGGCCCCATCTGACCTTGTCTTCATCCACATTCCCTCATTCTCCATTTCTTCGTATCCTCAGCCTACCTGTGCCTGGGTATTTTGTCATCCCTTCTCTTCCTTCACTCTTAATTTTGTTATCTTTGTTGCACTCAAATTTTCTACCACCATGGTCATCCAAATTATTTTCAGTTCTCTCCTGGTCAGTCGTAGGCTTTTTGGAGGGATCTTTTCCATCCTTAGTCCTTGGCGATTTGTCTTCTGGGCTATGCTGACTCCTCTCCTTTACTCCTTCCTGTCCATAAAGCTTCGTTTTGGTTTGGTCCCGGCTATCCCTGTTTGGTCTGTGGTCCCTCTTTCACCCACAGAGTGACAGCTATCACCTTTGAAGTGATTTACAGCTCTGTCTGTCACCTTCTGACTTGTTTTTCTCTGCAGACGTACACCTCAATCTCTCTTTTGAATATCTCTTTCAGAAGGTTCACACTAAACTTGAACTAAATGTGAACTAAAGCTAACATCAGCTTCAAAAGTTTTGGATATTGCTGATGCCATAGCTGGTCTCTGTCATTCTTGTCAGTGGTGGAGCTGCCTTTGAATGCATCACTTTCAAGCCACAGACAAATTCTTCTCCCATAATACCACCTTTATTTTTTTTTCTTTCATTAAAGGAACAAATTCTTATCCTGGCACTGAGATTTTCAGCCATCTCCCTTCTCTGTCCTTCTCACCATTTTCCTCTTCTGCCTCAGAAGGCAGTGGGAACCTTCACCCCTGTCTTGACCTGACCGTACCAGTATTCCCAGGCTCTGCCTTCCCCCTCGTGTTAAATACCGATGGTTGTGCCTTGCCTTCACAGCCCCTGCAATTTACTCCTTATGTATGTTCTTACTAAGTGTTTGCCTTCCTTTTCTCTTTGGCACGCCAGCTGTACCAGCAAAACCAGCAGTCATCATCAGCAAGTGTACATTTTAAGGGCAGACTCTTGCATTCTACCCCATGTCCAAGATATGAAAATCCGTTTTCCTGGATGTAAACTCCAAAAAACATTAATTTGTTCTCTTTCAGTTGTCTCTCCTTAATCATATCACTCTGTTTATAGCAAGATGCAAATCAATGCCAAAAGGAGGATAAATCAAGAAGGAATTTTAGCTTCCTCATTATTCATTCCTATGGTGTGCAAGAGAAGAGTTTCATCTGGAAGCAGTGGTTCTGGGTACACATTCTAGCGGATGTCTTTCTGTCTGTGGCCTCTAGAAAAACAGAAAATGGGAGCAGAGTTGCTAGAGGGACCGCAGAGGAGGGGGATGGCTTGCAGGGCTGCTCCTGAAGGGAGGAGCTGGAGCTTTGCTGTGCTTTCTGTCTCTCCCGCTCCTTCTCCTCTCCCACCTCCATGAGCTGCTCATCTTGCTCATTGACTCTCCATCACAGTTCTATTTTTGGACATTTTATGTCAGCCTCTGTCTTCATTGGGAGACTTTTTTTCAGAATTCAAACAGTGAAACCCTTATTCTCACTGAGCCTTCTGGATGTACCATAAAGACATGGCAGTTGGTGAACAGAGGTGGCATCCCGTGGTCCTGAAGATTGATCCCAGCACCTGTATAGACCTCAGCCCTTTCCTGCCTTCTGCTGGCACCCTGGGGAGGCACCAGCAGCTCACTGTCAGAATATCTTCCCAAACCTCTATATCTTTCCTTCCATTCTTTTCTCCTTTTGTCCTTCTATTGTAACACCTACCCACCTCACTGTGTAGCCACTGCTTCTTTAGCTCCTTTTAGATGTTTGTTACGGACACCTCCGCGTTTGTCACTCAGCCAAGTAAACACCTGTTTAGCTCTTTTAATCCCTCATCAAGAATCAGTTTCTTCACCCTGTGCTAATTTTCCTACCATCATCACACTTCTTCATTAGCTCCAAAACAGCTATTGGCTGCACACTCAGTTTACTAAATCATGCATATGGCATGCATATCCCTACTAGCCACTCTGTGTACATTATCTTTTAATAGCTTCATACCTATCTTTTTTTACTATTTATACAACTTTTCTCCTGCAAGAAGTAGAAATTCCCTGTTTTTAAGGATGCATTTGACCTCCTCAGTGAGAATTTCAGGTATTGAAGAGCACTGATAGAGCCTGCCTCCCACTTGAAATACAATTTTTGGCAGAAAGAACATAAATAGAAATTGAAGAATAAATTGTTTGATGCACCACAGGCTGATTACAACAGATTACAACAGTTGCAGTGGAGTTCCTTACTTGCTCTGTGGGTTTAAACTGGTGTCGGTGTGCTGGTGACTGGGCACTGAAGGCTGTAACTGGGGCAGGTCCCCAGGTAGCGTCAGTTCTTGTTATTTCTGAATTGTCATTAATCTTACTCTTTTCCTCATTTGCTAATGGGCCTAGTTTCTCTCTTGTCTTTTTCTTTTTAGCATAAAAAACAATTACATTAAAAGAAGGTTCTTAAGGTTGCAAATGTGAGCGTTCAAAAGTAAATCAACCAACCAAAAATGCTATAATTAGGGCAACCCCTGCAAGCTTTGTTTGGACTCCTGGCACACGTGCATTAGGACATGGGCTTTAGTTCCGTAATCAGAGAGAGGATTCCCCTGCCTCCTCACCCCCCATCATTCCTACCTCATTCATTATTATCTAGTACTTTTGTCCTTCGTTGTTCAGTGTGTGGTCGTCTCATGACATAGTTACTGGGTCCCATCTGCAACAGGAACTCCTTCTACAACGGCCTTGTCACACGAAGTACCCCTGCTTTAGAAATGGGAAATTAAAATGCAGAGAAATTAATAACAAAGTAGGTAAATGTACCTGTAAGTGCCGCACGGGAGGTGCCTTGGATCTGATTTGTCATAGCCCGCGTAGTGTGTGTATACGTGCACCTTGTACAATCCACATACCTGGGCATTTTACACGTCCAAAACACAGCCATCAGTGACCTAAGTTGCAGCAATATGCACAAGTTGTAGCCTGGGATTGGAAGTCAAGCATGAAATATGAGTCAGGCAGAATTAATCATCACCTATTAAAAATTTTGGTGTAAGCAGACCTGGCTGGAGTTATACAGAGGGCAGCTAATTACCACAGCCGTCTTTTCTTCAAGCTCCTGACTTATCCTTCCCCCAATTTTTAACGTTGTCAGTAAGGTATGAGGGGGTTGATTTAAAAGTTCTTTAAATAATAATTTATTTCAGCTTTATGAGGAATGGTCTTGTAAAGAAAGCAGTTTTAGCTCCATAATCGCACAATACCTGACAGTGGATGGTAAGGGTGTAAATAAGGCCCATGATGCAACTTTCTACATTCTCAAGAAAACCCTAGATCTGATTTTCTTATGCCTGTGGAACACTCACAGCTTTGAAACACTTAAATCCACTGCAGAGACCCTCTCTAACTTGGCTGTGGGCTGCTGCTAGAGAAAACGATCCCTAAAACTTACCAGGTATTTATTTGTTCACAGCAGAGCAGTGATAAGGCTGGGGAACCTTGTGCCCCATCTGAAACATGGAGTGGGACAGCCTGGTGGGAATGCACCCCCTCCCTCACTCCCAGAGAAACTCTCCCAGCTAATTAATTAGTTTCCTCCCTGGTTGAGGGCCTGTTGAAGAAAAACCTCTCTGACACCTTGTTGTTTAGTCTGAGTATTCAGGAAGGACTACACAGCAGGTGGACATCCTTTAAGGAAAAATCAACACTGGAAAATAATTGTTTTCACAAGGTTGGAAAGGGAGATGAGGGGAAATTGAGGCCGGATTTGGGATAATGGATGAAAAGGCCAGGCTGGATGGGACTTTGAACAACCTGGTCTGGTGGGAGGTGTCCCTGCCCAAGGCAGGGGGGTTGGAACTCAATGATCCTTATGGTCCCTTCCAACTCTAACCATTCTGTGATTCTATGATTCTAAAAACAGCAGAAGGAAGGGAGCTGAGAAGAAGCAAGGGAGGAGGCAGCAATGTTATACCGAGCAAGAGGACTAGCAATGACGAGCAGATACAAATGGGTGGGGAACAAGAAATGATGAATAGGAGTGGTTCCTATCCAAAAGGTCCTGGGCTATCTGCTCTCCCACTCTGCCAAGTCCCTCGCTCCAAACAGATGGTGACACCAAGGTCAGGCATTGCCAGCAGACAGATAGGAAAATAAAAAAAAAAGCAATGGAGGATCTCAAATACTAGGAGGTGACCAGGAAACCATGAATGCTAAAAAAGACAGTAAAAATAAATGCAAGGAAGTTGCTGAAGTTATTAAAAGATAAGATTTATAGGCAAGTTCGTTTCGGTGGGTTGGCTATCCAATCAACTACTGTCGCTAATTGGATTAGTTGCCAAAATAAGCTAAGAATAGAACCTTCCCTTTCTTATTGTTAATGCTTTCCAGGGAAAAAGCCTTTGCGGACAAAAATTAAATCTTTATTTCTAGCTACATAAAATTACCCTCTATAAAAATGAAGAACCTTGACAGTTAGTTGTGCCTCTTCTTCTGCAGAGCTTATAGTGGTTAAAAGTCTTCTGCAACAACCATGTGCTGTGAGATGGAACATTCTTGTTCTCCAAATCAAGTGGTTTGCGGCAGTTGCTTGCTATTGTTCCCCTTTATTTTGTCATTCTTTCTTGTCCTTTCTCGAAGAATTCCATTGCTACATTTTCCCACAGTTGACTTACAGCTTTCTGGCAATATAAATACTTCTGACATAATGGAACAACCCTAGAGAAAGCCTTAGGTAATTTCAGAGTTCCCCTTAATATGGAGAACCGTGAGCATCCTCCCTTTGGTTTATTTTTTTTCCTAATGCCAGTGCAACTGTTTCCAAACCAGCTCTCTGAGAAGGAAATCAGTTCATCTTTCCTTCCTTTTAAAAAGTGCATCTAAATAATAAATTGTAAACAAGTTATGAGTATAATACAGGCTCTGTGTTGTATTCTTCTGTCTTGCAAAACCAACAGATCTACCAAAATGATCAATACAAAGATTTCTGTTATTTACTTTGTAGTATTTTATTCTTTGTATTAATACATCATCTCAAAACAACAAAAAAACAAAAAGCATGTAACCTACTCTTTCTTGTAGACTGTGTGGTGCAAACTTTTATATAAAGTACCCAGTGCAGCTTTAGTTTCCAACTTAAGCAGGTTGTTTCTTTTTCAGCTGTTACTGACTCATATCTAAAGGCATGATTAATTAATCAAGGCTCTAGCTCTAGGTTTTTGCTTCAGATTTTTATTTCTACAACAAAAAATGCTGTAACTTAGAATTGGAGATGTTGTGGAGTCCTTGATAGAACTTTGTCACAGGTGAAGGACGGAGGATGAGAATAAAGCACTGGATGAAGTTGTACATGATTGTCCCCAAAGGACAGAAAACTGTCTTTGGCTAAAGCTCTCAAGAAGGAACAGTGTGACAGGGGTTTGACTTCAGAGAGGGAAGTCCTGCCTCCAGCTTGGACACCTGGGTGCTCGCACCCAACAGCCAAGTGACCAAGTTCACTGTAAGGATGTCCTAACCTGCCTCTGCTGCAGGGTGGGATGGGATGGGACACCCAGCACAGGTGCTGTGCTCGAGCCATCCTCCCTGCTCCTTGCAGTGGCCCTTTGTGCTCACCAGGGAAGCTAATTTTGCTGCAGCTTCAGTTAAAAAAAGTCTTTCAGCAAATTATTTCAAATGAGCTGAAGTCGATTCTCTCTTTTTGTACTCTCCCTGCTTTAATTAAGCTCCCTGGATAGGTTCTTCCTCGTGAAAGCCAGACAGACACTGGAGTATCTCACAAAACGACAGCCTGTTACTATCTGTGGGGATGGTGGCTTGGAAACTGTGATAGTTTGCAGTGATGTGTGCTGTGCTCACTGCACACGCTTGCGTGGAGGGCATAATTAACATATTTGTTTTGTCCACTGTGGTGTAAACCCCTTCTCCATGAACAGTGGTTTCTGCTTTCGTTCATGGTGACGATGCTGAGATCTGTGCAAAAGAACACAAATGAGTACAGTTAATACATAAATTTCATGCATTTTCCATGCATTTATGTCAAAGGAAAACACATTTTTCTAGACACAGAGAGTGGGGAACTTACTTCAAAGGGTAAAAAAGTTAGAACAAAGCACCTTTCCAAAAAAGCCTCCTTTAAAATGAGGCCAAGACTTAATACTTTATTTTAATTAATGAAGAAATCGTCTTTGAGTGATTAGTTTGGATCTCTCTGGAAGTCTGGTGTGAAAACCCCATCAAAATGCTGTCTATGCAGAAAGGAGGGCGGCGGTGCCTGCCCGGGTGAGCAGCCGTCCCGAATTGGTGGCCCAGAGCAGCAGCAACAATCCCATCCATCCTGGTGGAGAGGGAGCCCTGAGAAGCTAAGGTTGCAAATTACATCTCATGCCTGTCATCAAACCATTATCAGCTTCTTCACTGCTGAGTCCTGCAGATATCGAGAGACATTTATCCGTCCCAGAAATCCGGCCTCGGATTAGGTGCCAACATTTCCACCTGTTACTTACTCATCTGTTGAACTTACTCAGCTGTTAAGCTGGGCCTTGTGAATACATTTGACTGTTTTTAATTCGAAATTCTCATTGCTGGGGAACGTGAACGTTTATGGACAATGCAAAATTTCATATCAAACTAATCAACAGGGGAAAATACCATAAAGATAATTTATTTATTTTTATTGGTTGGACTAAAGTTTTTTTCATTCCTTTAACATACTTGATGTTATCTCAGAGGCAAGAAGGCAGAGACCTTTGGTGTAAAAATACCAAGAGTCTGGACTGTACCTAATAGTCAGAGGTCGTTCTTCAAGCCCAAGCTGAAATGTCAACAAGGAAGGACAGTGGATTGTTTGCAGGTGCAGAGTGCAAGAACTTGTCCTCTATCGGTTACCCAACATGGATCCCACCAGACAAAACATCCAGCCAGCCTTTTGCTAAATGTCTGGATATTAAACCGTTGCCTAATGTGGGGAACAACCATCAAATGTTCGTCCAGTTGTATCTACCATTGGGCTGGGGTGTGTGGGTACTTAAAGTTGGGTTTTGATGAAAGAGACCACTCTGGAAACGCTCGTAAATGACCCCAAAAGACTATGAAACCCAGCAGAGACACATTTGCAGCTAAAAATGATCCAGCTGTGTGAAGCAGTGCTTATTATCAGAAAAGTTTGGGGAGATACCCAGAATGTCATGCAGTTCTACTAATATTAGCTTTAGCAACTCACAATTATAATGACTAATTGGAGCCATCACTCATTGCTATTGAGTTCCCAGGTGAAAACTATGGACCAGAACCTCCATTAGCATAAATTAGCATTGGAAAGTCAATTAAGTTACACAGATTTTACACTAGTTTTACTGTCTTTCATAAGGCTGGGAGAAAAAAGACCTATTTCTGACTTCAATTATCTGTATTTTTTTCCCCCTCTAAAGGAAGCTTTTGTTGCATTTCGGAACAGGTCTCCATAAATATGCACAGCTTCAACTAGACTATGGCACTGATGCTGTTTCGTTAAGCTTGCTTATCTACTTTCTTGACCATAACCTGTGTCTTCCAAGGTGATTTCTGTGAGCTGGATTGTTGCTGCTCTCCTCAGCGTAGAACTCAGAGCAGATAAAAGAGCATTTTCTGTAAAACATCCCTTCCAGGGAACTTGGTCCCATTCCCATCACATGAGTGGAGAAGAGTTTTGGGGTTGTTTTTCTGTCTTGTGTGTGTATCTGCAAGAGGGAGAATGAGGAGATATGAAAGAGAAGGGGAAAATATGCAATGTAAATACTGACACTGATTTAAGGCAAAAAAAACATGATGACTTGCGTTATGTTTATAAATTAATGTGCGAGTACCTAAACACAGAGTTTTAAAGCAACAATATTTTTCAGTAACATAAATCTTAATGGAAATCTGGCAGAAAAGTACAGCAAAAAAAATCTGCAGGTTGCTAGATAGGATAAGCAGATCAAGCAGATGACTCTAATTGTTTGACCATAACTTGAAGTTATTGGGGCCGTTCTAAAGAGTTCCTGAAGAGGAGACGAGCACGTGCAAAACACCAGTAGTTTTATCAGCCCTCTCACTGGGCAGAACTATATATCTGAATAACATCAGATGAACTACATGGCAGTGAAAATAATTAATGGAAGCCTAACAAATCCAATAGCTTTGAGAATTTTTGAACCATATAGCGTGTAGGTACGGGTTCGTGTTTTCTTGTTAAAATTTAAAAAAAATATAAAATAATTGCAGTGGTAGAGTGCTCAGGGTTTTGGCTTTTTGAGATTGCCTTAGGTCTGCCAAGACAGATGGGTGCCAAGCTGGCCCTGTGCCACTTCAGGGACTGACCCAGAGCAGCAGCCCAAGGTCTGCTGAAGAGAGCTTGAGGGTGTCTGATGGAACGAGAAATTCCCTGTAGCATCATTCTTCGTTTGCAGTGGCAGAGCATGCCTGCCCTGGCCCACCAGGAAAGGCTCATGCCAATTGTCAGGCAGAAGATATGAGCTGAGTTTTATTTTTTTTTTCTCATCTGAAACATGTTTTTATAGGTTATGTTTTTCATAACAAACGTTTCAGTTGTAACAGCAGGGTTTCAGATGAGGAGATGAGAGGTTTCCATCATGCTGGGACCAGGGTGGTCATTTGGTTGCACGTTTTGTTCCTACGGGAGAAGGTCCTGCAGGACCATGTTCCCACAGAAGGTCATGGGAACCCAGCCTGAGGAGTCCTCCTGCACAGCCTTGTGCCCTTCTCTGGGCTGAGATGTTTCCTCAGAACCAAAGTCCTCTTTGATGTCTTCACCCTTGGTTCAGCCTTCCTGTCAGCCACTGGTGCCTGTAACCATGGCTTTGGCTTTGATCTGGATTTTTCTTGCCTGGGAGCATCTTCTGCATCCACACTCCACTCTTTATACCCTACCTATTGCCATCCCTGTCCCTGCAGTCTCATTACAGTGACCAGGGACCAAAGATGAACACAGCGATGTGGTCACCCACAGTCACATCAGTCACATGGACAGATTCAGGACCACGTTATTCTGCTCATTACTTCTGTCCGCATTCCTGCTTTGCTTAAGCATCCCCCCAAAACTGTCTTTGCTGTCAGTAGGAAAATTTTTGGACAGATTTCTTAACTTCGTCAGTGTGAACTAGGTAAGAGATGACTGCAGCAAAATATTCAGGATTACAGTGTCTTTGTAGGCCTGGCCTCTTGACGGTCTTTGTGTGTGTTGTCCCTTTGGTTAAAGCTCCTTCTGTCCGTATCCTCTAGGTATCCCCGCTTGACAGGCTGGGCTGATACTGAGTATCATGGGGAGAAATCAGATCTTCATACTTGTTCCCTCTGGTCTTATTTCAACTTAGATACTCTTTTAATTGGTGCTGCTAAGAGTTTTGGAGGTACGGTGTGTATGGGAAGGGGGTCTGTAAACACAGTGGCATGACAGAGCTCTTCCTCAGAGGGGCTGGCATATGTTGCCTCGTTGAACACTGTGTCCTGAACCGCCACCAGCAGTAAGGTAGGTCTCTTTGTTAAGATGACTTTTCCAACATGCTTCAGCCAGAATATTTTATGATAGAGGAAGACTATAGTGGGCAAAGCCGTCAAGAACATAAACATTGCTCTCCTGGCTCCGAGAGGACAAACTGGCCCTGTTTACTGTCTTTGGCAGGCAAAACCCTCCGGATGAAGAGTTAAAGATGTGAATTATGTACTTTAAGAATGTAGAATATAGACAACATGAGCGCAGCCTTGGGACTGCTCGGCAGCTATAATAAATAATTTATCAAGGGGTTATTTGATAATGTTGGTTGGCACTGCAGGTGAGAGGGTCCCACCAGGTACCCAGCACCTGGTGGGCAGGCGGAGGGAGAACTGTGGCAACCAGACTGGGCTGCTACTTGTCCCAGTTCGGAAGGCAGAGACCTTACTGGGAGCAGAGGGGAGCTGGGCATCCCTGAACCTCCCGATGTGAGGGTAGGACATCATCCAATGGGGTCTTGAAATACCATGTGCCCGGTGCGCCGGCGTGAGATGAACCCAGAGAAATTTCAGAGTGTCAGCATTAAAAGGAAAAAAAGAAAAAAAAAAAAAAAGAGGCCCAAATAGAGCCCATAGATGGTAATGACAATGTTTTGTTATCTTTATGTTGTTTTCTTTGCATGCTTGTTAAAAAGTGGAGTCAGAGTGTCTGAGACGGAGCCCTAACAAGTTCCTTCTAATCAGCCCCGGAATGCTTCTGTCAGGCACAAGAAAAATGCTCAGCTTGAACAAAGCTGCATTTTTCCCCCAAGAAACACATTTGTTTAAAGATTGGCCTGTCAATTTGTGAATCAACATTTCGGCTTTTTGCTCAGACATCATGCTTTTGCTTTTTTTTCCCCCAAGAAGGGGAAATAATACAAAGCTGCTATTTGTTGTTTGAAGGAAGTAAACTTCATCAGGTCGACTTAGATGTGTGCTTCAAATGTCACTCAGTACAGCTTTCTTGTAATGAAACGCTGCATACAGATTTCTTCCTTTAGGCTCAAGGGGATTAGACCCAGTAAAAGAAAAATTCAGTCTTCCTTGCTGTGGTGCATCAGAGTGAGAAGTTTAAAATCCACAATTTATTCAAATATTGATATTTCTACTTGTCAGAAGAGAGGTGCCTTGAAATTTCCACTGAGCACTGTTGTCAGAAGAATTGCAAGAAATGTGTCAGATAATTCATAAACGGAGTTCACTACTGTGAAATCAGTTGGGAACAGCAAAAAAAAATATATTCTTGTCGATGTAGAATAGGGGCAATATAACAGAAAATAGCACTCACTTTTCCATCATGTCAAGCAAATGCTCAATTTGGGCCAGGTATTTTTTTTTTTAAACAGCTTGCTGCTTCTGGAGAAGCCCACAATGCATGAAAAATGTGTTGAGTCCCGCTTTGTAGACAAGAGAGATCTGTTTGTTGGTTTTCCCCTCTGAGAGGGTTCCCATCCCGCCCGGCCCCACTGCTGCTCGCTGGGTTCTGCATGTGGTTTGCATTAAAGCCTTAAAAAGCTGTGAACGACTGGGGTAATGATGTAAAGCGCTAGTGTAAATTCCAAACTGTTGATAGCAGCAGCTCAGGGGAAGCTGGAGAAATTTTTCCTTTAGCAATTTTTAACCCCCGCCATGTGTTGAAGCCATCTAGCCCTGCCCTTTGAGGCCGGGGGAGCGGGGTGCTCCCGCCATGCTTGCAATTCCGTCTGGTTGGTGTTGTGAGGTTTTGGGGACTTTTTGTTTGTTTATTTGTTTTGGTTGGGTTTTGTTTTGTTTTTCTAAAAGTGGTGCCTGGTGCAGGCCGTTTGTGCCTTGATTTTGCCGAGGTTTCAACTCGGGAAAAAGGAGTGACGTCAAGGAGCAGGCGATGCTGCCCGTTTAGCGCAGCCGCTTTGTGGCCGGGGAAGGGCTGGTTGCCCGTAGGCTGATAACAAATGGCAGAAGAGCAGAAACTGGGGGCAAATGGGAAAGCAGGACTATGGAGGAGCATCTCCTGTTGCCGCTCCATCCCATCATTCCCAGGGATGCTGACAAAGAGGTGCCTGGGTGCAGCTCACATCCCAGTAAATGCTATAAAGTGGTGGGGGAGCAGGCTCGAAGGGCTGCCCCAAGAGTCGTCCTCGCCAGGATGGGTTTTGTAATGGGCAATGCCTTGGAACGTTGGCTGCTCTTCCATTTACTGCATTAAAAATGCATTTTTTTCTGTGATTTTATTACACTTTTATTATAGCAACTCTGAAAAATAGGTGGCTTAGTTAAAGCTTGCGTGAATGTTTTAGAAATACCCTTAAAATAGCAAGATGAGTCTTTTATTAGTCACTGTAAAAACAGCTAACTGTAGCATCTTTATTAGTAAAGGCATTACGGTGATCACTTTCCCTTTATTCTTTTAATTTTTTTTGGTTTAAATTCAGTACGTACAAAGTACCTTTGGCTGGTATTTTACTTCTGCAGAGGAAATCGAGCTCAATGTGGCAAAATTTTCTTCTCTTCTGCTGTAGTTAAACTCTGGGAAATAAAGGGGGGTTAATTCAAGCTACAGACTGAATTTGCAGAATGCATTTTTCTGTGGGATTTTTTGTTGTTGTTGTTTTTTGTTTTTCCTTTGGCAGCAATTCCGGCTCTTTGAACCACCCTGGCCCAGGAACCCCCTTCTTTCCAGAACCCTCAGATATTTATTCACCACCCCCTCCCGCCCCCAGCCTTTTCCAACCGGTTTATTTCTGGTTGCGGAGTGGGAAGCGTCTCCTAATCCCCCTTTCATTAGCTCCCCTGTATCCTCCACCGGCTCCGGAGTGGACACTACAAGAGGCTGACATCTTTGGCTCGTTAGAGCATGGATGCCTGCAGAAGCTGACGTTTTCCACGCCTGCTTGCAGCCTATTTTTCCTTTACACCCATTGCTTACTGTCTGCTCGGTGTCGAGGCGAATCTGTCATCTGTGCCAGAGCACAGCCCGCTGCACCACTGACAGTAAGAAGGTAAACGCTTGCTGCCTGAATCCCCCATTAACTTTGTGAAGCGTATTGATTTCTTGTAAAAATAATGATATTGACAGGCTTTCCAGGAGTAATTGTTTCCAGAGCACAAAGGTCAGCGCGGAGAGTGAAGGGTTTTGGAGCCGGGGTTCTCCACAGACGTTTGCGCCAAGTGCTGGGGGATGGATGGAAAGGCATGGCAACAGTTTGAGACTTTAGAAATTTAAGTACATTGACAAAACACCTAGTAGGGGGCTGGCAGCATTATTGTACTCATGAGTCATTAATAGCAAACAGCGCGCTTTTGGACAACATCATTGTTTGGCACGGGGAGATTTGTAGACAAACAATAGCAATAAAAGTCTCTCCAGCCTCTGCTGCCCTGCCTGGCCGAGAGGGGCTCCCAGGAGTTTTGCTGCCTCCTCAGATTTTTACCCCCAGAAAACCCCAGGAATAATCTGGGGCATCTGCCCCTCGAGTAATTTGGGGCAAATTCCTTCTGCTTTTGTGCTGTGTGTGTTTTCGATGGGTTAACTCTGGGGAGAAAGAAATCGGGCATTTGGGAAAGAAATAGCAAACACACGGTGCTGCCACTGGCCTGCGTTAATTGGGCAGAAGGAGATGATGAGGCTGTTTGGGATATGGGGTCTGGAACCCGTCATTCCCCAACCCAGGGGCCACTGAGGTCCCTGTCCCCACACGGGGGGCAGGCACTCACCCCCACCCAGTGGAACACACCGGCGGCGTTCCTTGGTCAATAGCCTCCCTGCAAACTAATTGTGTTGGGAAAAACTAATTGCGTTTGAAAAATGAACTGCTGCGGCAAATTGCTTGCAGTTTTGACGTGCAGCGGGGCAGAGTTTGGGCAGCTGAATGTCTGTCTGGTTTGTCTGTCTGTTCAGAATTGTCCTCCCCAGAGCACAGCCTGAAAAGGCTGGAAAAATGTCCTTTTGCTGTTGCTGCAGCATCCTCCAGCCATACCGTCCGCTCGGGACAGTGCAGGCAGGAGGCACGGCCGCCTCCCCAGCCACCTTTGCCACTCCTGACATAAAATACAGGCTATTTCTTGGACAAAACGTGCACCAAAAATGGGAAGAAAGCAGTAGGCAGGTGATTTTGTTACTATTGTCCATTTCTAAGCAATTATTATTAATGGCAGCTGAAAAAACAGTGATAATAATTTCACTTTATTAAGCATAGGTATTTAAACATTTTTATTGCTTTTCCCTTTATACTGTGTAGTTGCTGATGTTTAAACCTTGGTTGGTATTTTTAGACAGTAAAAAAGTTACTGGATGGTGCTAGGTTTGTACCTGTGATTGTGCCAAATAAAAGGGTAAGGCCACAATCACCTTTTCTTTTTTT
>VXBJ01000220.1:203106-208106 GCA_013400055.1 Nycticryphes semicollaris | reverse complement strand
GCAAACACGGGGCTGTGGGGCTTGAGGGCAGGGGGTGGCTCCTCTTCAGAGCTTCCCTGCCGAAAGCCAGGCAATATACCTCCTGCCCTGCTCCCCCACCGCTGGTGGCTCAGAGCACAGCATCGTGGTGCCAGGAGTCACAGGCAATAAGGGAGAGAAACACAACAGGCTGTGCAACTCTGAGCTCACCTATTATGGAGATATTACGCTGCTTTCTGGAACCCAAATCAGAATTTCTCGGGACTTAATTTTCTTCTGCTCTTAGCAGATAGTTGTGGAAACCACTGAGGCTGCTCGTCTCTTATGGCTAAATTATGTGCTCGGAGTTAGCGGGAGTATAGATTTAGTCTTGCCGCTGTTGCGTGGAGTCCATTGTAAGATAATTTGTCCCACTCAATTAGACTAAGTTGTCATGTGAGAAGCGCTGAGCTCCCACAGACCGGCAGCACCCGGGGCCAGCACCCGGGCAAGAACAGCCCCCCGGTGGGCAACATCCCCCTGCTGGGGTGGAGGTCTTCTGAGAAGCTCTGTTCCTCCCGATGCCGCCTAGAGAAGGTTGGATGGTTTGCAGGTAAACAGCATTTCTCTCCTCCGGTTTTAAGAGTGGGAAATTACGCCAAGGAATGTTACGAGGTGAAAAAGTCAAACACTGACTGTTTCCTTTTTGGCAGCGTTAAAGTCATCCATTGTAATCTGAATTTTGTCCCCTTTCTAACACAAGATCTGATAAGGTCTTTAACTGCATGATGACTTCTGGTGTCCGTGACCCCTTCTACGGTTGGTGCCCACCACGTAGATTTTTCAATCAGGGTTGTGTAGTGGAGGAGACTTACCAGTACCTTCTTCTGTTCATTTGCCGCTGAAATTAGGTAACGTTTTGCATCTGAGGTGGGGGAAGGAACGTATCACTCCTCTGTCTGGGTCCTGCTGACCCAACAAATTAAGTTTGAAATTTGGTTTCTGTGTCTGTTTCTGTCACGTATTTTCTGTGTCATCTTGAACAAGTCAGGTCCAGTTTTTTGGCATTGCAGTGTCCTCTCTCTGGTCACTGTTTAACTGCTGAGGGATCTTTAATTGCTGGGGTCCTGAGCACCCACCCTGCCTCTGCCCTCAGCGGGACATGGCATGAGGCCTATGGCTCTGGAACACCTTTGGTTACACAAGGTAACTGGGACGTGGGACAGCAGAAAGAGGTGGAAAATACACAATATATCCTAAATAAGACCAACAGGATTTTCAGTCAAAGCATAACAGGTCACCCAGGGGTAAGAAAAGCTGAGCTCAGGCCTCCTGCAGCTTGTGCTGGCCCAGGTGGAGCCAGCCCAGAGGTCTCCATGGTGGTGGTCAGTTGGCTCCGTGGTGGTGGAGAATGGCATCCAGCCCAGCAGAAGCTGGCTTCAATCCCTCCCCACTTCACCCCAGCGGCAAACCGGTCGTACGGCGGTAATTTCACCTCCTAGAAGGGCAGCGCTGTTAATTTTGAGCTGCTTAAATGTGATGGGGGAAAATGTCTATAAGGAGGTTGAGAAGACATTGACTTAATAAATTACAAGGTTAGGGAGATGTGCCCTGTGCAAGTCACGGTGCTACATATTTTTCAGGGAATATAAAAAACGTGTGAGGTAATGTTAATCATCGCTCTCTGTCCTGTGCACTGAGCAGGACAGCTACTCTACATATGAGAAAGTGATAAAATATAATCATATAATTTAATACTTATAAATCAATACTGTGTGAAGATTGCGCAAGCATTTGTTAACTTGTGGGTAGCTGGCAGAGAGCGTTTCGGTAATGTAAAGTCTTTAATTTGCAGATATACGTTATTGAAAGTAGTAATGAAAAACTTGTATTTATTTTGGGGCATGTACAAATTGATGTGCTATTCCATTTCGAATGAGACTACAAATCAATGATTTTATCCTCTAACCACTGTAATCATAATTTGCTAGTTGTTTAGTTGGAGGGAGATTTTAAATTAAAAAACAAAGAAAAAAAGCATAAAAGATCATAATCATTATACCAACAACCAGACTGATTAATTAATTAGCCCTCACTGAGATATTTAGATGTACCAACTTTCAAAGTGTCCAGTGTGAAGCTAAATTACTTCGCTGTTGTTCTGGCTTGGCATTTATGGTAATTTGTCAAGCCTATATGCGGTAATGGATCGACTCCTATAACGAAGGCTATAATTGCAGCTGTTAGGTGGGCCTTCTTTATCTCAGCCTGTCTGGGTCCCCATTCCTGCATGATTTCTTGCTGTGCCGAAGCCATGTGTGTCTTGTTTTGTTTTAATACATTACTGACCCAGGGTCTCAGGTTACTGGGGTTCCTGTCATACATTTAGTTCCACTCTCATAAAGCATCGTGCGAAAAAAATGCTGGAACAAGGTAACAATCATTGCTCAATATACTAAGTATAAATGTCAGAGTGGAAAACTTGACTGCGGGAGAACAGTGTAGGGGGAGATAATAATTGAAAGTAGGAGGCTCGGCTGTAACAGTGAGGCTGGGAGTTATAAAGGCTCCTACGGCGTCACGCAATATGTCTGCTACATCTTGTTTATCCTTAAAAGCTCGTATCAGCCTTCTCTTTACTACATTTATTAGGCATGTCTTGTTCCGGTGGCTAAAATTGCCCTCCCAGACCTCTACCAGGTCACGTTCTCCACCTTAATGGCAAACCCCAAAGGAGCCACCACATCCTCCCCAGCATGGTACAGAAGCCGGGCAGAAAATTTAGTGGAATAAATTGTTTATTTAGTTGTTTAGTACTTTTAGACTGTCTTCTGTGATCCTATCTTTACCCCGACACGCCACTCGCTCACTTTTAAAAGTGTCTACAGGTGACAACAGATGTTTTGTAAACTTATCTTCTAATCTTTGGTAACTTACATAATTGAAGAAGTTAACAGGTTGTTCGCTTAATAGGGATCATTTATACAGGATTATTTTTTTTAATAACTTGCTGGAAGGGGGAAAAACCACTCTTGGCTAATATGAAGCATATTTTGCATTTATTAGGGGAAAAAAATTTCAGGTAGGAGGTGAGGAGACAATTTGGGAATTTTCGTTAGCTGAAAAACTGCATATTAAACATGAATTGTGATTTTCCATCTGGCCCTACTGGTTAGGAAGCTGCAGTTGGGCATGATCTTCACTGTCAATCAACAGTCCCCAACTGCGAGATGCAAACCTCATGACGAAGCCCACCCCAACTCATTAAACCAAAGCAAACTGTATGAAGTGCGCCGCTGTGTGATTTTAATATTTGGTGCATGTGACAGGATCATTTTAGTGATTTGCAGGATTTATCTCCTCTTAAAAGTACTGCCTAAGGCTACTCTAATTGGTAGGAAAGCAAATTCCCCCTTCTCCTCCTGTCACTCTTTGTTTTATTTACTGAGAACTGCCGAAACCTATTTACACAATAATGAGGATAAATCACCGTGATGCTTTCAGCACAAAGAGAAATGTTGTGTGAGTTGAAAGCTCTACAATTAAAACTAAATTCAAAATATTTCTGAAGTAGTGTCTACAGTTAGTGATAGTGAAATAAAATTAAGACAGATGATAGGAGCGAACGTTGCAACTCGTGCAGACAGACAGCTAAAATCAAAATTCTGGAGGCATCTTTTATGACGGACAATTTCATTCAAGATTGCAATTAAGTAAATGTATGTAAGTTGCTGACAATAGCCCAGATGTTCCCCCTAGATGCGTATGCAGCTCTTTGATTTTTCCCATGGTCGGGGAGCTCAGCTACTTCCCCCACAGTTGTCTTCTCCACAAGGCACCCACCGGGAACCTCTCCACCTGCGGGTCAGGGTGGAGATGCTTCAGGTGGGAAGGACATTCCTCTGTGCAGGTGTGATGTTGCACCTCGTGCACTTTTGCATCCTGGAGGTGTTATTTGAAAAGGAGACGGTAGCTTCAAGCTGAGACCAGCCCAGGCCAGGCATCCAGGTGAATGCTGAGAACCCAGCATCTGAAGCTGGTAGCCACCGTGCTCCTGCAGATCTCAGCAGGTCCATGGCCTAATGCTGACTAAGAGTTTCCAGCTTGATTTATCCAAGATAAAACAAGATTTTCTCAAGATTTCCCTTGACTGGCTTTCACAGGGGAGACACATTGCAATGGAGTGAATGATGGGCCTGATTCTGTGCTTCTTCCTTGAAGACTCCCACTGAAACAACCCATCTCAACCTGGGCTGCGCAGCACCTGGTGCATTTTATAAAGAAATAGAACAATCCTGAAGCGCTTACTTACAAACCTCACGTATCGCTATCATGAGATGTTTTATATGTGTTTTGATAAACAGTAATTAAAAATCAAATTAAGATAGGCGCTGTTGAGAGATCTTTGCTGTTACCTAATTTTCAGTCTGTACTATAACGACCAGATAGCAGAACAAAACCAAGCTGTATTTACCAGCTCAAGTGACACCAACAACCCCTCCTGTACAGAGCACACTCCGTCTGCTCTTTAATTTGCCTCAAATCAGACCATACCCTTGAAATCAAGAAAACACCATATGCACCATGAAGAAAAAAAAAAACATCACGTCTTTTGAGAACAGCCTTTCTTTTTCTGTAGGGCACACGAGGAGGTTAGTGATGCTCAATGAGAATGGTAGAAGTGGCAAAGCAGCAGGATAATGTCAAATGGCTCTGCCAAAATGGTACCGTTTACTGGTGGCAGCAAGAAATTGCCACGCTGGGCACTGCTCCGCTTGTACCCACAGCTATTGCTAAGGCTCCAGCAGAGAACAGATACCTTCTTTGCTGTTAAGTGTAACGTAAGTCCCAATAAGTGTAATAATGAATAATTAAAGATGGATCTCTTATTAGAACATGGGTTTCACATTATCTGTAAACAGGCCTTCGTCTTCACCAAAATGAATGGGAAATAAAGTCTTTTCACAGGGTATTTTTCACAGATGTTGCAATAAAATACTTAAATAACCCTACAGAATTGCAACATCAAAGTAAAAACTTAT
>VXBJ01000220.1:173077-180577 GCA_013400055.1 Nycticryphes semicollaris | reverse complement strand
ACACATCTCTCAGGGAAGGTGTCTGGCCATGTTCCTCTGCCATTGGGACGGGTTCGTAGCACCCGCGGTCCTTGTTGGTCAGTCGAGAGGAATGATTGAGTCGTTTTTTTTTCTCCTGGCAAGCTTTGATTAATGCCCTGCAGGAGCAGAATGTGGGTTTTAATGTCCCTTGGTTTCCTCCAAAAATCTTGTCTTGATGCCACCTGGGCTGTCCGTGAACTCTCTGAAAACACAGACTAGAACATAAAATGCACTATCTCAGAATCCAAGGATGTAGCAGAGCTGAAATACAGGTGCTGCTTGTGTTCACCCCAGCTTTGCGGCTTCAGTATTTAGCTCAGTATCATCCTAGTAAACCTGGAGATGTCTAATTCCACCAAGCGTGGGTCCTTTTCACCAAATAATTGAATAAATATCAGTTCCAGTTGACGTTTAGTGAAAGGGTGCTTAATGGCCCTTTTTTTTTTGACAGGATGTGAGCTCTCTGTATAGAAACAATTCATCACGAGTGCTTCATGTTGAAAACAATCCACCAGGAGCAATACTTAGCATTCCTAGTGCACAATTCATTGGAGAATTTCCGAGCAATTTACAAACATTAGCTCAATAAGCCTCACAACACCCATTTGAGATCAGAAAAAAAGATAGATAAGATGTGCCTCTTCAGCCTGGCTGCGGCACTGAGGAGCTGTGAAGCTGGAGGCTCTCCCCAGCTCCTGACTGGTGCTGTCACCAGTGCTTGTTGAGCCCATACTGACATGGGCATCAGCTGGTCCTTGCTCACCATCACAGTCTGTGTGGTGGAAGGTGTGCAGAAAAGCATAGAGGTCTGACAGAAATGCCGTTACATTTAGCCTANCGAAGGTGCAGCTTCATGGAGTTGCTGGTAGTGTCGCTGCAACAGTGTCCAGAGAACCTGAATTCATGTGAACATCTGAGCTGGGAGATCGTGCCAACCACTGTGGAAATCCAGCTCTCTTCCAGCTTGACACCTAAAACCCCTTTACAGATTTTGAGAGGAAGTTTTAAAGAAACGTGCATTTGGCTAAACTGATGGCATCAATTTATTCATGAACAGTTTGAGTAAACCTAGTGATTTCCCTCCTTGCCTCTCTGTTGTGAGAGATTGCTCCCTCAGCATTAGCATCCCGTATCAATATTAGGGTCCAGCTCAAGGTTTAACTGAAAAAGAAGGGCTGTGGTTAAAAGCACCCATTTGTGATATGGGGATACTCCCATAACACTCCTGTCTGCTCCTGTCTGGCTCCAAAAAGCTCTGCCAGAGTGAGCACAATGTGCTCAACTTTCTATCAGCCGTGGCTGGGCCGTGTTGTGTGCTGAAGAAGGGTAGAGGCGCCTGAACTTGCCTCCTGCCAGGAATGCTGCTGGCACCTGGAAACTTCTGTGAGGTGCAAACAGCAAGAATAGTCACAGCCACTTATAAAGATTGACACCAGTAAATAATAGTTGTTCTTATTCTTTCACTCTGAGGGTGGTGAGAGCCTGGCCCAGGTTGCCCAGAGAAGCTGTGGCTGCCCCATCCCTGGAGGGGTTCAAGGCCAGGTTGGAGGGGGCTTGGAGCAACCTGGTCTGGTGGGAGGTGTCCCTGCCCAGGGCAGGGGGTGGCACAGGGGGGCTTTAAGGTCCCTTCCAACCCACACCACTTTGTAATATTCTAAATGTAAGAGCTCCTCTTAACCTCGCAGTTCAGCATGTATGAAGTTGCTGGGCTGGTGCATCTGAGAAACTCTGGGTGACTAGAAATTCCTGAGCCTTGCCTGTCATTAGCTGTCACTTATTAGCCAAAAACCAAATATAGAACATTTTTTTTAAATTATGAAATAGGAAAACATAGCTACAAGCAGAAAAGAGGAGGCGTTAGGCTGTGAACATCCTCCTGCATGAGGGTGGGATGTTGAGGATCCCCCCACCTTCCATAGCCTGGAGGGTGGAGACATCCCGTATCGCTCATTCCCCAGCAGGTACAGTAGGGCAGCAGAGAGGAGTTTGCAGCTTTCCAAGCTTTCCCCCTTCCTATACGTGCTTGCTGTGCCCTGGGATGTGGTGATGCTAAACCAACAGTCATTGGGAGATGGCTTGATGATGAGGGTTAGTCCTAAATAATTGCTGGTTGTGGCTCAGCAAAAATAAGCTGGATTTCCATCCTCTTGGTAACTCCTCACAGTTAAAGGCTGGCAAAGGTTGAAGAGGTCGTAAGACAGGGCCTAATTTGCCCTGTTCCTTTCCTTTCAAAAACAATGAGGGAACCAGGGCCTTGCCGGTGGGCAGATCCCGCCTGGATCTCCCTGGAGTCAGCAGGAGTTGGATCGAGTTCTTTTGAATAGCGAGAGTTTCCAAACCGGAGGCAACGCCAAGTGTTTTTCAGAAGATTGATCATTCATTACCTTGGAATGTTTCAATGTAGAGGTCATTACTGCTAATATAAGTTGTGAAGAAATAAAACGTATTAAAAAAATAGAGACAAATTCTCATCTGGTGTAAGTCGTTGCCTTTGAAGTCAATGAGTCATTGAAATCAACTTTCCCACACCGAGCTAAGGATATGGCCTGGAGTCAATACATTTGTAGTTGTTGAAAAATTAAAAATATAAATTTGCCTTTCCCTGGCAATAATGTTCTGTTTACAACAGAGATCTTATGCTTTAAAATAAGTTCATTAACTAATAGGAAAGTAATATTTCACTACCAGTATTCTTTTGGGTATAACTATTTATGATTAAATTTTATTAAACTTTTTAAAAATTGGATTTACATTTTGATGAATCTAATAGATTTCAATTTTGTATTTTTATAGATTCTTTCTAAAGTTTTTCCTCAAGTGCAATCAGAACTGTTTGAAGAATGCAGGCAACCCACGAGACATGCGAAGATTCCAGGTACAGATCCCTCTTAAAGAATAAACCATGTATAAAAGACTTACTCGCGTCTTCATCTGGAGCTTTTTTTAGATGAGAAAGCAGCATTAATGCTTCTATTTCGTGTAGTTCTAATGCTGAGTGACTTTAAAATACCCACTTTTGGTATTACACATTTCCCCCACTAATTTAAATGCTGGTTGTTGGCTCTCACTGACTTCTGCCGTGGACGGTAATGGATCGGTGCTGAAGAAAGCGAGTCTCTCAGAAAGTATTTCCCCAGTTTTACTCCGTACTAACCCTTGTACCCTAGAGTGGTCTGTGCTCCCACCTGCAGAGGTTGTCCACACGTAGCCCGAGTGTCCAGGTCTTACTAACAGCTGTGACGGTGGAGCGCTGGGAAGTTTGGATCTCACACGGGGGTTTTTCACATTCACAACTTGTGGTGGTCCAACCCACGCATTTTTATTCCAGTTGTGTTAGAAAATGTTTAATACTTCACTTTCTCCTTACAGCTTTTGAAATACCCTGTGGTGAATCATAACACTACAGAGAGACAACTGACGTGGCGGACAAATGGTTTTTCCTCCGTGTTTGGGGTCATTTGAAACGCTTGTTAGGAAATGTATGCTTCTTATTTAAAAATATTTCACAATGATTCGTATTTGAGGCTAATAATAAACTAGTATTGAGATGTTCAAAACTTTTGTGTTTTTGAGAAGAATAACTTGTCGTTAAAGCTTGTTCTAAGCAAAACACGTGACATCTCTTTTCATGCACAGCCAACCAACCAGCGAAACAAGCACCCTTGAGCCAGCCAACAGAAAAGATCTGTAGTTGGACAAAAAAAAATTATATTTCTTCAAAACAGTGGAGCCAAGTGTCCATTTTTCATGCATCTTGGCTTCACGTGGCATTGGTGATATTGATCCATCTGAACAGAACAGAAGGTCAAACCTGGAATGAGTGGAAATGTCCTCTTTGTCTCACCGATGACTAAATGAAGCATCAGTCATGAGTGATCTTGTGGTCGACAATGGAGCCAGTAGGCACTAGAAAGACTTCCCGGGGTCTCTTTAGCTAATCTCCCTGCCTCTCAGAAGGTTTAACTGGACTTAACAGTATGTCAGATCTCGAACAATATTTTTAACTGGTTTCACTGTCTCAGCACCTTTCTTTAGGTGCACTGCAGGAATAAGCCGCTATAACAAAGCATAGCATGTCTACTTTCTTTTGCTGAACTACAGTATTTTCCCTTGGTGACTGACCTATATATACATGACAGAACAAAAATAGTTGTCATTTTTATACGCACCTTTCTCTGTCTTTTTAATATACCGTGTTCCAGGAGCCAAACCCAGAAATCTTTGCTGAAAATCGCCCTTGTACGTTTTGCAATGTTTCCTAAAGCCTGCGAAATCTCATTAAAAGTGAAAGGAGATAGGCCAGCGGCCGGGCAGCAGCTCTGTGGCCGAGGTGAGTGTGCAACCTCAGCAGGTCCCCGAGGTGGATGTTGACAAGAGGGAATGCGTCCACTTCTGGGAGGAGAAAGGTAGGGGAACGGAGCAGCCTGGCAGAGAGCTGCCCTGGGGCTGTTCCGAAGGGTACCGCAGATGGCTGTCTCAGAGGAGCCGGGATGCACAGCAAAGGTGCTGTGATAGCTGAAAGCTAATTACGGGCTGTGAATAAGAAACAGGATCAGAGGTGATCCAAAACATAGAAGCAGACAAGAATTTCCTTCTGACGCCTGGGAGCGGCTCTGGGCACGAGGAGACGGCGTGTTTTACCCCTTCGATTTTCGTTCATTAAGTTTTTGGGTGTAGGAGCTGGTGTGAGGACCCCGGCCATCATTTTTGTTATACTCCAAGGTGAAATAAATAGAAGATGAAAGCTGAAATGTGTGCTGGCTGTTGCTGCCGTCACCAGCAGGGTTGGTAAGGCCTAACTTAGCCGTCGACTTCAAGGACTCCACTAACATTAAACCCCAAAGAAAATTCCGCAGTGATTACTTCGCTTAGTAAACCTGGAACCCACACCACAGGGCCTGTGCTGGAGTATTTAAATAAGATGTAAATGTCTCTCTGGGATAACAGCGATCGACCTGTGAAGCTGTGTTCTGCACAAACCCAGGCACATCTCACAGTTTCCTCTTTGGCTCGTGTTCATGCGATATCGTTTCCGGAAAGAGTTTCACAACTCCATTGTGTAGGTGTTTTTATCGGGAAGGTTGTGCTTTTTGCATATGTTCCTTTTCCATTTTCTACTGAGAAGCAGCTGGAAGCCAAAGAAGGCCCTATCCATCATCTCTTCTATGGCCGGACTCTGAACCTGGACACAAGAATAGGAGCCTTTCACTCAAAAATAAAGGAGGAAATTCCATTGACATACCAGGGTCAATCACCATCCAAATGAACTTGAGAAGGGATACTTTTCATGGATTGAAAACACTTTCACTATTCATATTCAACTCGGGTCCTTTCAGATGCAAAAAAGTTCATTATCAGACATTAAATGTAATTGTAAAACTGACCTGGAGATCATTTACTGAAGAAAAAAACGGGGAGTTACGTTGGTTCCTGATTTATTAAGCTTTTTTTATTTGGAATCCTCACAACCCTTCATTTGAAGACAGTCTCAAGTGAACAAATTTTAATTAGATAAACTATCTAATCAATATATCAACAGATCAATCAAAACAGCAGCTTTTAAAATGAGTGGCTAGAGGGGTGTTTCTGAAACTAATGGCTAGAAGAATATTTCCCTGAATTGAATTCATTTGTTAGCATAATAGGAGATTAAACTCTAATTAGTGTAGCAGGTTCTGAAGAGAAACAATTGTGAGTTAAAAATCACCAGTGTTCGCCACATAAACACAGATGTGTTCAGAGTTGTCATTCACTTCCTTTAAAGCGGAAAGGAAGGGGCTCTGATGTTGTTTGGTCTTAAAAGAAGATGCTGTGCATTCTGTGTCCACGTTTGTGAAAACACATGGGGCTCGGTTTTTTGGTTTTGTTTGTTTGTTTTAAAATTGGATTTTTTTGTGTGTTTGTCTTCTTTTGCAGGTTGTTGTATCAACAACAGTCAATGTGGATGGCCACGTGCTGGCTGTCTCAGACAACATGTTTGTACACAACAATTCCAAACACGGGAGGCGGGCTCGCCGCCTTGACCCCTCAGAAGGTACGGCCCCTTCTTATCTGGAAAATGGTAGGCACACATTTACATGTCTTTTTTTTTATTTTCAATGCTTTTTTTTTTTTCCTTTTCCTTTTTTTTTTTTTTTTTTGACACCATACTTTGTGTTGATACACTACTACATGTTACTTTTTTTACATAATTTCTTCTCTCATCCATTAAAACAGCCCGCTAGTATTTCTCAGCCCTTGTCAACCAGAATACGGGTCTCTCCTGAATTTGCTTCTGACTTCTTTCTTTATTTAACACTTGCAGTTTTGCAGTCACAACCAATTTTTCATCTTTTTCTATTTTTTTTTTAGTCTTATTTTGCTTGCAGCTTTTTCTTGCTATTTAATTTGACTTGATTTTATTTTGGCTTGTCATATTCCTTGATCCAGAGGTACAGTCTCAGGTTATGTATGCAAGTTTAAGTGGATGGTAAAAACATGACCGAATCTGTAAAGAATTTACTGTGAGGTCAATTTCCTGTGGCTGGGCCTTACTGCAGATTACGGCAGGAGGGGGTTTGTATGAGAAAAACAGCATAAAATGTTTTTCTTCAGACTGGCTCAATGTGATTGACTTCTTGCCTGAACTGCTAAAAGAAGATAGTCTGAGATGAAGAGGAGAATGGAAAGTGTCTCTGAAAATCCAGAATTGTGAAATATTATCTTTCTGGAGCCCATCAGCCTCCACATCACTCGCACACAATTGCAGCTGCGCTCATACACGTGCACACATGTATTTAGCCTCCCCCAAAGCCCCAAATACTCATTTAGATTTAAAAATCACTTTGTTGGCACTGTAAAATACAGATACAAACCAGATACAAACCGGCTCCTGGGTAATCTGTATTTTAATAAAATTTAAAAAAGAAAAAAGAATAGAATAGAATAGAATAGAATAGAATAATATTTTCAGTTGGAAGGGAGCTACAATGATCATCTCATGCAACTGTCTGATCACTTCAGGGCTGACCAGAAATTACATGCATAGGGATCAAATGCATCTTCAGTTCTTAAAGAGGTAGATTCCTCAAACACACTGCCATTTGGCGTGTGGCTGCCTGGCCAGGCCACGCGCTTCAGGTTCCATGGGACTCCCCTTGCGAGTTGTTACTAACATATTGACAGGATCATGGGTTTTTACACTAATAAAATTAATTAAAGGAATAACAGCATACTAAGCTGCTAATACAATCATTGTCATTTTACGTTTCAAGAAGTATCTACCAATGGGTGCGCAGAGAAATGAATGGGGGAAGCAACAATTATCAGAAGGAAATACGAACTAGACATCAAAAAACGGAAAACGATTTACAAATCTGCTGCAGTCCACACACACCAAGCTAATTTGTTTTTCTGCATTAATAACTAAGGTATAAGAGAACAAAAATATAATAATTAAAGGTCGCCCTGAGCACCAGAGTCATTATGGTCTATGACGTA
>VXBJ01000220.1:165577-168077 GCA_013400055.1 Nycticryphes semicollaris | reverse complement strand
AATTGGACAATTAGTGTTAAAATTACTAGAAGTAGCCTTAAGGAGACATATGGAGGCAATTTTCATATGAATGATGCCCTGTGGCCTTTCCTGCAAACGAAAACCAAGGATCATTTACAGAGCTTTTTCTTAAAAAAACCTTGTAGAGCCCGTATCTTCGAAGGTGACAGCAAGAAGGGAGAATTTTGAGACAACGAATACGATTGAAAGTCATTCTTGTAATTATGTAAACTCGCTGGCTTCAGTTTTATCTTTGCCATCTCGATTTAAGGTATGCTTTTCTGTATGATTTTTATAGCTGATAACACCCCACGCCATCAGAGTTCAAACACCACCACGGCACATTCCAGGAGTTGTTGAAGTAACTCTCTCCTACAAATCCAAACAGTTCTGCAAAGGTGCTCCCGGCCGATTCGTCTACACTGGTAAGTGAACGGCTCCCTTACTCCTTTTGGGGTGATAATTCCCATCTCTTAATGACACACAGGCTGTGTAAAGCGTCAACGTTACAATGCTGTTAAAAAAATAGGATGTGTCTTGCAGGACGTTGTGGTAGCTGGACCTCAAAATACCTGTTGGTGTGGGCACCCAGAAGCTCTGGTGCCTGCCCAACCCTCTTGGGTCTTAAGCATGTCTCGATGTCTCGTGAGATCAATCTCTCTCACGTGATGCCCGTTACTTCCTATTTTCATTTTGGCCAGAAATGGATTAACAATGGTGTTTCCTACTCTGCTCCAGCCAGAAAAAGGAGTTAAGAAGTATTTGGTGATGAAAAATATTTTTGAGACTGTCCATCCAAACTCCTTGAACTTCCCTAAAGGTTCAGTTGAAGTTTTAGGCACCGGTTCAAGTAGCTGTTGTTGGATCCAAATAACTTTATCCAACCTTATTCACAACCTGGCTCTAAAAATTCTTTCAGACGTGAAACTTGAGTTATAAACTCACAAGCCTGGGAATGATTTATTTGTGCCAATTCTTTTAAATACATTTGATTTTAATTTACAAGAGCACAAGAAAAAGTCGGAACTTTGTGGTTTCCAGTGGTTTTAATATGAAAATTCTTACTTCGGGATGAAGTATTGCTGGCTTTTTATCTAAAATGTGTATTACAGTTTTTCTGGCATTTAACAATGAATTTAACTGAGATGCTGGGAGGAAAAGGGGAGAAATGGCAATTTAATTTACCGTACTTTTGGATGAGGATTCTAGGTAATAAATTTGATCTGATGAATCAATCTCTCTTTTGAAAACAAAGAGCCTTTAACTGTTTACTCGACAGACTGCAGGGATTCGGGGAGAGTTCTTGCTGCTTATTGGGTAGATAATGCAGATTGCAGCTGATGTGCAGATGATGTGCATTTTGATGAATATTTTCCCACTAGACTGCAACTGTTTCTATCTATTAATTTAGATCTAATGGGAAAAGTGTGTTCTTGGGTAGTTTTAAGCTAGGACTTTTTAAACAACGCACTGAGGGTATGTTTTTCTGTCTGCCTAAGATTTGTCGTGGAAATGAACTTGTAAGTGAAGGTGGCACTGGAGGTGCCTGTCTTCCATCTGTCCCCAAAGAAATCACAACGTGAGCAGAACCAGTGCTCGTGGTCACACCTGGGGACCTCACCCCTGGCTGGTGGGGGAGAGAATGTTTATATTTTCTGGATCTTTCCGGTTGGGTCGCTACCAGAGTTACCAAAGGGGATGGTGGTGGTTTTGGTGCTGACGTTGTACCTGGAAAGTGGGCGTTGTTTCCTTGTCTTCTGCAAAAGGTGGTCACTGCAGATGGGGTCACAGCCTTCAAAGTGCTGGTGCGAACACAGCCCCTGCAAGGCTTCAGCAGAGCGTCCTGACAGGGATGACTCTTGAGCTCAGCTAAGTGTTCAGTGAAATGAAAAATGAATGAATTGGAAGCCTCAGACTTGAGTTCCAGCTATTTTAGCTGTTGCGAGCTGGTGTGGTTCCATCGCACACAGGGAAGCGCTGCAGATTTGAACCAGATGATGGTCTGGCTCTGGCTGCACGGCCCTGGAATTTGGACTCGCTTTACAGGCTTGTCTTAAACTGATTTCTTAGGTGTGCATTTTGCAAATTTGGCAAATTTATGCTGTTTTGTACTTCTTTCTAACATGTAAACGCAAATATGTATGAAACTGTAAGGAAAAGCCATTTGTTCCTTCCTTCCTGGGGTGGTCTTTTGTCTTCATTGCTAAGTAAAGATGTTCAAAAGAATCGTGAGAATGTCAGGAGCTTCTCCCGCTGGAATTAAATTGTAATAAAGTTGCATTGCCAACAACACTTTAATGGGAATATGTATTTAAAACACCTTTTGAGGGAGACAAAAGCCCGTGTACCCCAGCAATAAGCAAATAAAAAAGATAAAGCCAGCGCCTGCCTGACGGAGGAACTTCTGCCTGCTTGGCTTTATCCAGAAGCGATAGAGTGACTGAGATAGTCTTTGGAAATTAGAGCTGCCGTTGAGAGCGAAGCCAAGCCTCACTGTATT
>VXBJ01000220.1:158077-160577 GCA_013400055.1 Nycticryphes semicollaris | reverse complement strand
TACTGAATTCAGTTAGTTATTTGAGCTATTTTTTCCAGTATCCACAGGTAATACAGAGATTTCACAACCTTGAGTAAGATACATTTCTGTTTAAAATTATTACATGCCAGAGGAATATTGTTGTAAAAGCTATGTTGGGTGATATTAAGGATCTGATTATAAATCCTATTTGTCTAAATATTACATTTAAATATTGCAGTATTATATTCTTATGCTGGGTGATCGCTGCCAAGTATAAAGGGAGCGGAGCTGAGCCGAATACCGGCTCTTACAGATGTTTGCTGAAGCATCACAGATTTCATATGGTTCTGAGGTGGATAAATACCCCTGAGGAGCTATGCCGGTGAGGGCAAGCAAATGATCAGGTTTTCCACGTGCTGTGATCATGTACCTTTTTCAGGAAAGTCCCAGGAATTCTGGTATTTCAGAAGAGCCACAGCCCTTGGTCGTGCCCCCTCCTGCTGGAGGAGCCGAGATGCCTCCTTTGGGTTTCTATGGCAGCTGATGCTCATCAGCTCTTCAGGCAGGGATGGCTGCAGCTCCTTACAACCCAGATACGTGGCACAGGGCTGGTGCTTTCAGCCAGGAGGAATTTCTCTGCTCTCAGGCTCTGGTAGCAGAATTCTCTAAAGCCGGTATTGGGGAGCAAGAGGAAGGAGGTGGATCCATCTGTAGAAGGAGGTATTTATCCAGCTATGAGGCCTACTAGAGGAATAAACTCCCAAATAACACTGAAAATACAAAAACAGATGCAAGCTCAGTTTATTCCAGTAAAAGATATCTTAATTAGTGAAATACCTTAGAGTATTAAGCAGTTGAAATGTAATGTTTTTTTCTGCTTTGATGTAATGAAGCACTTCACCAAATCAGCAATATGCCTTATTTTTTGGAGCAGAATATTTTGTCCTGTTAGTCATATCATGTTGCTCTCATAAAATGCCATGTTTTATTATAGTTACATGTGTATTAGAGTGTGGTGCTTCCTTGGCATGGTTGGAGCATTTGCAATTAGATATCATACAGGTTCCCTTCCCTTTTTTTCCTGAAAGGCTGCCAAGCCCCTCCTTTGCAATACTCCCTGCTAATGACTGGTAGGATCTGGCTTCTTACTGGTGGGATCTTTAGCCTCTCATGGTCTGCTCATTCTGTACCTTTAAATCATGGTAGATTTGTAGATCTTTTACGTAGCAAACCGTTCTCAGATTGAAATGTGGGATGTGGTCTGCTCTGGTTACCCAACACACCACCTTTACTGAAGGTGGGTTTAGGTGGTTTCCATTCACTTCATACTTCACCTCTTAAATAGGTTTTTCTAATCCAGTATCACTGACTCTAAACACCTGTAAAAGCAGCGGAGTGATGTCTGGACAATGCAGTGGGTTGGGTTGATGCCTTAGGATGTCCATGTCCCAGGTGAGGCTCGCTCCTCCCCATAAATCCAGCCACAGTGTCGTTCTCTGAGGACAGACTTGTGGTCCATCCAGACACTCATCCAGTGGCTGCAGGGGGGGGGGTGCTACAGGGAAGTGTATATAAAGAGAGGGTGTGTGAGATCCTGTCCCTTGGGTTTTGTACCCAGAACTCAAATTTCGTGATCTATAGGTCTTATCCTGCTCTGCACAAAGGCTCTTGGGAGGTCAGCATGAGTGTTCAGCTTTCCTCACCTTCACTGTGTGCTACACTCACTGGGATGGGTGCCAGAGTCTGCTCAAACTACCCCAGTCAACATAAAATCACAGAATCATGGGATGGTTTGGCTTGCAAGGGAACTTAAAGCTCCCCCCCAGTGCCACCCCCTGCCCTGGGCAGGGACATCTCCCACCAGACCACGTTGCTCCAAGCCCCCTCCAACCTGGCCTTGAACCCCTCCAGGGATGGGGCAGCCACAGCTTCTTTGGGCAACCTGGGCCAGGCTCTCATCACCTTCACACCAAAGAAGTTCTTCCCCACATCTCAGCTCCATCTTCCCTCTTTCAGTTTAAAGCTGTTACCTGTGCTCCTATCACTGCACTCCCTGATCAAGGGTCCCTCTCCACGTTTTCTACCTTTTCATTTTCCCCCCCAAGATGCCTTTTTACTGATGCTGCCATCTTGCTTTATGGGAGCTTCTTTATCTTCTCATTATTTTTTTCCATTCCTTTCTCCCTTGCTTTCCCCATCTCTCCCTCTCACTTGTTTCTTCATTCATTTAACGTAAATCTGTAGCTATTATGATGATAATGACTTTTCTGGCAAACATAAGAGGCTGAAATGCAATTGTTCTCACTGAAAGGGGAAATGCAGGTGTCCTTGCAGAATCCAGGGTCGTGGAGATATTAGTGCTTTACTTGTGTCTGAGTACCACCTCCCAGAAGGTGTGCCGAGGAACCAAAGCCCTTTGGTGGGACAGCCTGGAGAAGTCGGGTAGTCCTCATCATTGGCTGGGGGTGGTCGTGGGGCTGGGGGCTCCCATCAGGAGCTTCTGGGTGGCTTCCTGGTACCCCTCCTACAGTGAGAGTGC
>VXBJ01000220.1:133077-143077 GCA_013400055.1 Nycticryphes semicollaris | reverse complement strand
GTAAATATAAAATGTGTTTGTTTATTTTTTTTTATAAAATAATTATGTCTAGGTATCTCCACCTGGTTTTGGAATATTTACACAGATAAATCTAATTGGATGTCTGTGATTTTAAAATACTTTGTTTATAGGCATGTGTGACATATATGTTACTAATAAAAGTAATAGTTGATTTAATTTACCTGTTGTAATTGAGAATGCATGTAGCATATTGCGTTTAAAATTAATTTTGATACTAATGAAAGGAGGGAAATAGGATTATTAGATATGTTCAAACCCATATTTTTTGCTTGCAACGTAATTATTAAATTGATTGCTCAGATAGGAACAAATTGTTGTTTAAAAAACTGATTCTGCTATGTTTCCTCTTCTAAAAAGATTGTCTTTTAATGCATTTCCAAGCTAATAAGCCTTATAAAATTCTGTACTTGATCTTGAATTAGTTTTCACTGACGGCTACACATTATGAAAGCACAAGCCTGTTGTTAGTATAAAAATATCAGTCATAAAATGAAGACCCCAAACCAGCCTTTTAAAGTAAATCACGGCAACAAAAAAAGTTTTTCTTGTCAGCGATGGCATTTGAAGGTCTGGGGAGGCTGAAAGTTCATTCAGCGTGTTGGTCCAAAGCGGGACTCGAGCCTGTTGATAATTGCTCCTAAAGACAAACGTGAAGGCACCTGCCACAGCTGGATCGAAGAGAGCTTTTGTTGGCTGTCTGTGCTAAGAGGAGAGACAACATAGAGTGCTCGCGGATGATTTAAGTAGGGTTGGCGTGATAAGGTTATCTCAAACTGCAAGAGTTGATAGGGCAGTGAGAGACAACTTAGAGCAAAGCTGTGCAATCAATTAAAACTGTGTAATATATGCTGCATGAGGAAACCCCCCAGCCCTAAGTCTATATTATAAAATAACATTATTTTTTTGGGGTGGGGGGGTTTCTAACACAGTAGGTTACAGTCGCAACACAAGCAGTGTTTCCCCGCGAGGATATGTTCCCAGCAGTACTCCTCAGCAGTCCAATTACAACACAGTCAGCAATAGCATGAATGGATATGGCAATGCCGGCATGCCCAATCTAGGTGTACCAGGTTCCCCTGGATTTCTTAATGGCTCCTCAGCTAACTCTCCTTACGGCAGTAAGTGTCTATTTTTGGTAACACATCATCATATAGATTCATATTTACTACAAAATCAAATACTTGCATTGTTTTGATTTCCTATATTGTGAGCTACTGGATAAAAGGAGGGGTGACTCTGGAGGCTGGACGTAAAAATGAATATAATAAATTAATCTGTTTGTGCCATAATACNAGAGGCAAGGCCCTATCACTCTCTTTTTCCGTGTTTGCCGTGAAAACCTCAATCTGAGTCCTGATTATTTTTGCTTTATTGCAGTAGTGCCGTCAAGCCCTACCATGGCAGCCTCTTCGGTCACCCTCCCTTCAAACTGTAGCAGTACACACGGCATTTTCTCATTCTCACCTGCCAATGTCATCTCTGCAGTGAAACAAAAGAGCGCCTTTGCTCCCGTTGTCAGGCCCCAAGCCTCTCCTCCACCATCTTGCACCAGTGCAAATGGAAATGGACTTCAAGGTGAGCTGGATCTCTCTCGATTTTCTGTCTATTGCTCTTTTTTTCTTTTTTTTTTTCCCCTTTTTTTTTTTTTTTTTTTTTTTGGGTGCATAAGCTCAAGCCCTGATCGTTTGTTTTAGGGAACAGTACCTCGCTGCGTTTTGGGGGTTTCTGGTGGGTGCTCTTGCAGTGATGCAAAAGCAGGAGAAGAAAGAAGGTAGCACTGTAGTGTGCTAAGATTTTAAGCAAATCTTAGTTCACTTTTAATACTTGCATTAGAGAAAACATGAGTTGTTTTTCTGGCATTTTCCCTTAGGTTTTCGGGCCTTAAATTTTAAAGCAAGGCTGTATCCCTGAATGCTTCTCGGAGGTTTCGTGTACTCCTCGTGTTTGTGTGTTTTCTGAACACATTTCTGCAGTTGTTTAAAACCAGCAGCGTCCCGGCAGAACGTGATGCGACTTCCTCATTTCTCATAGGGTGCAATGGTGACTTTAAAATATGTCAAATTAGTCTAGATCGGGTAAAGCTCTTACAGAGTGAACTAACCTCCCCTTGGACTCGCTTGTGCGGTGCGTTTGTGTCTCTGCTGGTCCCTCTCCCTCTCTTTCTGTGCTCTTAGAGTGGTTCCTTCCCTAAATGAACAACTAAATATTTTAATTGAGGCAGGCAGTTTTAAGCTTCTGCATACATATATATATATATTCTTATTATTTTTATAATCTGCATGGTTTCATGTGGGTGGTGCGATAAACAATTTAGAAATCAGCTGCAGAATTCCCATGGTCAGGTGCTGGCAGTGGGGCAGGAGGAATTATGATACAGTGTAGGTCTGGTGGAGGAATAATATGAACAGAGAAATCTTACTTTTTACAACATATCTAAAAGTTTGGAAGATGCCATGGCATCGTTGAAAAGGTTTGTTTGCCTCCGATTTACAAACAAGGAGCCTCGTTGCCCAGTGCAGTAAACTGAGGCACTCCAGATCCCATACAGATCAGAAAGGGTTGCAGACACTCTTACCCCTGAGATCATCACTCCTCTTGACTTCCTGGGTTAAGATGTGGGTAGCGCAGTATTATTTGTTCTTTGCATCTCCACAGTGTGATGAGTCCTCCCATGCAAACAGGTGAAAATGGATATTTTGATTTGCCAAACTAATTATGGACACCTGCTCTTTGTGGTGTCCAGTTTAAGGCACTTTGGAGAGAAATAATCTCACAGAACTGCCTGTCCACTAAAACCCCAGCCTGCTGGAGACCAGGATCTCAGACCAGATCTCTCTGTAGCTTGTTATTAACTTCTTGGCCCAAAGAAGCATCCGAGAGCTTATGATGAACCCAGGTCATTGAAGGGCTCAGGTTCCAGTCACATAAATCTTATTGTAGGATGTATGTAAAAGAAAAAGATAATTAGATGAAGAATTCTATCACTGCATATGTCTTTAGTGGAAGCTTTACTATGTTACCCCAAGTAGAAAACTATACCGGGTATAAGCAATGTTCTTAGAAAGATTATCCATTCATAAAATGATCCAATGTCCTACTTTCCTCTTTTTGTAAAAATACACTAGTATGAAAAGTAAGTACTGAAATAAAAAATAAAATAAAATAAAATAAAATAAAATAAAATAAAATAAAATAAAATAATGCGGTATCATGTGGCTAAGATATGAGGCAGCTCTTTTGTAGCTATTCTGTAGCAGGTATTTTATATGTATACATGCTCTCATTAATTTGTTGACAGTGATTTACTCTGATAAAAAATATTTAAAGATCTAAATCAAAATTATCTAAATTTCTGTAACTTCAGCATGTAAATAAAGGGCTTCTCATCAGATATTCAAGGTTTCAGGTGCTCAAAAGGTCTAGGCTGCTGGAAGGCAGGGTTTTCAGAAGAACTAGGCAGGTTAAATTCCCTTGGCACCTCCCCAGCCCCCAGTATCACACGTCTTCATCCTCAGGTACAAACTGCTTTTTGTATAAATGATTGTAGATAATTTGTATAAACAATTTGAGATGATTTTGAATCAAAAAATACTGATTTTGTTAAATAGATCATGAAGGGAGTCCCAGTCCTGCTCTGGACTGAGCTTTTTCCATGGCCAGATGCCCCATGGAGGCCTAACGATCCCTCCACCCCAATTTTAGGGTGCTACGATCCAGGCAGCAGACCTGGGGTCATCCCTGGTGAGGTCCAGCATCCTGTGGGTGTTGCTGAAACTCGAGGTTAGGTGCCCCTGAGACCTGCACCCCTGAGACCCCTGTCTCTGGGCTAGCTCTGCCCCACCGACAACTCAGAACTTCTGAAATGCATCCAGGTGTAGGGATGTGCAGAAACTTGGAGTTTTGATTCAGCAACCAAACTGAAAATGAATAGAGGTGTTGGTGAAAAAAAGTATAAAAATTGTCATTGTTTTCCTCATTCAGATTAAACAGCTAAACAGAATCATTTTGTGTTGAGCAAAATGACCCAGAGAAATAGCAAGAACATCTTTCTGGTCTGGTAATTAGAGCACTGAGTTCCCAGGTTGTGACAAAAATTTGAATTATTTATGCAAAGTAGCATGGCACCACGAGGCAATGCTCTGTGTCATGGGAGTTGGGGTATCACAGATTCAGGGAATAANACCCTCCCTTTAGGTACTTGTGAGCATTGAGAAGGTCTCCCCTCAGCCTTCTCTTTTCCAGGCTAAAGAGTCCCAGCTCTCTCAGCCTTTCCTCATCAGGGAGATGCTCCAGTCCCTCTAGCATCTTTGCTGGGCTCTTTGCAGTAGTTCCCTGTCTCTCTTGAACTGGGAAGTGCAGAACTGGATGCAGGATCCCAGTTGTGGCCTCCCCAGTGCAGAGCAGAGAGGGAAAATGACCTCCCTCGACCTATTTGCCACACTCTTCCCTACCCAGCCCAGGATTCCCTTGGCCTCGTGGCCACCAGGGCACATTGCTGGCTCATGGAGAGTTCACTGTCTACCAGGACCCCCAGATCCTTCTCTCTTCCTGGTATTCTAACAAAAGGTAAAATATGGGGGTTCAAGTCCCCCTATGTCAAATCAAATTGTATCTGACATATCTCTGGTGAGTTCCTTTATCACCACAGCAGAGGCACCATCATTTTTTTGACCACAGCTATTGAGTAAATTCAGCCTGAACTCATGAAAGGCTCCAGGTTTACAACACTTCACCCGGGTGTCATCACGGATCTCAGCCAGTGCCTTGAGCCAAGCTGCAGCCAGAACTGGAGAGCAGGCCAGGGATGAATTTATCATCTGCTTCCTTCATAAGACATCATAAAAAAAAAAATCCAGCAATGCAGGAGATATTTATTTACACTGCATTTTACCTGTACAGTTATTTAGGGGGGGGTGTGTTCCTATTTTCTTAATTTGTTCACATGGAACCATTTTCAAAGTTTGTTTAGTTGCTTTTTGAGCCCTGTACAAGGAGGCTGAGAGATTTCTGAACAGCATGTTTTCTACATTAAATTAAAATACAGAATTAAAGAGCCACAGTACAACACAGCTAAAGTTTTTTGGTGGTCTTCAAGTGCAGAGCCTCATTACACAGCAGGATATGAAGGAGCTGAGTGACAGGTGAGGAGTCTAGACTGTTAGGAAGGTCGTGTAGCTTTATTCAACCCAAGTAGCAGTGAGATCTGATGGTCACTGTTGATATATCTGAGGGAAATCTGGCAGTTCACAGGTCTAGATAAGAAGGGATGATGTGCCCTTTGACTCACAGGGCAGGACATCCTCTCTCGTTGCTTGGTGTGTTACCTTTCCCCATGTAAGCTCTGTTCTGAAGTAAAAGCCAGTTGGATAGTTGTCAGAGAAGCTGGTTGACCCTGCTGTGGCAAGGCAATGCAGACTGACACCATGGGGTCAGGCAGCCCGGTGTTTGCTATGGAGGCTTGTTAGCAGTGGGCTGAGGGGGAGTCAGATGAAAGCATGGCAAAACTCAACATACAACAGGCCTGCAGACATGGGTAGTCCTTTTATGGGGATTCGGGGGTTAATTGCACCAGTCCTTGCTGGGTAAATCACTGTAGATTTTGTCTCTGTGTGGAAAAACATGCTGTTCTTGGTGAGAAAGCAGGAGCAGAACTATGAAGCTCCACCTGCACCTCAGGTGGACTGTTTTGTCCCCCAACATAGTATGGCTCAGAGGTAGAGCTGCTCTAACTTCTGGCCTGTGGCAACTTCACCCCAAGCATCAGGACCACCAGAGCCCACCAGCCTATAAGCAAGATCTTGCTGCTAGTAAGTGTCCCCAAAAAGCCACTCTGCATTTAGGGCTTGGTGCCCGAGAGGGAAAGCAGAGAGGTCTGTAGCCAACAAGGGGATGCACTTATTTTCTAAGAGATCCGAGACAGAGGTTAAGAAGAAAGTCTACAAAAAAAGGCCTTTGGGCCTTATCCAGAAAGCCACAATCTTTTTAAATCTGTATGACTTCCACTGCATAGCTGATTACCAGAAATTTAAGTATTTGCACAATTATTTTTTTAAGAGCAGAATGCTCACGTATGAGTCCCTTAGGGCAAAGGGCTTTTTCCTGTTTAAAACAATGCACATTTAAGGTATAAAATAATTTTTTTTAGTGAGAAAGTGCAGGCACGCTGCAAAGTTGGAAGTACAATATGGGCTCAAAATTTGGTTTTCAATTGTAATTTACTTTTTATAGATTGTGAAAGATATGACTGTAATGCAGAGCAAAAGGTTCTCTATATTCTTTTAAAATTGCATCCTGCTTAATTTTCTGGTCTTCCCCTGGATGAAACTGTTAAAATTATTATTAAAAAAATAGCTGCCCCATTTTTCTTTAAGAAGGCATTAGGTATCAATTTGCACAGCAGGAAATGTAGTGGAGAAAATCACAGTTGTCAAATGTTGCTACTAAAATAAGCAGTGAAATAAATTTCTGGAGCACCAGTTTTGCACTCCCTCCTTCGCATTGTGCCGTGGATAGAATTCAACAAAAATGGCTAAATTGCTTAAATTAAAGAATTCAGATTTTTTTTCCCCATAAAAATACTCAGCAGACAGCCTAAATTTTCACACAGTAGAAGCTAAACAGGAGATTAGAATAACCATGTGATTAAGATACGCAGGGCATTAGTACCAAATAATGATGTGCTATTTATTAAGGTATTTATGCACATAAACTCTGGAAGAACAATCTGGACTATTTTTCTTCTAAGTTGTTCTTTGAAGAAGCAAATTTCTGGATCAGTCCTGGGCTTTTGCACTTCGCTTTGCGTGCTGGCAGAGCATGGCTTGTGCTGGCTCCCAGACGTAGCTTTTGTCTCTCACCATCACGTTGATGCAGAGTGTGGTGACAGATCTTGATGTCTAGGGCAGTTAAGAGTTGTATTGCAGCATAACCAACATAAAAAGGGCATGCTGGGGTGAGTCCAGAGGAGGCCATGGAGGTGCTCCAAGGGATGGAGAGAGTTCAGTCTGGAGAAGGGAAGGCTCTGGGAAGACCTTAGAGCTCCTTCCAGTCCCTCAAGGGGCTCCAGGAAAGATGGGTGGGAAACTCTTGATGGGGGTGGGGTGAGGGGGGCATAGGACAAGGGGGAAGGTTTGACACTGAAAGAGGGGAGATTGAGATGGGAGGAAGAACTTTGGTGTGAAGGTGATGAGAGCCTGAGCCAGGTTGCCCAGAGAAGCTGTGGCTGCCCCATCCCTGGAGGGGCTGAAGGCCAGGTTGGAGGGGGCTTGGAGCAACGTGGTCTGGTGGGAGGTGTCCCTGCCCAGGGTAAGGGGAGTTGGAGCTACTGCGTCCCCCAGTTCAGGTGCACCCTTTTTTACCAAACCTCTCTGGGGCTGCCTGACGTGCTGGCAGCCTTCCTGCTCCTTGAAAACTCTCAGAAGTCAACCTTCAGAGCACGTGGTTGAGCATGTCCAAATGCAGAGCAAGGTCTTCTGTTGGCCTGGGCTACTGTGGTGTGGAGTGCAAGAGATTTAGTGGAAATTTGATAAAGAAACAAAATATTTTTGGGTAGGAAGCATCTCTGCCAGCATACGCACTATTCTCCAGTCGAGTTTTGTAGCTTCAGTCGCTGTTTAGATTTAAAACATGCAGTATTATAAACTACTCAAAATTATGACTTCTGTTTCAATTTTGCCATATCTGATGGGCCTTACTGGGGAAAAAAACTAGGAGAATTAGATAACGGTAACCTGTTTCAGGAGAGAGGGTCCCACACAAGTTCTTGGCATGAGCTGGCCTGGGGGTTCAGAGCTGCTCGGGGCTCCCATCGAAGCGATTCTGGTGGTGCAGCCCATGCTGCCGGAGGAGGTGGTGTTACGTAGGAGACGTGTACGTAACCCGGCGCTTCCAAACCGTAAAGCTGTAACAGCGAATCTGAAATAAATTAATATTGTTGAAATTAATGAACTGAGAAATTGAAGTTCACATCACTACACGAACAAATTTATTAATATCTGTTGTACATAAATTAATGAGAAATATCATTATGGCAAAAATTAAACAACACTAAAATTAAAGACTGTCTAAATTATGTTTCTACCAAAGAGTTAACTGTGAAAAAAACAGTAGTTGCTGGCATCTCAGTCTTTATCTGTTAAAAAACAAAGAAAAAGAGGAGATGACTGGTCAGGGTATTAATCTCATGGCTTTTTACGGTGCTTGGTCTTCAGAGTTGAGAGCCGGTGTAGGGTCTTTGCTCCGAGAGAGCCCTGGACTTGCTCATCCCTGCTGTTATCACAACGTACAATGGTGGAAATGGAGTTTTTTCTGCCCAGGTGGCAGGTCTGGGCCTGGAGCGGTGGTTGGTGGGGTTCCTGCTGCAGGGATGTCCCTGAGAGGATGTCTGACATGACCAGAAGTGACCGTGGTGTTCCTCAGCCCCATGCAGGGAGGGATGCCACAGGAGTCAGGATGCTCTGGGCACAAAACCCTACTCGGAGCCTCCTCTGGCATTGTGAAGCCCTTGGGGACAGTGTGACCCTGGTCCCTCGTCTGTAGGGTGCCCTGGGGCGGCGTGGAGGAAGCTGGGTCTGGGTCCACCTGCCCCAACCTACTCCGAGCATCGCGGTGGCTTTGAACCAGATGTCCTTACGCAAGTGTGTTAATAACGGCTGATTTCTCTTCTCTTTTTTCTTTTAGCTATGTCCGGGCTTGTAGTCCCGCCAATGTAAAGTCACTTTTGTTTACCTACCGTAGCACCAAGCTTCAGAGGATGGGCTTTAGGGGACAAGTTTAGTATATTAAGACATGCTGATGGAAACAGTATCTTCACAAAGAATCAGCAACAAATCGAAATGCTACAAAACAAAACAAAAAAACAAAACAAAACAAAACAAAAAAACAAAAAAAAGACTTTGTTTAAAGATTTTATTTAAACTATTAAGAATCTACATGCAGACAACCTACTTCTTCATGAACAATTCCATTTTATTGACTGAATTTTTCTCATATTTTCACATTTCTCAGTCCTGAAGAATAAGGAAAAAGCGACGCCTATTTTGTATAAAGTTTCTGATTACGTCTTGGCTATGTCTAGTACTTGCTATGTGTTGGGAGAAACTTTGTGGATGCACCATTTTGATTATCATGAAACACTGATGAAAAATGCCTCCGAACATTTTTCTGTACTCATAACTAGATTCACAATGGTTGTGTATCTCTATAATGTGAAATATTTTTTTGTGGTGGAAAAAAGGGGGCCAAGGAGGTTATGAGCCATCAAACTGGAAAAAAAAAAAAAAAAAGGAAAAAAAAAAAGGATGAATATATGATTAGAAAAACAAAAAAGCGGGGCGTGGGGGTGGGCACGGGAGGGTTTATCATTGCTTAACTTCATCTTAATGAAATGGACCTTTGTAACTTATTGTAGTTAGAAATTGTAACTTTGATATTGAATTCTCTTGCCTTCAACAAGCACACTGACAGAGAAAAAGAGGAAAATTGCTACTGTCTGTTGGTAAAAAAAAAAAAAAAAAAAAGAAAAAATCTACTTCCACTGCTAGAGCTTCCTGTTGAGCAAGTGTGATCTGCAACATTTTTTCAACTTTTGCTAGCACTGTATACTATTGCATTCTTAGGCTACTGTGAAGTCTATGTTTCTTGTACCAGAAAAATTGTCCTTTTGACTTCTAGATCCTTCTTCCCTAATGTGTTTTGTATGTGGTTATAAAATTGTAGACTTTTGTGATTTTGCCAAAGTTGTAGCTAAATATTTATACACTTGTCTTGAATTTTTTTCAGATCCACTTAAATATTTAGAAAAGCAGATTTTATTCCTTATGAAGCCGATAAGGAATAAAATAGTCTTACTCATTGCAACACTTTCTTTCACATAAACACTTGCAGTCACTAAGGGAATTTATTTTGTAACATATCAACTATAAATATTGTATTTATCTTTGAAATTTTGTATATTGCTTTTCATCCTTGTTTTTTTTTT
>VXBJ01000220.1:100589-133042 GCA_013400055.1 Nycticryphes semicollaris | reverse complement strand
TTTTTTTTTTCCTTGTATGTATTGGGTTTTGTTATGGCCTGGTGTTGTGATGCTGAGAATAGCATTAAGCCAAGAACCATTGCCTTCATGTTTTTCCTTTAAAATAAATTAGTGTCCGTACATTTCATTTGTACTTCATAAAGTTGCTGTTATTTAGACTTTCCAGCCTTTTCTTTTTTTTATTTTTGAGGAAAAGTAAAATTCATTGTTTATTTTTATATTATTTTTAAGTTATCAGAACAAATAATTTTGAAAAAAAAAAGTTGTTTGTTGTATAGTCAAATCAAATTTGTGCCACATGGCTGTAATGGATACTAGTAGAATATGTGCATGTGAAACAGCCACAAGAGAGATAAATCTATTTTGTGGTTGCATTTTTTTTTCTTTTCTTTTTTTTTTAATTTTTTTTTTTTTTTAAAGATTGTAAAAAGTCATTTTTAGCTGCCACCCATGACTTTGCCACATAGCTGAACTGTGTTTACTGGAAAAATTCAGAGGCCTAAAGTTGAAAATAAATTCACTTCTGATGTTTTAATTAAAACGTTTGCCACATTAACTTCTCTGATGCCTTAAAAGTGAACTCCTTTGAAGAACTTTTGTGCTGTTTTATCACAGGCTTACACCACAACTGTTAATCACTACTTCATTTGGATGATTTCTGGTGTAAAAAAAACAAAAACAAACAAAAAAAAGCACAAACCTGGTGTACAATTCTATCACTCCTTTACGTGTCTATTTTCTGCTGCACTCTGCATTCTCCCCAACCCTGCACTGTTTAAAAAAGATAAAGGTTTCATGTGAAATCAGGATCATCCATATTTTTTAAATGTCTGCGGTTTGTTTATTTAGGTTTATTGGTTTTTTTTACGGAACTTTTTCTAACAGACCCGTAGGTGACTGTACTTTTTAAACTGGAATGACCTCCGTCGCATATCGTGGCTCTTAGTGCCAAATCCATAGAGAAAAACGTGGAGTTTTGTGGGGTTTTTTTGGTTTTGTTTTGGTTTTTTTTTGTTTTTTACTTTGCACTAAATCATTTGCCTACGCAGCACTGCAAAACATGTTGCAAACTGCAGCAGAATTAATGTTTTAACCAAAAAAGGAGGGATTTTATTTTGTTGTTGTTGTTGTTGGGTTGTGGTTTTTTTTTCTTTTCCTTTCTGGGCAAAAATGCACATTTTAGTAAGGCGTTTATTAGAGGGTTATAAAGAACGATGCAGCGTCTCAGAGCTGATAAACGCCGCGCACGTCCTTTGTGATAACGACTAAGGCTTAGCTAAGTGGGAAAGCCTGGGAAGTCACTTTGGAACTGAATCGCCTCCCTTCTGTTCTGTCCGAGTAAGGTTTTGCTCCAAAGGAAGAGGTCACGTGTACATGTTAAGAAAGTTTGCAAGTTTTCTTCATAAATGCAATCTGTTTGTGTTTTAGATTACTTAGTCAATGCACTCATCGCTTCATTGTCTCCAGACGGAAAGCTTCACTAAATGGTAGATTTTACTGTTAAAGACCCTACAATAAGATTGTTTTATCTGTACATTTTTTCATATATTTAACTGTATAAAAAAATGTTCATTTTACACAATATTTAATTAAAGTATTTCTTGTCTGTGAATTTCATTTTTAGTAATTTTATCTGGTTTGATTATTAAAAAAAGTAACTAAATGCAAAACAACAACAAAAAAATGCAACACTAGAGGTTTCATTTCTAAATATCAGAATTTGAGGTTAAGTCTCAGTTAAGGAAGAACAGAGTGCAGAGTCCTTGATGGGGGCTTTTTGGGCAGACCCCAGGAGGAGGAGGAGGAGGAGGAGGAAGGAGAGCTCTGCTCTGCAGCCCGGCAGCAACTTGTTGCTCAGCCCTGGTGAAGTGTTTAACCAATAAACTTCAGACACCCTTTATGTAAAGTGAAGGTAACAGTTTTGCCTTTTCTTTTTTTTCCCTTTCTATTTTAATATCATATTGTAAAAGTCTGTAAACAGGAAAAGTTATTTTAAAGAGAGCACAACCCAAATTTTCCATGCTGTGCTTTGACACTGAAGGTTGACCGACTCATCTTTTAAATGCTGATAAGGAAGAGAATGCTTTTGCTAATTATAATACTGAACACAATGATTTCATCCTCTGGACTGTAGTACGTGTGATGTACATCTAATGTACCTGAAATATGAATATGGGGTGGGGTGGGCAGGACTCACTCCCCCCCAGTCAGAGGGTGGTTTGGTTGGTGACGGTGACGATACTGAGCCTGGAGCACAGGGCTGGGTTCCCCTCCCTGCATGCCAAGCCTCTGCCTGCATCTTCCTGTGACCTCAGCCTCCAGAAAGAAAAGGGTTTTATACCAGGCTATGGGTCTGGCAATGTGAGTAAAGTAATGCTGGTAAAGTGGGGAGTTTTACCTGAGTTTTATCCTCTCACTACCAGAAGGCTGCTGACAGCTTTGAGAGGGCACTGAGAAACTCGGAGCTCCAAAGTGGATGTTATGTACTTGTGTATGTGTCTGCGCTGCCAAACCACGTGCCGTGTGCCTGAGCCTCTCCTCCTTTGCCCCGTGTCTCAGCAGTTGAGTGATGGAGTGTGGTGAGAAGCTGCACCTCACCGTAGTCACAATTTACCAAGAAAGAAAACCGAGGCATTTAACCATGTTCTTTCTTCTCCAGCATTTCTGCAGTTTTCTGCAGTTTTCACGTTTGATGACAATAGATGTTAAAAATACAGAGCACTTTGGGTTATGATGATGATGATGCATTGAAAATTGTTCCACTTTGAGTATGTGTCTGTGTATAATGTTTAAATGGTGGCATAATCAGATGCATCCTGCTAAAAAAATGAGATGGTTTATGGGGTTGAAAGCCTGCATGATGCCTACTGGTGCTCTTCCTTTTAGGTTTATTTCAAAGGTTTGAATAATGAGCATCTAAATGGTTTGTCTGAGTACCAGCGCAAAGAAAATACAAAAGAAGAAAACCCAAACATTTTGTGCCAGGAATGACGAGGCCTAGAGCAATCCACTGTCTATGGCACATCCCTATCCCTGGTCGTAGCCTGGCGAGAAAATACGCTGTGTCAGCCTATGGCAAGTTTAGACATCAGAAGATGTTAAAAATTCCTTACTCAAAACGAAGGAATAGACTCCCTAAAAGTATATGCCAATTATTGCAGAGCAGCTTTTTAAAGTCTTTCAAGCTTTTAAAGATTATTCAAAGCACTTGAAATAGGCTTCAATCTAATGCCTCATTTCATTGCATTAAACAGCCTAGTTAATAAAGAATCAATATATTCAAAGGGCAAGGTTATCTTTTGTCTATAAGGGGTGGTGTCATTCTGAACCTTTTATAGTTCAAATGCTGAAAAAGACCTCATGAAATCCATACTCATCAAGTGGGTCAACTAGAGCAATAAAGAGGCCTCTGAAAGAATGGCTCCACTCCTTTAAAACAACTATAAGTCTTATCTCCCCACATAGTGCTCACCAGGCTCCGCCAGAAAATGTCAATTTCTCATCAAGACAAGAGGCCCGACGATAATTTTTTTCTAGAGAATACACACAATTAGGAGAATGCAGAAAGGCCCCACCAGTGATTTGTAGCTTATTATGTCACCAGCAAGCTGCGATCCGCCGCTAAGCAGATAATAAGGGCTGTTGATAACTAAAGTGTCAATACGCCAAAGAACGATTTTTGAATGTGAGCCCTTGTGCTTTTTTTCCCCCTTCTCGTGCAGATCGCGGGGCTGATAGCGGTGCATCTGCCAACCGACACCGCCTGTTGGACCTCACAATTAATGCCGTGAATAAATAGCACAAAAGAGTTTAGATTCTTTATACTCTTTGAGACAATTCCCTGTTTTACCCTTCAAGGAGTTCTTTTATGTTCGAATAAGGTTGCTTTTAATGAAATTTAAACTCATCAGAGGAAATCAAAACCCTCAAATCAGATTACAAATTGATTTTTTTTAGTCACTTGTCATTATACAATGTACTGCCCTAAGTTTTACAGGAAAAGGAAGAGAAAGCACTCAGGCTGGAGTCAGAGTATGCAAACAATCTCTACAAAAGCATATGAAGGAGGAACATTCCTTAAGTCCCAGAAGCAACAAAAAGTTTTAAAAAGTTGGTCTCTATCATTTAAAAAGTGACCATTATCTTTACTCAACTACTTCAAAAAATACTGAAGTTTTAAATAAAATTAACTATACTAGAACTTTAAATTGTATAAATTCAATAAACCCAAGATACCCCTTTTTCTCATGTGTAAAGCTACAGTTCATTGTGACACAGAAGAAAACAAAAATTATTTCTCAGTGCTCGGGTCAAAAGTAACTAATGGAGGATTGGAGACCTCCTGGTCTGGTTCCCCGTTTCAACTGCTGACATTCCTAGTGCACTTTCATGGAATGGTTTGGGTTGGAAGGAAACTTAAAGCCCCCCAGTGCCACCCCATTGCCCTGGGCAGGGACATCTCCTACCAGCCCAGGTTGCTCCAAGCCCCCTCCAACCTGGCCTTGAACCCCTCCAGGGATGGGGCAGCCACAGCTTCTCTGGGCAACCTGGGCCAGGCTCTCACCACCCTCACAGCAAAAATTTTTTTCCCCAAATCTCATCTCCATCTCCCCTCTTTCAGTGTCAAACCCTTCCCTCTCCTCCTTTTGCTCCCCTCCCTCATCCAGAGTCCCTCCCCATCTCTCCTGGAGCCCCTTGAGGGACTGGAAGGGGCTCTAAGGTCTCCCTGGAGCCTTCTTTTCTCCAGGCTGAACCCCCACAACTCTCTCAGCCTGTCCTCACAGCAGAGGGGCTCCAGCCCTCCCAGCATCTCCGTGGCCTCCTCTGGCCCCACTCCAACAGGTCCATGTCCGTCTTGTGCTGAGGACTCGGAAGCCTGATGCAGTAGTCCAGGTGTGGTCTCACCAGAGAGGAGAAGAGGGAGACAATCACCTCCCTCAACCTGCTGACCATGCTTTTTTTGATGCATTTTGTCCACTTGGAATATGATGCTAGCAACAAAGGCTATATAGTACTGATTTCTTTTTTTTTTTTGTTACACATTCAAATAAAGTAACAGTTCTACTGTAACGGTCTCGTTTTCACTTTATTGACTTTGTACTAGTACTGAAAGGGCATCATGAAAAAAAAGGTGCAGTAAATCAGTCACAATATGGTACATTTTTGCTGCCCACAATGTTTTTAGAGGATTTCAGTTGTTTCGTGACTCATTTTTTGAATTTGCCTTGAGATAAATAAAACTGTTTGAGAAATGACTTTGTGTCAAAAGGCAGCAACTATCCCCAGAACAGAAGAGGTGGCGAGGGTGCAGGAAATTACCTGTAAGCTCCTCTGCTCCAGCCAGGTACAAATATCAGATTGCTTATTGTGCAAAAACTAAAAAAGAAAAATCCACCTGAAAAAAAGGAAGCTGAGGCTGGAATTGGTCTGGGTGATATGGCCAACAAACTCTAAAGTTTCTCTGTACCTACGATGAAACATATGATGGAGACACCAAGGGAAAGATGGAGAGAAAAAAGGAGGAAGATGGGAATAAAGCCTGTACAATGAAACGCAATAAAGTTGTATTTAATGATCTCTCTGTCCTTGCACTGAGGAGTTCTGTTGTGGGAACAAGTGCTCAGAGGTGGCTTTGCCCTGTGGTGGCTTGGTGGCAGTGGGCAGCGCGGTGCTGAAGCCACAGTGCAGCGTGGGAGGTGCTGGGTAACCACAGAAGTATATTAGTCACCACTTTCCTCTGTACTACAGCCCTAGTCCCAAGATTTAGCAAAAAAAAATGAAAGAAAAAGAAAGAAAGAATTTCTGTCTGCTTTGCTTCATGGCTACAAAAGTGCTGTAAAGTAATAAGAGTGAACAATAATAGTAATAAGAGTGAACAAACAATCTCTAACAACCGTCTCACAAGGCGATTTGGGCAGACCAAGTATAACTAGATGAAAAAAGAAAAATAAAAGCTAAAGAAGGTAGGAGTCACGCCATAGACTGGAAATTCATTCCAAGCTGCTTCTTCATCTTTCTGGTTCATCAATGTGTCTCATGGAGCAAGTCACAAATCCAACATGCACTCTAGTATCCAAAGTATCTCTAAAAGGACTTCCAAGATTTCTCCCCAACTACCCCCTCATTTACCTCAGCCCTTAAGATACAGCTGAGACAAATTAGCAAAGGCCAATCACTGGGTGGGAACTAGCCAGAAGCTCTGATGGACCAAGAGTTGAAGCTAGGTGGGTCCTGGTGTGTCCTTACCTCCATGGGTGAGGACCATCAACCACAGTCTCCATACAAACCGCCTGAACCATGTCACTCAGTGGATTAAAGGCAGACAAGGGTGGACATGGGAGCAGCAGGGACCAAAGCAAAGTGACTTGAGAGACTTAATCATTTATTTAAACAAGTAAATTCTCTGTGTGAGGAAAAGACTGAGCCCAAATCAATTTGGAAGAAAAGTTTCCAGAAAGTTACCACCTCTTTTTTTTCCCAGTTTTAAGGAAGACGAAGAGGCATTAATGCTGAAACAAAACCGAGGAGACCCATACAGCCAATGTTCTGCTCCTGCTGAGGAGGAGGAGGAGGAACTCGGTAGTGGAAGAACTGTAATAAAATCTGTGGTGTTCTGTACTGAAGATTGTGAAGACGAGTGACCAGACACAAAAATCTTTGGTTAAGTGACCTAAGGTGAGTTGAAAAGGAAAAAAGTCTGCAGAAAAGGGTAAAATAGAGTTAGCAAGAGAACTGGTGCCAGGACACAGACCCAAAGTTTGTTCTGCATCAGAAAACAGGATGAGGTGGAGGAAGTGCGGTGATGATGATTGTTGGGAGCTCTCTGTGAGGAGGTCACAGCCCCACAGCATCACTGTTTGTCTCATCACTGCCTCCTAATGCAACTCCTCACTACTCAGCTACACCATGATAGTATGAGTGATAGGTGCTTGCAAAAGCAATAAAGTAAGTCTGTTATTTATTGAGTGAGGATGGAGAAAATAGAAGAAACCTACTGAACTTTGTAGAAGTTAAATCCTCATGAAAATCCTCATGAAAAGCTCTAATAAGGGAAGGGCATCAGGGCAAAATAGTTTGGGGTTTCTTGCAGGGACAAAGGTTTCCAACCATTCATCAACATCTGTGTTTCTCATTAAGTTCCTTTTTACCCTGGGGCCATGGTGCCTTGTCTGCACAACTTGGGGACCAGGTACCTGTTTGGTGCTTTTGCCACATTGCATCCCCAATCAGGCCGAGCTGCTGAAAGGCTGCATTGCCACCTGGACACCGTTTCCACCACGGGATGGTTCGTGGTGGCTTTATGTTTCCTTTGAGTGAGAAGTCAAGGCCATTAGGGTAGCTCAGCAAACTGAGCAGGAGCATCGTGTGTAGTCAGTATGGATGAAAGACCTTTAAGGTGCTGCTGTGCAGGAGTCTTTCAGAAAGTCCTACACGTTTTCAAAACTTTTAAAGAAACAAATGTTTTTTATGGGAAAAGTAGTCATTGGCCTTCTCAGCTCTAAAGCAGCAGTCCCTGGCTCAAGGCTGCTGGAATAACGTGGAGGACTTGCTGTTTTACAGAGGTCTAAGCCAAGCCCTCCTCACCCACCTTAGTCCCTGCTCCAGAGCTGCATGACCCCAGCCCAGGGCTTGCCAAGACCCTTCAGCAGCTCAGCCCTGAGGAGGGACCTGTTCTGAGCAAGGGGAAAAGAAAGACCCAGAGCAGCATTTTGAAGAGGCAAATGGTGTCCTGGAAATCCCTCTTTACAGTATTACACATGAAAATGTCCAAAATTCTCTGCCTTTGGTACGACCAAGAAACTGGAATAGATAATAAATATATAAATTAGAGCAATTATCTACACATTTATGTTACTGATGTAAATGCAGAAATCTGCAATAAAACATTTTACACTTTTTTTTAATTATTAATATTCTGGCAAGCAGTTAACAGAAGCAAATCATCTGCTTATGCACTCCAGGTGCTGCCCCCAAATATTGTGGAAGTAACCCATGGGAGCATTTTAGGACAGTTTATCCTCCCAAGCCCTGTGGTGGGGAGGGTGCTGTCCTTCCAACAGCCTCATCTGCCATGAGCCAGTACAGGGGATGTCGGGCTTTCAGGCCAGTTTGCTGGAGCCGGCAAAGCAAAAGCAAGGACTCAGCAGTTTCATGCTATAAGGCTGCCATGGTTTGAGTCAAAAATAGGGAAAAATAATGATTTATGATTTTTTTGTTTTTGTGCTGAAATTGTCCGTTCTTAATGGAAGCTGATATAAATAAATCTGGTTTGTGTGAACTGCCTGTACTTTGCTCTCCTGTAGTAAGTTCAAATACAAGTGACAGCAGAAAGAGCAGGTTTGGATGCTCAAATAAGCATTTCAGCAATCACAACTGGACATTCTCCAGGTCAAATTTACATCATTTCTGTCATTGCCTTCAATTTTCTCTTTACTGTAACAAAAAGAAAACTACCTTGCCCTACATTCTTCTGACATCACGATCAAAAGAGAAAGTCTTTCCACTCTCAGACCCAAATGGCTGTTCTGCCCTGTCCTGGTTTGAGGTGGAGCAGAGCCAACAAGTTCAGCAAGAGACTCTTACTTGCTGCTATGGCCACCAGGGTGAGCTGAACTGGTTGTTTACCCCATGGAGAGATCACACCTGTGGGGGGGAGTGGACAGGTCAGGTGACTCACACTGACCAGTGGGTGTTCGATCCCTTCTGCCTTGCTCAGTATAAAAGCTGAGAGAGGGAAGGTGTTGGCTTGGGTCTTTTTCAATGGTTCTTCTTCAGGGGAGAGGACTTTGTGAGTTTGTCTACCTTCAGTCCCTAACAGTGTTCTGGAATCCAGTTCCATCATGGAACCAGTCCATGGTTCCATCACTGAGACCAGTCTGGAACTTTCCTGGTGCCTGCTGGTGACGTCTCCCTGGGAGCTTGATATGGTTTTGTATATGTTTATATATACTGTATTTCATTATTTTCTTTTTATCTTATTATTAATATTTCATTAGTTTGTTTTTCTGAACTTATCATTCTATTTCTCTTCTTTCTGTCATTTGAGGGAGAGATAGTGGAGAGCATTTGTCATCTTGTCATTGGCCGACCTGGCCTAAACCATGACATGCTCCACTTTTTTACTGTGAAGATTAAATATTTCTGAGTTGTGAATCTATAATAGCCCCTAAAGGGGAAAGCTTTACTCCTGGGGAGGTAGGATAAAGCCATAGTAATGGGCTGAGACAGGGGATGCTGGTGGCAACCAACACCTGCAGCTCCAGTCTACCATGCACAAGGGGGTCTTGTGCCCCTCTGACTTCATATGAGATTAATGAAATTGACAAGCCACATTAAATGTAAAAATAAAGTGGTTCTGGGAGACTCTTGCACTGATTAAGGATCCTGGTGGTGATTGTGGGTGGACATGGCTTGGTCAAGGCATGTGGATTTGCTATGGGTTGAGGTTGACATTGCACCCATTAGTTTGGGTCAGCACAGGGAGATGTCATGGGACTGAGACCAAGGCTGCTTATAACTTAGATACCTCAGATGAAGTGCAAAACAGTTTTAGGTCGAAAGATACTTTCTAAGAGTTTTGAAGTGGTTAAGGTGACTGAGCTGGCAGAAGCCACCTAGAGTCAGAGTTGGCTGCAGTGATAAACTTAGTGACAGCAATTTCATCAATGGCAGAGTAGGAATTTTCTTTTTTTCATGTCAATGTATTCAGTGAGTTCAGGTCAATGACTAATTCACTTCAGACTGAAAATGTGGTTTCCTCTCCCTGTCTATGAATGAAAGATAGATTTGAAAGGGTAAGACCTGCTCGGTTTAGTGTCTTGAAGAATGTGATGATCAGAAACAGTCTATTCCATTTTTGGACTATAAATAATATATCCTTTTCCTACTAACATTATTAATGTAGTTTATTAACTTCAAGTGCAGAACGTGTAGAGAAACACTCTCCTTCCTTTTGTATCCAGCACTATTTTGGTGAGCCTGTTTAGTGGATGAAACTAATGCCATTCTCACCACAATGTTACCAAACTCTTATTTCCATCCCCAAAGAACTGAACAACTCATATAATAAAAGAGAAATCCAACATTCAGCTTTTTCATCCGTATAAAGATATAAAACACATAATCATGTTATGAAATAAATTGCATAAATTAATGTAAATACATTAAATAATACTGGGTAGCTCCCTGATTAGCCAAAAGAAGTGCATATTCAGTAAAACCTTTAGATTTCAACAATAATAGTTAAAAATTGTTGATAATGAGAATAATCTTTCCTGAGGAGAAGAGCAGATGTTTGGGGGGGTGATCAGAGAGCATATTTTGCCTCATTTTTAGTGAAAATCGTATTTGATAGTCATCCTGAATGGGTTTGAGACTGAATTTTCTTTAAATTTTAAGGAAACAGACTTACAGTTTACTAAAAAAAAAAAAAATAATTGGGTTTTTTCCTGGTGAAGTTTTGGGTTCCTATTTCTTTCCCTTTTTCTTTTTTCCTTTCTTTTTTCCCATTGCCATCCCCCTGAATTGGGGGTTCAGGCTGGGACCCTGGGCCAGGGATGGTGAGCAGTGAGGTGCTGAGGGAGTGATGGGAGAAGCAGGACGCAGCTGCAAATATGAAGGTACTCAGAAATCAAGTTATCCTGTGAGCCTCAGCCTCTCCTTTCACAGAAACCCACCCTTCTTCTTCCTTTGCTTGACCCATATCTGCCTTAATTGGGATTTAGCAATTAGACTCCTTACGCTACCTATTAAAAAGGCTTTGTGTGTGTGTCTGCTTTCCCAGCAGAACCCTCCTGTTGCCTCCCCCCATCGCTGGCTCTGATGTTGACTGCTCTGGCAATCAAATAAAACAATAAAATTTGGGATCAATAGAACCATTTCCAGCAGTCCTTCTGGGATGGAGCTGGGCATCTCCCGAAGTTGTAGAAAGAGGCAACAGTGGCCAGCTTTGTCCTGCAGCGGGGGTATCCCTTCCTGTGATCCTCATCCAGTACCAGGTGATGTAAAGGAGATGCAACATCATCCTTCTGTACTACAGGAACATAGGTATGAGCCATGTGGGTGCTGCAGCCCACAGTAACTTACTTAATGCTGCTTCCCTCCCTCCTTAACTCCATCTTTAAAAAAAACTTCCAACTTTTTGGTGGTTGTATTTTGCTAATGCCAGAGCATGGATGCTCGGTGCCACTACCAGGATGGTCTGGTTTCAGCACAGGGTGACGAGGCAGCAGCTTTCTAAAATGCCTCTGAAATACCTCTGGCTGATCTCCTGAAATTCTGCTTTTCAGGCTATATTTTGCTGTCTCACTAAAACTAACCTATGCCTACAACAGCCTGGCTGTTGTTTGCAGTGGAAGGTTGGGACCCAGCACTTCTCTGGGCTGACGGCAGGAGCACCCAGACCATCCTGTCACCAAAAGGTGACAATGTTTTAAATAAGGCAAACCCACTCATTTTTTGTCACCCCTTGCCCACATGTCTGCTCAGCAGCACTCAGCTACCGCCCAGCCCCAGCTCAGTTATTGGAAATACATGAAGTGGGTCAGGCAAAGCTGCTTGGGCTACCCCCATGCTGAGGTACAGGCATGGCAATTAGTAAAATCAAGGTGTATTTCCTACATCATGCAGCTGGGGGCATTTTGCAACTCATTTTTGCCGGAGAAAACTTGTTATTTAATTGCCTTTGCTGCTGTTGGATCAGATTCAAAATGAGTGGGAATATCAGGTCCTGCCAGATATATTCAATCATATTACTGCTTTTTTCCCTGAATGGGTTCGATGTGCCAGTAAGCAGTGAAGCAGTTAAATACAGACATATGAATGCCAGCAACACTGTGATTTCAAAGTTAACACCCTACTAAGATGAATGAGGAAAACGTACATCTCCCTTGATGTTTCTCTCTGTCCCTGCGGTGAGTTTAAGGGGAAGATAATTCAGGATGGTTTGGCCAATTGTTGGAAGTCAGATATTTCCTATTCATTCTGATAAACCAAGAGTAACATCTTGCGTAGCTCCAAAATAAATAATAATAAAACAGGACTGCTAAAATTCAGGATTATGGGTGAGGCAAGGCCAAGCCCTGCAGAGAGTTGCTGAGGATGGCAGAGATGGGGAATGGTGGTGCCATCATACCCACCCTGTCCCCACTGGAGGGGACGAGGCATTTCCAGCTGCCACATCCTTGTGTCCAAGTAAAATTGGGTAGAGAAGGGAAAAGAGATAGGTCTAAATGAGTCCAATACTGATTATTAAGTTCCTAAGAGGCAATCTAATTTAGCTATATAAAATCATGAAAGGGAAAGAATTAATTGATACTAATGAGTTATATGAGATAGCATCATAATTAATTCCTAAATAGAAAGAGGACATAGGCTGGAGCGAGGGGGGGGGGATAAGACTGGCCTATATATTGGAGCAGATTACAGAAGGTATTTGAAATGAGAAACAAACTGCCAAAGTCAGAGTGGGACGGAGCTGGGAAATCTTTGCCAATGCAAATAAAAGCCCTTTGCATGTCGCCCTGAGGATACTGAAGGTTGGGAAGCTCAGGTACCAACGCCTGCCCGAGCTCTCCCAGGGCCACCTCCCTGGGTGGCGGGTGCTGGGCTTTACACCAGGGATGCCCTGGCCCAACCTCTCTGCCAGGAAGCACAAACACAAGACTTTGGGGTGTTTGCTAAGGTAAATACACCAATTTGATCTGACTTCATCCTCCTAAATAACTTGGCTGCGTGAATCAGTGCATAATCCCATGGCAACTTTGTGGTGCGTTACCTTCCAGCTCCCATATCACTGCAGCAACTCAGGCAAAGAGTTGTGATACTTGGAGATATTTAGGCAAAGAGTTTGGATGTGATACTTGGAGCAAAACTGCTTTTTTTTCTCTACCCTGTTTTGAATGTGCTTACTTTGTTGGTGCATAAATCGCAGGTGAGCACTCAAATGCTGGAGGAAAAAAAGCTTTGATGAATCACAAACAGAATAAATTATAGAAGGAAAAGGCATTCTCTTTTTAGGAAGTCCCATAAAATCATCATTACGTGTTGATTCTACTTTTGCAAATAGAAATCAGGGACCTCTCCAGCCTTCCTCCTGAAAACTGACATTAAAAGGTTTGGGTTTTTTTGATCTTTGTTCCCCATTTTAGGTTGTTTTAAAACAAATTCATTTGGCAGAAATGAAATTTCAGCTACTTTACTGCATGGTGAAGCCAAAAGTGTGCATGTTTATCAATATTGGTCATTCTTTTAGTGGGGAAATTTTGTGTGACCACCAATGAGAACCACCAACTACTAAATACCTGCACATCTTGGGGAAACCAGGATCCAGCTTGCTTGTGCCATCAAAGCAGCAGGGGTTTTGGTTGGAGTTCAATGGGAGTGGAGCTGAAATAAATAAATTAGGGGCTGGGGATGACATAGAGGTACCCCTGAGGCTGAAGGTGGCCATCCCTGCTTTGCTCTGCAAAACCTGCTATGTCTTGGCCAAAATCCCGGTGTTTTCTGGCCATTCTTAAAGTCAGTGCTTTAAAGGCAGGAAAGGGGTTGGTGTTCAGCTGGTGCTGCAGCTGATGGATGCTCTGGCATGATGGCTTTCATGTTAGTGGTTCCCAGTGAAAGGATGAGGGGAAACAGGCACAAGCTGGAACATGGGAAGGTCCATCTAAACATGAGGAGGAACTTGTTTGGGGTGAGGGTGTCAGAGCCCTGGCAGAGGCTGCCCAGGGAGGGTGTGGAGTCCCCCTCTCTGGAGACCTTCAAGCCCCTCCTGGATGCACCCCTGAGTGATGGGCTCTGGGCAACCCTGCTTTAGCAGGGAGTTGGGCTGGGTGAGCTCTAGAGGTCCCTTCCAACTCTGACAATTCCCTGATTCAATTAGGGTGAATCGGTCATTTTTGCACTCAGAAGATTTTCCATATAACCATTTCCCTATCCAGTAGAAGACTCTGCCCCACAGAGCAGCCCACATCCTGATAAATGGCAAAGAAAGATTAGTGTGTGGAATGAAGCTAATTTTTTTTCACATTATTGAGAACAGTCATGGACTTTAGTGTACACTGGGTACCTCGGGACCCCAACAGCTCGCGTTACAAGTGTAAACCGAGCAGCTACGATCAACACCTGAACCCATTTGATCCCTGGCATTAAGGCCATTCATAGAAATAGTAATTCTTTATCTAATAAGGTTCAATGGGAAATAATTGTTTGAAATCAAATGATTTTCTGTAGTGGACAGGCCAGAGGAACAGCAATCTAGTAATAACATATGCTGTCTGTTAATACAGCACGGGGCTATTCGTGCACCCAGGCAGTTAGTTGTGATGCCGGGCCACAAAAAGTTGGTGAAATGGGCAAGTTTTTTTGGCTAACAGCTTCAAACCCTTCTGCTGGCATCAATGTGTGTCCCCTTCTGTCATCCCCTCCTCCCTAATGTGCCCCCACCGTGTGCATCAGCCCAGACAGTGATGGGTTTAAAATTAAAGGAAAAGAAGAAAAAAAAAGGAGGTGGGGGGGAAGGCAGGAAGAAGTTCTTCCTGCCTGTGTGTGGGGTCTGGGGCTGCCTCTACACAGTGCCAGTGCCATGTCACCAGCATGGAGAGGCTGACATTTCCCTCTCTGGCAGTTCCAGGGCAGACAGAAAACACACACCGCTCTCCTGCAAGATTCATTGTCCTGAGGTCAGCTGGAACTTATTGTCCTCGTTGCTCGGAACAAGGCAAAACTTGACATCAGTAAGATTTGCTGTTGAATTCTCCAAAGCAGGGGTGGGACGAGGCCACACAGAGAAATGGAAATGTTTGGGCATCGTGGTAGAAAAATCAGTAATTTAGATCCGAGGCGCTGCCCGGCCTGGCGTGCCCCTGGCGTCCTATTGATTGCTTCTCCTACCATTTAACTTCATCCTTTCAATACTGCGTAGACTGGAAGTGTCAAAATCAGCGCTCGCCTGCTAATCTTTCCCAGGCATAAATAAATTAAATGTTAAACAGAAATAATCTTTGGATTTCTCGCTTTCTCTCTTTGGGTTTGCCTCCCTGCTTCATGCTGCTGCCCCTACTTCTTCCCCACCAAAATGCTTTCCCGGTGATGTACGTACTAAAGGAGACTGAGCTGTAAAATAATTTTTAAACAATTATGCCTGGAATTTGTGGGGCACCAGAGGCAGTGCTTTTAAAAACCATTTGAACCCGAGAAATATTTGGGATGAGGGAAAAATGCCTGCATTTCCCAAGCGGAGCCACCCCACCCCGAGTCCCACTCGCAGGTGGAGAAGCTGCTCGGACGCAGGCACAGAGCTCTCCCCGGATGAGCTGCTGATAAATCTAATCCTGGAGGACTGGAAATGAGGTAAAAGAAATTTTGATGAAAATTATGTACATGTACTTTGACAAGCTCATAAACACTGCAGCCATGATAAGTTTTCTTATTTTTTTTTTAAGACCTGACACAACTGTATAAGCCCAAACTCTAATTTTTAAAGCCCTGGGTTTGGAGATCTGTCATTGGGAGATATAATGGAAAGAATAATTGCCTGGTGGCTGCACAAACAGGAGATGTGTTGTCAGGCTGCAGTTTGGAGGCTACATCTGGCTTCGGAAATGATTGATGCTGTCTCTGTGTGTGTGATGTGGGAAAAAACATTTTTTTTTCTTTTTTTTTTTTTTCCTTTTTCTCCCCGCTAATGCAACCGCCACGCTGAACCTTCGCGCAGCCGCAGCAATTAAATCATTATTAATGAAAACTTTTTATTTATTCCTTGTGCATGCCGGCGGTGCGGGCAGGCGACGCGCAGCCCTCGCGGCGAAGGTAAGCATGTGATTTCAATTTGAAATTAAAAGTCATGTCTGAATAACAGAACAGCATTCTCATTTCCTAATACTCTGCTTTTTACTACTTTGCATTCAACTGTGAAAAGTCTTTTAAAACTCTGAACAGCAGTAAAACTTGAATGAATTTTTGACCCATTATTGCATAGCGGGTGCGCTTTCCAAGTTGGAGAGACTGCCAAGTTCTCCCCACCTAATATTTCCACTTTAATTGTGCCACTTGAGAAATTTACGTGCCTCAAAATATGGCATGAATCTTACGCTTATTGCAGTATCATTAGCAGCAACATTTAAGCAACATCTGTGTGCTATAGAACTAATTGAAGTAGCAGAAGTGGCAGCTGTAAATCCACAGGAAGATGGCAGTTTGCACCCAGCACTGCTGAGTTAGCGGGTAACTGTCAGCCTGTTCCCGCAATCTGCTCCCGAGGACGACGGTACAGGCACACAATGTCCAAAAAAATACAGCGAGGAGGCTAATGATCCTATTAACCACTTTGCTGCACCAATTTGGCTGTTTTTCCAGTTTCCTCGTTGAATTTCATTATATATTTCACCGTTCCAGTGAAAAGTCCAGTACGAGACGTGTTCACTTTTGAGCCGCCTACTTAAGGGAGTGAAGCTCCTTCTCGGTCAAATTAACACACAAAAACATTTGTTTTTTCCTTTTAAATTCCGTATATTTCTCCATCTTTTCCATTGGTTAATTTTTCTTCATCACAGGCGCCGGGGTGAAAAAGAACTTTTACCAACTGTTAATGCTGGTATTTAAAGCAATGACATTTTCCTCCCTGGGATGTAACATTTTCAATAATCAATAAAGCTGGGGGGAGGAAAGAAGGCTCCAGACTTTTTTTTTTTTTTTTTTTCAGGTGCATGGGTTAAAACACATCTTCATCCGAGCTGGGGATGCTGCGCACGTGGCCTGCAGCCCGGGCACTGCCGCTCATTTAACTAATTGGTGATTAGGAAAGGGGGAATGTGTCCAAAGAAGCATGTTCTGGTCCTACCGCCTGTCCTACTTTGGGCCACACAGGACTAATTTATCTTCTAACCCTTGAGAAAACTGCACTTTTAGAAGACTCTGGTGTCTGAATGTGGGACAATATTTACCTTCTGGCCAGCTCTGGGGTGAGGGTTTCAAGGTCTCGGTGTTTTCGAGCTCACCAGGGGTGAGGATGAGGAGGAGCGAGACCTGGGCACTTGACCCAGGTTGGCCAACAAGGTTATTTCATACCATGAACATCACATGCAATAGAAATGAGAAAGTTTGCTGAGAAGTTTATTTTTCCCCTATGATGGCTGCCATCCTGAGAACTCCTTGCCCCAGTGCTGGACCCCCGAGCCCTTCCCTTCCTCCTGAAGCGTCCCACGTTGGCTGTCCCTGCTGGGAGTGCACAGCTTCCTGAGATGGAATAAGCTGGGGGTAGCCCTCATATATTTTATACTAGTATCAGGATCAATACTGGTTCTTCTTGATAATTAATATTAATTACCTAGTTTTATTCTATGAAATCCGTTTATATTTCACCCCTCAGGTTTCCTTGTTTATTCCCGATTCCCCTTCCCAGGTGGGGAGGGGTCATCAGGTAAGAGAATCCTTTCCTGAGCAACAATAAATTGCTGTAGATTCCACAAGCCGTAACGCTGCCTAGTTCAGGCACTGGGGTTCAGAGCCTCTTGGGGCATCGCTGCCATTTCCACCTTCATTTGCTTCTTGGGGTGAGAAAAAGCAGGTTTAGAAACCTTACAATCCCCAAGCTGAAGTGGGGAGTATAATTAAATGCTAAATATCAATGCTTTGGTGTGAAGGCAGGTTTTTTGGGGCACGTGTGCTGGTTGGAGGCGTGTTTGCCAACGGCCCAACTTCATTAGCCACCCAGCACGTCCGCCGGGCCACCATGGGACAAGCCGGCAGCTGCCGGTGTTTGTTGTCTTAATGCACCAGTACTCGGGGACTCGGCTGATAAGGAAAAAACTGTTTGGAATCTGCTGAACTACACGCTTAGGGTGGCACGGACCCGCGCAATATTGAAAATCAATAGTCACGTGGTGGTTTAAAGGTTAGAGGTCTCCGGAATTAACTTTCTAGTACTAAATTACCAGCTCTTGGGTTGTTTGGGGTTTTTGTTGTTGTTGTTTGTTTGGTTATTTATTTATTTCCAATTTTGTAATGACTGGGGAGATGCACTGACTTTAAAGACGCACAGCGTGCACCTAGTTTCTGCTCAGAGTGAAAGCAGCAAAACCTTTTAATACTTGGTGTGAGGGTTTAAATATTAAGGTACTTCTCATGAGCAAATTCAGATGGATTCGGAAGACTTATAGCAATGTCAAACACAGCAATGGAGCTGTGAGCATGATTAGTGGCCTGAAAACGAAAATACAGCTCTAGTCTTTTAACTCCCATCCTCTACAGTGCCCATGCTTGTAGGATCTGCAATATTTAAAGTATACTTTAGTTTTAACAGCATTTAGAATATGTAAAAGAGCAGTATTATTTGACATATTTATTCCTTAGGAATGAACAAGTGATATTGCCACAAATAAACTGAACATGTAGAATTGAAGCCTGTGAAGACTTGCACGCTGCTTTCACCTGTGAGCAGAGGATGCTCCAAAGAGCACTCTGGTGTGCAGCTACTCATACGTGGAAGCACCTTCACACTGGTGTTTAGCTCCTCTGCTTGCAGGTACTGCAAAACCCAAAAATTCTTTTTTATTTCATTGAATAGATTTATTTAAATTTATTCCAGAGGTTCCCTTCCCCTTGTTTTCATTCCCTGAGGTGCACTGGCAGCTTGCACTGAATATTGGCAAGCCGGGTTTTTCTTCATCAGGAGGGCCCACTGGAGCCAACACCTTTGGGTGCTTGGCAAATACCCAGGGGGACAATCTGGTGAGTTGGATGTTAACCAGCTGTGACCCAGCTCTGGTGGGGTGACCAGGAGCAGCGTCAGGGGGCTGGGGCTCCCCAGGATGCTTCACCCACCACTCTGGGGGAGCATCCCGATGGGCAGGGTGTAGTGGTTTGGGCTGGGTTGGTCAATGACACAGTAGAAGATGCTCTCACCAGTCTCTCTCTCCAGAAAAGTAAGAGGAGAAAGAAAGAGAGTGCCCTTGGCAGCCTTGGGCTTTGGTCCTCTCTGGATGTCCACCCTGGATGACCTCGCTGAACGGAGATCTGAAGCAGCTACCAAGGCTTTGAAGTAGCAGGTTAAGGAGATGTGGCAGGAAAAAAAAAAAAACAAACCCAGACCTTCCAGGAATTTTAGACACTGATAAAGCTTTTTCTTTCTGGGTCACAGCCACTTCTACAGAGCCTTATTTCTAGAAATTCTCAGCTGTTTTAAGATTTATTGACTGTGTGCAGTTTAAATTTGATTTTTTCTAATCTCAGTGTAACTGTGTATGGGTGTACCATCCCAGCTGGGAAGGGACAGACAGATGCTTGTCTTGCCAAGTTTCACAGGCCGGGTGGCGGGATGGCCTGGGAGCATAGACTGCAGGATGGTGTCTCTGCGTGGTTTGGTTTGCCAGGAGTGGTCCTGCCCCGGCCATCAGTCACAGGAGCACTGGGAATGTGGCAGGGCAAGAGGTGGCATGTGGGTAAGGACACGCATGTTTGGACCTACTGACATGTGAAACCCAACGGCTACTTTCCAGAAGTGTTTGTGTGCATTGAACATCATCATCTCAATGTGTGCCAAAACGAAGTCCAAAATACTGGAAAAAAATCTGTAACAACCACTCAGACCTAATTACTGAACTGAATAAAGCACCTCCAAATAAGCCCCAAACTCCATATTGTAATATTTTTCCAGACAAACATCAAGTCTCTTGTTTTAAAATCCAAAACTTCACCTTTTCAGCTCTGACATTTCCAGGCTTTCTGCTAATTAGGGTCAGATCCATCCCCACCATCCACACGTTCGACTTTTGTGTATTTTCAGGTGCCCTCCACCCTCCACGGGAACCCATGGAACAGGGACACCCCCCAAACTCTGACCTAAGGCACAAGCTGCATTCTGCTAGACAAGCTCACAGAAGGATGAAAAGCAAGCTGTAGCTAATTAAATAAAAACCTGCTGCTGAGCATCGCTTGGACACTGTCTCAGGCAACGCTCAGGCACATACACAATTTTACCTGAGTGAAGACCCCTGCTCACTTAATATGGGATTCCCAGACCCACAAATTCATACATAAACAGGGTTATATCAAGGTAGGAACCAGAAGAAAAAATCTTCCTCTGTTCACCTGAGGCTTCTGCTATCATAAACTTTTGATCAGGCAGTGTGTATGTTATATTGCCCAAAAAAGTTTCTGGTGGAGTTCTTCCTCAGTTACTGTATTTATAGAAACCTACAGATGAATGGTGTGTTGCACGAGCACAGGAAGAGCCAGCAGCGTTATGGGTGGGGTTTTGTGCAAAAAAAGAGCTAGAATTTTAAAAATATAATCCAAAAGCATAGCTTGAGCTAACATGTACACAGGCAAAATAATCCTATGGAAATGTTAAGATTTGTTTTCTATAACCGTCACTCTTAACCAGTGCGCAATTGCCTCCATGTTATTTCTATCAGTGACCTTATTAATTCCCATACTACTTCTGGACCATGCTTGCACCACAGAAGTAATTTTAATTGAACATTTATTAAAACAAATGCTTTGTCAGGATATACCCACTCCATCTGGCTGCGCTGGGCAGGCATTATTTCCTGGATGCGTCTGCTTTATACAACGTCTTCTCCCACCGCTCTCGCCGGGTACCAGAGATGATGATTAGATTGTCGTGGGTTTTGCTCGGCAGCCTTTGCTGCCACAGCCCGTTCTGTCTGGCGGACATCAGCTGCCATGCACGCTCTCCACAGGACTCTTCCTCCTCCGCCACACAGAACAGGGTTTATTCTGGAGGAAGATCGTTAGCCCCACCAATCTGACAAAAGGCAGAGATCTTCTATAAATAACCCGCCCTGCAAGGCTGGATGGGCTCTATCTTCTTATTTTTTTTCTTTTGTTTTATTTTGTGTGTGTGTTTGTGTGTGTGTGTGAGTGTATGTGCACACTCACAATTACAGAGGTAAGAAATAAAATACGAACCAAGTTCCCAGCGTTAAATTTCCACCCCCTGGATAATAAAATAAGACAAGCTCCCCCCATTCTGCCTCCCCACAGCAGTCACCTGCTGACAGCCAGATCCTGGCCTCTATAAAGCTCTTTCTTAGCGCACTTGCTCACTTAGCAGCCAAACATTATTTTTATTGCTGGCACCACCAACAAACACAAAACAAACAGGAGACACGCAGAATTCAAAAAACAGCAGCATTGTGCACTTAATCCTCTATTCACCGCCGTATCAAAGCACTTTTTTTGTTACTTTTGCTGTGATTCATCTTAATGAAAGCTGCTGTTTTTACAGCATATCTCCTTCAACCCAAAACTTGTGCACATGCTTCTCTCTTTGGCCAGACCACGGGAGATTTAAAGCTGTTGCTGCTCACAATAGGGGAAGTGGTCTTTTCTGAAACTTCAGAAGTGGCTTAATAATCACTAAACTGGTTGGGGTTTATTTACGTCTCATCAAAAGCCCATGTATGTGGTCCCTGTAATGGTATTTGCAAACCCTGCACCACCCCAAACTTTTTAAATTTCTTTTCTGAGTGCTGGTCATTTTTCACTCTTTCTTTGATAGCCTTGAGCACATACTTCATTAGTATTTTTTGGGAGGTCCTTATGTTTTTTCAGCCTTTCTGCTTTGTGTAAAATTGCCTTGAGACAGCCAGCAGCTCCCCACAGGGCGGTGCGGTGCCTGCAAATGCCTGCGCAGAGTGGAAAGATCACCCAATATTTTGTACTTCCAGCAGCACTGGGAGCGGTGGGCACTGGACAAGACATGGACATTCACCTTCCCAAGGACAGCACATCTCCTCTCGCAGGAATACGATACCTCAACATTTTCCAGGGGCTTCTCACATCAAGAAATCGAAGTTCTTGTGGCCTTGCCTGGGATATTCAAAGCAGGTCCACCACATTGAGCAACCAGATCATTTTCTCATGCTGCTTTCTGGTTTTGGGGCTGCTTGTATTGATATGACCCTTCTGTAAGCGTGACCAAATATTTGGTATCAAAAGAATCTTTTGAGTCAGCTCAATAGCTCTAAGCCGGCTGCCGAGTCCCAGATACAGCTCAATGGCTGTGGCATCGTGGAACTGCCTGGAAACAACACATATCAATTATTCAGGGATTCCAGATTAAGAGTAAAGAATAAATAAAGACTGTACCTTTTTTTTCTCTCTTTCAGAAGTAACTGGATTTTCTAAGAAGCAGTGCCCCAGGAGGGTAACTGAGGTTTCCTTTCTTAAGGCTAGAACAGCAAAATTTGAGAAAGTTTTGGTTTGGGATACATCTAATCCCCACCTTTGCTTTAACTGCAGTTTCCATAGCCTTGGGTCAGACCTTCTCTGGATAGATGGATGTGTCTTCAAAAAATGAACATAAACACAAGGACAGCCTGTAAATGCGGCCGTGTTTCTTTGCAGGTGGAAAACTATAAAGTCATATTTAAAAGGAATTTATTGAAAGCTTCAACCACGGCCAACTGATACCAGAACATATGGCACAATGTAAAGACACGACATCTCTGAAGACTGAGGAAGCTTTCACGGGCTTTTAAACCTTTGCAGATGATTGGGCTGTTGCAGAACCAAAAGCAGAAATGAAAATTGAGTAGCAGAGCACCTCATCTACACCCCAGAGGTCACAGTCCCCAGTGCATGTTTCCTGTTGCTTTCAAACACTTAACTCAAATCCAGAGAGAACCGTGCACAGAAGACACCTCGGAAACCTTGGATGATGGGTGATGTGAAGGGAGATGTGAAGTTTGTCTTACAAAATGAATAGTTGTAAATACTTTGCACAGGCAACATCCAAACCCAGGGATTCAACAGGGACAGAAATTAACTTCCAGGAACTTAGAAGTAAGATCAAAGCGTAAGCTTGGAGTAGTTTGATATTCCAGGATAACATATATATCCCTAACAACTGACCTCTGAGCATAATGGTTATACATCATTATGTGGAGCACCTGAGATGCCGTATTTCCACGAGGATTTAATTTGGAAATGATGGAATAATCTTAATTTAACAGAATCTCTTCATTCATGGATGGTGCATGGAGTCGAATCAACAAACAGTCAATGTATTTGGTTTATTGACTTCTGTTGTCAGGCAGTGAACACTATGACTCACAGGCACTTAGCACACACTATATTTTTTTCTTCTTCTGAAAGCTTTTCTGAAAAATATGGTTAGAGTTACTCCCTGTCCAAGGAGGTAATGAATTCACTATAAAAACTTGACATTAATTACTCTTCTGACTGTGATAGCAATAACAAGGCCTAGTTTTTTTCAAAGAAATGTAGATAAACATGACTTTATAATTACATTTTCTTTAATAACTGAATGATATATTTGCTGGTTATGAAGTTACAAAAGTGGCTTTTGAGAGAAGATGATGGTAAGCCAGGCTGAGATCCAGATGGGGATGGTTTTTGAGCTTGAAGACACTCAGATCTGCGGCTGGGGCTCAGGGCCATCAGTGGTTTTGGTTCACAAGGTGCATATTGAGCTTCAGGTAGGACCCATGTCCTTATCTGGCTTCTCTGCAGAGGAATGGGGTAGAACAAGGGGTCCATAGCCTGACCCTGGCCATGTCCTGATCTCTCCCAGCCCCATGGGGCCATGCCAGCCTGACCTGGGTCCTGGGACCCTCTTCTGAAAGGGGCCACCACAGCGTACAAAGGATCTACCTCGAGTTTTGCCACCTGGCTCACTGGGGCAGTGCACTGATGGAGCCTCTATGGCACAGGCAGGCAATCCACTGGCCAACACTTTGGCCCCAGCACCAAACACTGGAGTCTGGAGATACCTGTTGCAGAGTACAACAAACCAAAGGGGTTTTATGGTTGAGCATGTAATACAGAATCATAAAATCATTGTCTAGGTTGGAAGGGACCTTTCAGATCCTTGAATCCAACAATCAAAAAAATAAAGTTGGGCAAAAATTATATGCCATTTCAGCCTGTGTATGGCAAACCTCTCGAATCACAAAACCTGCTGGCTTATTTTACGAAGAGAAAAGGCTTCCTGCTTAAAAGGTTAAACAGAAATTTAAAAGGTAACTTGCAATGGAAGTCAAGTTGTGGGGGAAAAAAAATAAAAAAAGAATCCAAAAGTCATCCCTGAGGGGAGGAGGGAGCACAGCAGCGTGACCATCAGGTACCCAGGTGTCAAGACCAGATGATCTGCCCACGATAATTAAAGAGGGGGACTTGTAAAAAAATCTCAAGGAACCAGGAGATGCCAGGAAAACTTCAGTGGAGCGGGAGCCGTTCACTCAGACAATGGGAGACGAGGAGGAGAGGGGTTGGTAAGAGGCGTTTCACAGCAGGGACAGCTCTCCTGAGCTGACAGAACTTCCCGGGCTCTGCGCTCGACCTGTGATTAATCGTACAGACACACAAAGCACCGGCTGCGACCGGGAGCCATCCTCCTAATGCATGTCACAAACTTCATAATTCCACTTGGAACGAGACAACAGCAAGTTAAATTCTGGGATCACTGTCACCGTGTCACTTACAGAAGAAGTTGCACCGGGGAACTGTTGGCTATTGGAGTAATTTGAATGGAAATGTCAGTTTTCACAACCTGTGATTTGAGGTAAGTGCCCTGCTATTGTACAGCAGCCCTGTCAGGCAGACGGGGCTGAGTCTGCGCCGCCACCTCCTCTCGGCAACGGCGTCCTCGTCCCTGCATCCCACCGCTCCCAAAAATTCACATTTTCTTTCCTCCCCCACAGCACTCAGCGTGACCCCCCCACAGCTCAGGTGGACAAACATTCACCGTCTCCCCCCGACAAACGTTCACCGTGTGCCCCCATGTCCTGGGCCTGACTTTAGTTCCAATTTTGTGCTCTGTACAAAGGCAGGTGCTCCGAAACCAGGAAGAAACAGGGAGTTGCTTCTGAATAAATCGATTAATCCAGATTCACGCTGACCTCTGGGCAGGTTTCATCTGACTAAGGGCTTCAGCATATGGTTGATATGTCTTACTGCTAAATACTTGCAGAAGTTGCTTCATAAGGTTGTGCACATCTTACACACAGCTGTGACAGGTTCACTCGATTCCCAGCGCTGCAAGGGGGGAAAAACCATGGCAGAAGTGCCATGGTTTTGTCTAGTTCGTGCCCTCCAGTAACACCTTCATACAGCTTATATATAGCTTTATTCAGGTATTTTGGTACCTGAAAGGCAATGCATCCAGCGCATAACGTGTTCCCTGATTTGCCTAAATTGATTCAGAAGGAAATAGGGTTAAATCAGCTCAATTACCAAGCCCAGGAGCTCCCAAATGCTTAACATCAAGCAGCTGAACATCAACTTAAGCTATTTTGATTTAGAGGCCTCCAAACACAGGATCCCCCCCCCTCCCGCCCCCCGCCCCAAATTTAACTAAATCACAGCTTTTGTGGAACCAGCCTGCAGAGGACAAGATTGACCAGCCTGACGCCTCACAGGTAAAGCAGCCTGACGTCAGCAATTTGAAAAAAAAGGAGAAATAATTGACCAGAGAGATCTTCTCTTGCTTCCAGATGGGTTTGCTGAGCCCTGGGAGCTGTGATGGTTGGGCTCCGACACCGGGAGCGGAGCCGGCAATGGGTTAAGTGGCTTTTGGGGGTTTCTCCTCCTCAGACCAGCAGATTGCCCGATTTTAAAAGAAATAAAAAAATCTTGTTGCTCAAAAGAACGCGACAGCAGGATATTTGGACTTTGCTATCCTCTATACGCAGGGGATGATAAGAAACTTTAACACTGTTTATACATTGCCCATGGTGCCACTGACGCTGGGCTATCTCCAGGCAAAGTGAAGCACAATCACTGCTATTATTTTTACTCTTACTGAGTCAGTAAATATAGTTGTTTTATGCTAAACATAAATACAGCGGGGGAAAAAAAATGCTTCTACAAAACGTGAAGCGAAAGAAATGGAAAACAAGCCAAATTTAGATGTTGCCTGCGGGATAATTGACAAACCAAGAAGGCTTCCTGGCTTCAAAACCAGCTACCTAGATTGCAGGTGGCTGTATTCTTAAAGGTTAGAAAGGAAAGCTATCTCTTTTTATGGTATCCTTTCCAGGCATCCTGCTCCGCCGCAGCCACCAGGCTTTTATGTGTGCCCAGGCAGAGGAGGCTGGATCCTCCTGCAACACTCTGTTGGACTATAAACCAATGGTATTTGCTTTACCTGTGCACTATCTTCCATGGAACAAAACAACATTTACATCTGGGATCAATTTGCTTGAAATTAAAGTGCAGCTGCTATATCTCTTCTGCATCAAAAGTATAGTGTTAAGGCTATAACATACAGACAGTTACACATTACTTTGCATTGTAATATTTAGATTTGTGTCATTTTCCATCTGAAGTAAAAAGCGTCTTTAAATAAATGAGTGATCTTATACTACATATTTTATGGGCTGTGTACTCAGCAAGATATATCTACATTTGCGATGTGCACACACTCATCTCCGCTTTCAAACTACGTGTTTAGACCTTGAATTTTAATGCTTAAATGAAAATGCAGTGCGGGAATAATTTGGGTTGTATGCACAGAAAAGTTCTGCTGTGCTTGTACAAGAGAGTTGGATGAGTTCTGTAGCTTTCTCGGGTAAAATGGGAGCTTTTCCAGATCTTTACTGCAGATCCTGTCCCCCTCCCTGGTGCTCTCTTTCCGTGTCCCCCCCTTAAAGCCGTGACAAACAAGCCCTTTGCCGGGGAAGGGTGATGCTGGAACATTTTCAAGCCATCATTTCCTCCCAGCAGCTGTGATATTTTGAGATTTGGTGAAGAAGAATCAGGCCTTTTCTTTTGGCAACACACTGGGCAGCCTCCGTTATGCCCTGCTGAAACCAGCAGCCCAGGAACCCTGGTAGATAAAATGCTGCAGGACCTCAGCATCTTCTACTCCAGCTTTGGCAGAAAAAGACCTTTTCCAGCACAATCCCGCAGTGGCTGATGCAAGGACATAAGGCTGTGAAAGAGAGGATGCTGCTCATCTAAAAGAGACCGATTATGCACCTGGACTTTATCCGCTGCCTGAGAGACAACCAATTAGTCCAACACAGCTTCTTTGCCATACCCAGGTTGGAAAACAGATTGAAGGGGTCAAAAAAACTCAGAAGGCTCCACATGATCTGACATTTGCCTTGTCACAATTTTCTTGACAACCAGAAGGTTGGAGACAGTTTGCTGGTCATCGGGAGCGGCGGTGCAGGAAGACTGATTACCGAGCTGGGGACGAGAAACTGGTCAATTAATGGCCTGCTCCTTCTCAAAACACTGATTTCTTCAGTAACTTGGGATAGTTCTGGTCTGCTCATTTTAGAGGACAAACGTGCTGTAAAATAGTTTCTGGAGTACACGAACATTTCTTTAGTTTGCAGCCTCCTGATATTGCTTCTGCAGCTGCAGAGATGATCTCCAATTCAAGCCATTTTTGGAGGTTCAAACCCCATTCCAGTGCCCTCCTTTCCACACCTGATTGTATTTGCACAATAATCTCTGCTGCAAAATGCATCAGGGGTGGCCAAAGTGACTTTCATGAACCACACACCGGTTTCATTTCAATTTTTGCTTTTACTTCCCAGTTTCATCTTGGCCAGGTTAAATACAACTCTCCGCAGAATTCTTTTGTCCCCAATATTCTGTGATGTAATCCCATCCCTACAGATGCTCCGATCCACCACAGATGCTGCAAGGGACCACGGCTCGTCCTCGCTTGCCTGGACCTATCGCCAGGGCAGAAAGAAAATATAAAAGCCAATGAGGCTGAGAACAGGAATTGTGTGTCCTATCAAAAATAGGCTATTTTGACAGGCAGAGGTTGAGATCCTCTCTTCCAGCCCACTTCTCCTGGTCCTGCTCCAAACCTCCTGAAGTGACTGTATGGAAGCATGGAATCATAAAATCACCGAATGGCTTGGGTTGGAAGGGGCCTTTAACGGCCATCTCATTTCAACCCCCTGCCCTGGGCAGGGACACCTCCCACCAGACCAGGTTGCTCCAAGCCCCATCCAACCTGGCCTTGAACCCCTCCAGGGATGGGGCAGACACAGCTTCTCTGGGCAACCTGGGCCATTGTCCAGTATCTCTGTTCCGTGAAGGGTGATCTGCTGAGCAGGCTGATGCTATTTGGATGAACGTTTAAAAAACCCACCCCAGCCCAAATAAACCCTCCCATCGGTGGAAATCCGGCATTGGTAGTAGGTTTAGTCACAGCGTCTCACAAAGAGGGGTCCCAACACACATGGTCTTCTCCCTCCAAACTAATTTATAGGAAATAAGGCAATGTTTCAGAAAGCTTTTCAAAGCGACACAGCAGCTTTAGCAGCTCGGCCCAAGGGACGGTGTGAAGGACAACTTTCTGCAGGTTCTAGGCAAAATAAAGAGCATTTTCTCTCTTTCTTTGGTGCACAGTCCTGACCTCGCCGGGTCCTGCCGAGCTCTTTGGCCGCACAATGTGCCTTCTCCGGTGTCCCCCCGGCTGCCCAGGGCAAGGGCTGGGACATGCTCTCTCCTGTTTTCCTGCAAATTACGGTGGTGGCCTGTGGGGTCACTTCTCCTGGGCTCCCCCTCCTTCCACCGCAGCATCATGGGCTCGCAGGGACCAGGGGGGCACCGGGACACGCAACCCCGTCAAAGGGGAACGGGGGGATGGAGGCAGCAGGTCATTTTCCAGCCATCCCAGCTGAGTGCTCAGGCATCATCCATATTCTGGCCAGAGAACACGAAGTTTGTTCTCATTTTAACCCCGTGTGTAAATGACGGTGGGTACAAGAGCTCGCGCCGCAGTACTCTATCCGCTTGTAAAAACCTCGACATCTCCTGAGGGCTCCACCTCCAGAAACACCAGGGCATGCCCACTCCGGGTGAAGTGCTTCCCCATGTCTCTTACAAGAAGACTATCTATAACTAAAAACATAAAATGGTTTTGTAATTAGATTTATTTCCCCAGCGTTTTGTTCGGAAAGCACAAAAGCACTTCTTTTTTTTTTTTTTTTCTGGGAATTATGAAGAAATCATTTCATCGTGTCACTTATTTTAACTATAGAAAGACCTCTGCTTGCCCATTGCCCCCCAAAATTAAACCTGCATTTAGGCGTCACGCTGATGGTTCCGTCAAAATCATGTAAAACATGTTTGCTGAATAAAAGCAGAAATAAAGATCCACATTCGAGGTTTACACTTCTAAAAATCCCAGTCCATAATCAACGCTGAACTTCCTCAGCAAGCTCTGCCCCGATAGCAAAGTCAATAAAGAGAAGCAGTAATTTTTCAAAACATCACAGGATGCACCGATGGAAATCCAATGGCTTTTTCCTTCTGTTGCCAGAAGATTTTAAAGATTTAAGTCCAGTCTGGATCAAAAACCTACTCGGGATTCCCATTCCTGGTGGGAAGGCTCAGCTGAGCCAGGGGCTGAGCTGGGGTCCAGATCAGAGAGTGACTCCACTGGCCCACTTGGAGCCGGGACAGGAGTTGTCTGTGTGGAATTAGGTCATCGGGGCGTTCGTTGGAAAGGGAAAATTACATCATTGTAAGGTTGCTCTTCCTTAGATAACAGGGTTGCAGCTGTTTTGCTCAGTAACTACCATCAGTTCCGCACTCGGGGTCACGCCGAGGGTTATTTTAATTAAACGCTGCCTCCATCAGCCCGTCCAACCTCAGCTGGTGCCTAACGGGGGTTAAACCCCCATCCTCGAGGGCTGCCTGGGGCCAGGCTGGGCAGAGCCCCCGGCACTTGAGGGAAGGCTCAACCCTCACCTTCCTCCCATGTGGAGCCCACACCAGCTTCACAAGAGCTCTGCTCATTTAGCTCCACCCACATGGAATCTGCATCAACTATTTCAGCAAAAGAAGAGCAATGTCGCATCAGATAACTCAGATAACTCACCCTAGGTCATGCCAGCACGGAACCGGACCGACCGATAGACCTGGTACCTCTCAGCATCCATGGCTGGGGAGAAGGCGATGGATGGACTGGCACCCACTTTTCTGCAGGTTGGATGAATATTGGTTAAGGAGAAGAGTTAAGGAGTTGTCCCCCATGCTCCTCGCAGCCCTCTGCCATGCCCAGGGACTACTCGCTGCAACAAATAAAAAGCCCTGTTTAAAATAACTAAATAAGGCCCTTAAAGAGGTTTTAAACATTGATAACTAATCGTACTGTACGGGATCGATCTTGATTACTGCCCAGGTGGAATTTCGGTCTTCTGGCTTTTTTCAAGGAAGAAAACCCAATGCCCCAACCCAGCCATTAATGAGAAACGTTAAAGGCTTGTTAACAGCATCCTTTCATCAGCCCAAGGCGCTGCCAGCGCCCCGCGCTCACGTCAATTTTCACCTTGTGGTCCAGCTACCGCATCCCGCCCCATCGGCCGACGCTGATGGAGCCCAGACCCATCGCCCGCCGCTGTCACCGGCTCCGGGGAGGCTCCTCCGGCCCCCGGCTCCGCTTTTGGCTGCCACAGGCCTGTTATTCACACGGGCTGGGGGCTGGTCTGGATCAGGCTCTGGAGGAGAACTCGCTCTCCATCACCACATCCCCTCACCCCAGACTGGGAAGGAGTGAAGTGGAGGTGGCTTCCTTCCCTCAGCCGTTGGTCTGTAGAGATGGGGCCAAGGGGCAACATCCTCACTCCCCTTGTATAATAATAATTGGGTAGGAAAGCTGAGTTTTGAATACTAGGAAAAAAAAAAGTTCAAAAAATCAGATTTGCTCCTCACTAAAAAATGGTGTGCAACAAAACCAGTGATATTGAAAGCCAATCACCTGGAAATCCCAGATTTAAGGATGGGGAGAGAGTGCAGGTTTGTACTTGGGAAGGTTTTCTGGAGGAAAAAAAGAAAAAAAAAAGAAGAGAGAGAGAAAAACTAGGGAAAAAATACTTGCTTTTCAAGGCACAAATTAAGCGTATTTATTTGTTGCTCATCCCCTACACATTGCTATCTGAAACAAAAATAGCACCACGTCCTCTGACAAGCTGTATTTGCACATCAGTGCAACTGAAATAAATATCCCCTGTGCTTTAATGGCCAGTGAGGCCACTGTCAGTAATATTTTCCATTGTTTTTCCATCCGGCTGCCGCCGCCGCGCGGGGCAGAGGGTGCAGCCCCTCCGTGAGGGCAGGGCCGGCGCAGGGAGACGCCTCCCCACCACTTCTCCATCCCATTTCTGTAAGAATAGACAAGGAATCACAATTAAAATCTGTAAATGCAATTCTTGGAGGACTTTTTGCATTCCTGTAAGATTCTTACTGAGAAATTACTCCCAAAGTAGTACATAAATCTCACAGGACTCCCCTTGGATTACTGCACTTTAAGTTTTTAAGCAGTTTTTCTATAGGTTTAGCCTTTTACTGCGTTCTCTTTAAAGAAGCAGGGCTTCGGCACCACCTTTCACAGCAAATAAACGTTTTAATACTAAGTGTACCTCTTTGACCTGGGCACAATATGTACCATAAATATTCTAATTTTAAAATAGGGTAAAACATGGGGAAAAATGATTAAACGTAATAACCTGTGGTATTTCTAGAAGAAATAACGGCACATGATGTTAACAGAAACAGTGGTTTAAAATTGCTGCTCCTTGTCTCTAACTTAATATCACTTGGAAAAGGCAGTGCTGTCCCACCAACTGTGTCACCGTCCCTTACCCGACTGATACCGCACATATCCAGCACCACTTCCAAAAGTGCCTGGTGCTTGAGAAATTGCTTAGAAAAATCAACCGGGACCTTTAGGGGCCGAATCTTTTCTCGCCCAGATCGGATGACAGATTCCTCCAATTCCCAACAAATGGGTTGCCCGGGAGAAGGAAATTTGGGGGCACATCCAAAAACGTCCCCACCAGGACAATGAATCGGTTTTGTGTTTTGAGATGCTTCCAGTATGAGCTCATTACGCTGCAAACTCTGCCGGCGTGAAAGTGATCTGTGACAGCCCAACACCCCCCATCCACCCCCCCTGAGCCTGGGGCCCTTTCCCGTTTGCTATTGATACATCGGCTGGAATCTGCATTTTTTCATTCCGGTGTAAAACAGTGCAAGCAGTGTCGCGGCAATTCCGCCGTCAATCTGACGCAGGAAATACAACGCAGCCCTTCGAAAATATTTCTGTTGGCCTGAGAGCGGCTGCGGAGCCCGTCCTGCACGGAAAAAAAAAGGGGGTTGGGGGGGAGAACGACCCACTGCAAAATTCAGTTTCTTCCCTGGTTCAAGGGCATCTATTTCATTAGAAATGTAGTTCCGCCAAAACAAATATTATTTTTGAATCTTTCATTATCTTGGTCTCTGGAAATGGGGGGAAGCAGCATGTGTGGGTATTAGCCGCTGCCGAGCCAGCTGTCNTTTTTGTTAATTGCTGACGATGATGCGGGTCCTGGCAACGGAGGAGCCCCTTCCCCTGCGCCAGGGCGCCCTCTGTCGGGCAGCGCGGGCACCGCTGCCTCTCCCTGCCTGCCCCTGCCTGTCCCACCCCTGCCTGTCCCTCCCCTGCCTACCTGATC
>VXBJ01000220.1:87032-99623 GCA_013400055.1 Nycticryphes semicollaris | reverse complement strand
TACCTGATCCCTGCCTGTCCCATCCCTGCCTGTCCCATCCTTGCCCCATCCCTGCCCCATCCCTGCCTGTCCCTGCACCCACTCTTCCCACTGCAGGAACTCGGAGCCAGAACAGGATTTTGCGGAAAAGCGGGAATTTGCCTGGGAAGGGTGTCACTGCCCGCAAGCCCAGGCCCAGCGTCACTCTACCTGCAAAAATAGAGATATATCCCTAGAAAAGCCAACGCCTCCAGAAAAACAGTAGGGGATGCAAATGTGAGAAAGGTTAAAGTTTACGTTTGCTGCCGTGTTCTTTTGCTGGTGGCATGTATTATAAAAAAAAATAAAATACACCCAAACTGTACATATTATAAGGCTATATTTTTATCTCGGGGTTCTGGTGACACGTACAAACCACTTGAGCTTTGCTTTCGTGGTTTATATTGCCACCAGAAACCCTTGATAAAAATACAGCTTTATATTGTACAGTTGGGTATAGTTTATTTTCTCCATATATCATATACTGTTTTATTTATAAACATACACAAAGACACTTGTACATGCAAAGCAGTTTTTTTATTGAAGTAATTCTGAGGTATCAATAATGCTATATTAACTAACGCATCGTAACACAGTAATTTCTCCGTTAGCAACCGCCTTTCTAAAGAGACATCTATGAAAATATGATAAAACATAAAAAGAATCAGTATTTCCATGTTAGAATTTACGATTCCCACACTGAAAATTTCGGCTTCTGGTGGCTCGTACTTGCAGAGAACCCTGCTTAAACCACCTCAAAACTTGGCTTTAAAATACCTCTTGAAGACTCAAATCCCTTCTACTGAGAGGCGACGGGAAATAAAGCTTTGCCGAACACACAAATGCAAAAAGTCTAACGGAAAGAAAAAAAATCAAACTCCAAAAGGAAATGTGCTGCTGATAAACGGCAACTATGACGGGTTTTTCAATACTTTGCCTGAGTTGCGCTAAGAAAAACTGATTATTTGAGCTACTTTTCATGCAATTTTCCAGCAGCGCCCCTTCCGCTGCTTCTCGCACCGTTCAACAGGGGCAAAAAATTTCTTCCCATCTTCTAGAATTCTAACAGAAAAACTGGGAAGAAGCAGCCTGCTTGCTTTTCCCTCCATCCTGGGGTATCCCGTCACCTCCCATCAGGGGAAATAAATCCCGGTTCCCAGCTTGGGGGGACGAGGACGGGCGGGGACGAGCCGGGGGTGGCTTCCTTAGGGGGGGAGGCTCACACCTCGCATTTGCCACGTCCCTCCCACTCCCTTCTCCAGGCTTTAATGGACATTAAAAATAGAACAAAACGGGGCTGGAGCTGGGAACAAAAACCCGCGCACAACAAGGGCTGGGCGGCTGTAGCCATTCTGCTGTAAAATGTAAAAACAAGAAAGGGCAGACGAGCTGCATCCCCCAGGACGCATCCCGCTTTTTTAATATAGTGGTGCCACCGCGCATTTCGCTCCGGATGTTGCATTATATTTATATGTCACTCAAATATTTACCATTTTTTTCTGAATCCTGCCGGGTGCTGGGAGAGCTCGTTACGAGCCAGGCAGCGGTGGCTGTAGGTGGTGGCTGGTCAGCAGCCAGGGCTGAGCCCCCCTCAGTACGCCCACTTCTCTTTCTGCAGCTTCTCGTGCGACAAAAGCCACTCTTTCATGAGGTTTCCTCCTCCGTAGTTGCCGCTCTGCCCGCTGCTGCGAATCACCCTGTGGCACGGGATGAGAATTGGGATCTGCAAAAAAAAAAACACCCCAACCCCCCCCCACACACACACAATAAAATAAGGGTGAGGCAAAGGGGAGGCCATAAATCCACCGCTGAACCAGGAGCCATCGGCCACCACACCAGCAGGGATGGAGATGGAAGGAGACACGGCAAGGACCATCCCAGTGGAGCATTGGCCATGGTCAAGGACAGGGCAGTGGCGGCACCGGGGATGTTCCTGGCTGGAAAGGCAATGAGCACTGGGAAGACCAACCCAGTTCATAGGAAAAAAAATAAGCCTGCACAGAAATTTTAATATAGAAAAGTAACGTGAAGTCTTAAAATTGTCACAGCAACAGGACTTAGGGGTGTTGGTGGATCAGAAGCTCAACAGGACCTGGAAATGTGCTCTCACAGCACAGAGCTCCCCCTCCCACACACCTTGGGCTGCAGTGTGGTCAGTAGGGTGAGGGGGGATTCTGCCTCTCTGCTCCACTGTGGGGAGACACCCCTCCCCGGTGCTGCCTCCAGCTCTGGGGCCACCACCACCAGAAGGACATGGAGCTGTTGGAGCGGGGCCAGAGGAGGTTACGGAGCTGCTGGGAGGGCTGGAGCCCCTCTGCTGGGAGGACAGGCTGAGAGAGTTGGGGGGTTCAGCTGGGAGAAGAGAAGGCTCCAGGGAGACCTTAAAGCCCCTTCCAGTCCCTCAAGAGGCTCCAGGAGAGATGGGGAGGGACTCTTGATGAGGGAGGGGAGCCATAGGAGGAGATGGAAGGGTTTGACACTGAAAGAGGAGAGATGGAGCTGAGATGTGGGGAAGAACTTGTTTGGTGTGAGGGTGGTGAGAGCCTGGCCCAGGTTGCCCAGAGAAGCTGTGGCTGCACCATCCCTGGAGGGGTTCAAGGCCAGGTTGGAGGGGGCTTGGAGCAACCTGGGCTGGTGGGAGGTGTCTCTGCCCAGGGGAGGTGGGGCTTTGAGTTCCCTTCTCACCCAACCCACAACATGATTCTATATATAAAATCCCATATACAATCCCCCTGTATAAAATCTCTGCAAGAAGCAGACGTTCCCATCCTGTTCCATCCCCCTCCAGCAGCCCAGGGTGGGTGACAAAGCCCCGCAGAGCCCCAAGGCACAGAGGGACAGCCTGGAACTATGGGAGCACACCATTAATCACCATCCCAGGATGAGGAGAGGCTGCGTTTTTGGAAGAACCCCCAGGGATGAGCAGAAGCGGTGGTTGGAGCGAGCTTCCCCAGCCCCGCTCCCCCGGCAGATCCCTCCCTCCCCACAGCACCTCCACGGGCGCTGAGGAGAAATCCTATAGAAGAACAAGGTGCTATTTATTATTTAACAGCGAGTCAATCCAAAATGGGTTGTGAATTTTTAAAACCTACAACAGGAGCGATTTAATTCACACCTAAACCAATTTTTGAACTTTTTCCTTTTTTTTTTTTTTTTTTTCCTTCTCCACCCCTCCCCGCCCCCTCCTGCCTCTCTGCTTTGTATCATTTACAGCCCAAATGTCACAGATTCTGAAAAATCAATGCAAGAAGTTACATAATAGACTGATAATGCAGAGAAGTACATAAAAGCAGGGTTTGTTGGTTGTTTTTTTTTTAATTTTTCATTATAGGTGATTATGGTATTTGAAGTACACACCATAAAAATGCAATACATCACCTCTAATCACCGTTTGTGTTTTGGTAACTGCCCAGTACTTCGATGGCAAAGAGAGGGCTGCGAAAACAGTAACGGCAGATTTGGATATTTTAAAGTCAGAGAGTATAATTTATTTCTATGTAGACACACAGGCAAATTAAGTACTTTGCTCTGACTTGTTTCAATCCCATTTAAGAGTTATTTCAGTACCGTTGAAGCCGAGCTCATATCTGAGCCGGGGACACAGAGACCCCCAAAGCGGCTGCAGAGCTACTGGCCAGACCTTTGTAAACTGGGGTTTTGTTTTGGGGAGGGAGATTCTTTTGTTTTCTTTAGGTAATTTCCATGGCTGACATTTAAAATCTCGGTCTCAGCCCACAGGCTATCGCATTAAACGGGAATACACATAGGTGCTTATTGTTAATCAAGGTTTAATAAAAAATGCTTATAAGAGCTGCTTTATTTGGAGTTGGCAAAGCCACAAGTGAATTATGCATCCGTGACAACTCCGGTGAGCACCAGTAAAACCTTTACTCCGTGCTGTGCCATCCCACACTCGGTTTATGGTTTCTCTGAAGTTGAGTTTGGGATTTCTCCGTCTTTCCAATCCCCACGCATGAGTTACTGCTGGAGGATTTTCTGGGGTGACAAAGCTGTAACAAGCCGCAATGGTGTATTATGAAACAATCTCTAAGGTTGATTTGCAATTTTTTAAAATACAAATAGAGTAAATCAGGGTATTTTGATGGTAAGGCTGTAAATCTCGCTATGGACAGGGGCCAAAAGGTCTTCCTGATAAATTGTGCAAGAAGATGGAAGGTTTGTCCAAATAGGGGGGAAAAAAAAAGGATTTTATTTTCAGGTGGTCCGAGCTGGCACATCACATGGGGTCTTGGGTGATCCTGGGTTGGTGCAGGACCCATTCACAAACTCAGGGATGCACGGCTGAGTGTTACCATCAAGCAAGAAGAGGAGGGTTTGCAATAAATGCAGCTTTTTCCATGCCCCAAAATAAAGAATTTAATCCTGAGTTTGTCCCAACGCAGGCAATTGCCTGTGCATCACCCTCCACAGCCTTGGATGTAAAAGAAAATGCAGTACAGAAGGCTGTAATTTAAAAATATTGAATATTGCTTCAGTTTGGCTTAATTGTGGTGACAACTTTCAGACGACTAAAATAATTAAACCTGCTAAAATTTATTAGGGCCCTGAGGACATTTTAGAAGGAGTACTACCCTAGTCTGGAGCTTTAATGCCTCGGCTGCATTTAATGTAATTTTTATCAATAACCAAGCAGCTCATAATATTATAGCTCCGCTGAAATCTTCACGCTGTGAAATCTAATTCGTCTAACGTGCGAATCCATCACTTACACAGACCCTACCTCAAACGTTATAAAACTTCCAAACCCATAGATTTGACTCCAACAACAACAACAACAACAAACCAACACGAAGGGGCCCCTCTCGGATCAATAACGGAGTCCCTCTGATTCGGGCACCAGCTGAATATTTTCTCCAACTTCGCTTTTGTTCTTCTGGGTAGAGGCCCCACAAGGGAAAGAGCTTGTTTTCACTCGCAGCCTCATCAATACCTAAATCCTGGTGAACAAGTGACACTGAGAAGTTGTAATCAATAGCTCCCTGTGCGTTTTTTCTTCTGGTCAAATGGTTCAGCGCTACTGACAGCCCTGACACTCGGAACATGATGCTAAATCTTTATCAACAGCCATCTGGGTGACTGGCAGAACAAGGCTCGGGCGGTCATTAACACTCGTGGCAATCTGTGAATAAACCAACTCCTCGAGAAGGCGTTTGTTTAGGGAAAAAAAGTAAAAAAAAAAAAAAGAAAGAAAGAAAAAAAAAGTGGGGAAAAAAAAAGCCCTCCCTGCACGAGGCATCGATCGCCTTTGAACTGCATTTAGCAAATTCCGTCGGAGGATGGAGCGGAGCCGCTCGTTAGGAGTTTCCTGCTTGAGGTGAGGGAAACCTGCTCGTCCCCATCCCACTGAGCGGACGGGCTGGGGACCACCAGGAACAGCCAAACTGTCAAAAACCCACCAGCCAGGATGGAAAGAGTTGAAATATCCAGTTATAATACACAATGAGAAGTGCACTCAGCAAATAAATCATCTTTTGCTTTGCTCATGTCCTGCGGCTTTTTCTCCCCCTCTTCCCCAAAAGAAGCAATGTCTCCCAGGAGGGGTCCTGGGTTATTGCTGCCCACCCCGGGAATTAACACACAAGTAGTTTTTGGTGTCCCTAATGTTTCAAATCTCTCCTTCCCAATGCCCAATTACTCCTTCCAGTCTCCAATGGTTAAAACATTTTGGCTGAATAATATCCTTCATTTAGGGTGGATGGAGAGCAGTGTCCAGTTGTACTCTTGGCTGGGCTTTAGCGTAAACCACAACAAAACCAGGGAGAATATCACAGAATCATGTCATGGTTTGGGTTGGAAGGGACCATAAGGGTCATTCTGTTTCCCCCCCTCCCCTGGGCAAGGACACCTCCCACCAGACCAGGTTGCTCCAAGCCCCCTCCAACCTGGCCTTGAACCCCTCCAGGGATGGGGCAGCCACAGCTTCTTGGGGCAACCTGGGCCAGGCTCTCACCACCCTCACACCAAAGTAATTCTTCCTCAGATCTCACCTAAATCTCCCCCTTTTCAGCTTAAAACCCTTCCCCCTTGTCCTAGGGCTCCCCTCCCTCATCAAGAGTCTCTCACCAGAAAGAACAACGTATGCCACGACAACGTCCGTCAACAGAGAGCTGGAGATATCTTATTTAAGGCACAGAACAGTCATTTAGGATGGCCTTGGTCTAATCAGCCCAACACTCGCCATTTCCCATGAGTCTCTGTGATTTCTTTTTGATCCTCCTATAGTAGTCTAATGAGATTTTTAATTGAACTTTATGGGTTCCCTTTGAGGACCACAGACCTCGCAATCAATCTGCACTGCGGTAAACTACTTGAAGTTTGTCTCGCGAAAGGTGAGCCGTCCCCGCCACGTCCTTGGCATAAATTGAGGCAAAGACGTCGCATCTTTCAGCTGCTGCTGGCACCTATTCCACCTTCTCATAAAGTTGAAGGTCACCGTATGAATTATGTGAAGCAGCCCAACTACAGTGGGAAACCTGTGGAACGTGCGCTTCCAAAATTCCTGGTCTGTAGGAGGGAGAAACCTCCTGGTGTTTTGTGGGAAAAGGTGAGATGCTGAATTTTACCAACACGTTTGAGTAACAAAGCAACGCCAGACTTGAGTTTATTTCAAATGCTCATTGTTACGGTTATCACTGTCCTCATTAAATCATGTTTATGATGTAGTTATCATGTTTATAATTTAGTCCTTTAATCACGGGAGGCATCTCAAGGTGCAAACTACATTATGACTGCGCCGTCTTGCACAGCTTCGCACCAGCCCTGAAGAGAAGCACCCACGTTCCTTTCACAAAAGCCTTCACTGCTTTCTGCCTCTCTCCTGAGAACGAAAACATCCCTAACCTGCTGCTTCACAAATCATCCCGTCGAAGCGATCGCTCCTCGAACCCGGTGTTTATCTCCTGGAGCCGGGAATGACCACCCCGCTCCTCACATCCTGCCCCCAGACCCTACCCACGCTGCTACCCAGGTGACATCACCGCTTAATTAACTTTTCAGTCGGGCTCCCAGCTCGGTATCTCTCCTGACCAACAGCCTGCGAGGGTGGTTATACCCACCCAAGGTTCCGCGCAGGTGACACAGCACCAGAGAAACTCAACTGACCTCTAGTGGGGTTTAAGCCTCCGAACTCCATGAGGAAACACACCCTGGTACTCTCAGCGCCCATGGGATTGTCCTGGGGAGCCGCTCACAGCAGCACTATAAAGCCACGTTTCGTCAACACACTGTATTGCACTTGACAATGCAAACTGGTTTAATGTGATGGAATGCTCTCGGATATGATACGGTGCCCGTTTAGATAAGGCAGCACAATGCAAACCTGCAGGAAGGAGCTCTCAAAGAGCACCAGTACAGTGTTGTGCAAAAGGATGTGTAATTGCCATCGCCTCGCAATGTACCCGGCTTTGCCCTCAGGCTGCAGTGGAGCAGCAGCATCCAAAGTAGCGGTAACAGCAGGTTCTGGTGTGAAAATTCCTGCTTTTTCCCCTGTGAGGAAGGATGAAAATAGTTCTGAAAATATACAGCAAAGCTACTGTATTTTTTTATTTTTATTTTTTTTAAATGGGGTCCTATCTTATTATTGTCATTTCCCATCCCATGGTAAGGCTGCAGCGGTTTCTGTCCCCGGCAGAAAATTTTTAAACACGTTATAGATAATAATGTATAGCTCTAGGGAAAAAAAAAAAGAGCTGTATTAATTTAATACCGCCCCAATATTTCACAAAAGAAAGCTGATGATAAAAAATCATCAGTACCGTAATGGCAGCCCTGCCCATTTCCAAAGCACATTTTCATCACTGCGCATCTCCTGTAGCTAATCTGTGATTTCAAGCGTGTTCCACACGCAAACACATTGAAGTTTGGTATTTCAATGTCAGCACCTATTTGCTGTGTTTCTCATTTTTCCCAGATGAATCTTTACCTGGTCCTTGAGACCTATGAGCCAGAATACGCAGGTTGACTACACATAACATACAGGTTGGGTGTCTGAATGAGGTGAAACAGAGAGATAATACATAGCACTGCAGAAAATCCTCACTCTACTGTATCTATATGTAAAGCCACCTGAAAACAGATTTTCTAACCCACTTTGCAGCCACATGTTGCAGCCTCATCCATCCCTTATTAAAGAAGCTGCTGAGAGGACCGAGTATAAACACAAGGCAGGAGGTCAAAGATTAGGGCAGGTCCAACGCTGGAGAGAAGGAGGGGAATTTGGGTATGGAAAAGACATGTGTTGCTCAGGGCAAGTGGTAATGAGGGGAAATACGTTGAAGAATAGCCAGAAAGGCCACGGGTTTTCATGTTTTTAAAGGCAAGTAGCAAGGGAAGGAAGGCGTTGCCTTGACCGACTCTCCCGTTCTTTGCACAGGGACCTCCCGGCTGCAGCTCTGGCCCCACACCGACCACCGTGGCTCATAAATACACCTGGAAATCTAAACCCAGACAGCTAAAAGGGAAAGATAATGACTGGGAAGGCAGACAAAGAGGCCAAATATTGTAACACGCTGTTTTTCCCAGCCCACAGGCCTCACCTAGAGCGCTGCTCCCTCCAGTTGGTTCAAATTCAGGCAACTCACCTGCAGCTAATGGGGAAATGCCATTTACAGCTGGTTTGGAGCACGTGGGGGGAAAAAACCCAGCGTAGTGGCAAGTAGGGATTTGATTCAAACATGTACCTACATGAATTTAAAATCCCTCCTCTTCCACATTTTCAGGAGCTTATCCACTGCAGAGAGGACGGACTGCTGTTAACACAACCAAAGCTACTCATCCCCTCTCCAAGTGAGGTCCGTGCTGGGGCCTAAAAGACTTCTCTCACGTAAAAATATAGAAGAAAGTTTGTGAACAACAAAACACGTAGAGGCTGGCAGAACCGTTCCATGATGAATTACAAGAGGCGCAATGTTTCTTTCTCAAATCCAACGCCACAAATGGTGGGGAATAAATCACATTAAACTGGGCTGTGCGTTACTGCTGATTAAAACCACTTACTGACCTTATTACTCGTGGTAGACCAGTTTTCATAGCAGATAAATTTAATCTAATGACATTTAGCCTGCAAAGCTCTCTAAATCCACCGCCACCACCTTCCACCAGCTTTACTTAAAAGTTGACGTGAACTTACGGGGTTGCTCCTCATGGCTCCCCCCACGGCTCTGGCCGCTCGGCCGTTGCCCGCCAGCTCCGCTAATCGCTTGTAGGAAACGGCCTCCCCGAACTTCACCTCTCTCAACAGGGTCCACAGCACTTGCCCGGTGAAGGAATCTGCAAAAAAATAAAAAAAGAAGAAATGAGCACCATTGGTACAGGCAGCTGGAAAAATAACCACCCCGAGATGAAATACTCAAAAAAAAAAAACCCCCAACGCAAAGCCAGAGCCTCTCAATAGCAGCTTTCTAATTTAAATTTAAACAGCCCCGATGCGCTGTCCTGTTATTGTGTCCTATATTACTACATTTAAATACATGATTATTAGAAAGAGCGCTTGAAGTAACCGATCACTATAAAAAAAGGATTTAAGGCTTTGGTTTTCCTATATTTTTAATTTGCTCCTAGTACAATTATCCCGTTAACTCGTACAATGTGGTTTTCCCATTAAATTGGCGGAGTATAAATTAGCATAGAGTCAAATTAAAAAGGCAAGGAATAGCCGGCTCTACCTATTTTCGCGAAGCCCCGGCATCTCCAGCTAATTTCCAACTTCAGCTGGGACGCGTGGCAGAAGAAGCCCTAGAGCCAGCAGGGCCGGTATTATCCCGGCTGACTGCCTTTTATAGCCCAGACCCCCTCAAGCTACGGCCCTCGCCACACGTAAGGACTAGCTGTGACCTTGAGTCTCTGGCACATCCTTAATGACACCCGGAAAAAAAGAAAAAAAACAACAGAAAGAAAGAAGAAGAAAAAAAAAAGAGGACAGAAATAATGTATCTCCCCATTATTTTAATTTTAATTCGCCAGCAAATTGCTTCAAAGTGTTCCAATTGTGGAAATAATGAAGAAGCAACGGCACTCGGACCAGCTTTCTCCAGCATTTCAGGGTTTTTACCTTCCCAACCCAGGGTTGTTTTACGAAAGGAAAAGCCACAGCCGTGCTCGGGTTTTAGTTGGGTTGAACACCTAGTGCTCTTCCAAGGCACATGCAAAAGCTTTGAAGATCTCACTAGTGAATAACTTACTGAGAGGAGCGAGGTAGAGGATAAAAAAAAAAAAAAAAGAAAGAAAGAAAGAAAGAAAAAGAAAAAAGGAGGGAAAAAAGAAAAAGGAAAAGGAAAAGAGACCCCTTTCCCCAGTTGAGAGCTTCAGCCCCCTGCTTTGGCAAAGAAACAAACTGATTAAAAACATTTTCTTTCTTTAGTTGTCAAAAAAAGACATTGATTATGCTACATAGGAACAGAGTGAAATGTGATTTTGTTCTTAAAGGAAACCCATACACCATTATGTGTGTGTTAAATAATAAAAATCACTTCTTAACTGAAGGGAATGATAATCACTTCATTGAAAAAATCTGTTTAGTCTTTATTATAACATTAAGCAAATTAAACATCAGCATAATCCAGGTGATACGAGAAAAGGGTCATCAAAGAAATTAACTTTGTTGTTCATTAATTTACATGGATTAGTAGAGGGCAAAGAGATAGCAAATCTGCTCTAGTTTTTTATGATATAATTTCAAACTGTACACCATTTGTGGCAGTAGGGTGACTTTGGGGTTAATCAGACTGATTTGTCCTTTTAATTGCTTTCTATTCAAAGAAAATTCATTAGATAATGTTCTCTTCAAAATTCATGAATCAATTTAACTGAAGAAACCACATTAACAGCTTTGGGTTCATTAGCACGAGCAGTTGTGTTACTGGCTGATTGCTGGGAGGGTTTCCTTAGGCAAACAGATTTTGTTTACTGTGATTCCTTCGGAAAGGTTTATTCCAAATCAAATTGTAACTTCTTATTTTTTTAACCTTCCTCTTAAGCCGGCAAGAGGAGTGTTAACCTCGCCCGCTCGGGGGTCTCGGGGAATTACTGCCTGATGTCATCTTCTAAATCAACGACACGCAGCGACCGCGAATCGACATGGTCCCGAGTCTGAAAAAATCCCCTTTTTTTTGCCATCATTTTTGGCAGGACGCGACTTTCTGAAACCTGTCGCAATAGGAGGGGAAGCGGGGGCAGCTCCAGAGCCCCCCATCCCCGGCAATAACACCACGGTGTCCAGCGATGCCCAAATTATTGAGCACCTTTTTACAGGCCAAGAGAGGGACAGAGATTGTGTGTGTGTGTCCCTCCCGTCCTGAGAAGCGGGGGCAGAGATTTCCCTCCTTCCACTGTACATTTTCCAGTACAATTCTTCATTATACTGTCTTTTGCGCCCACATAAACCACTCTCCAAGTTAGAGTTCAGAAGAATGAAATACTCAGCGATCATGCACATCATTTTATAAATGTATCTGAAAACTCAATTTCATCCTGTAGGGAGCAAATGCATTAATTAGTTTAAGCAGCTCTAAGAGACAGTGCCAAAGACTGTTATTAAACTGTCTGCAAGTGTGAGTGCCTGTAAGCACAACCTGCCCAAATTAGATGGCTGAACTTTCACCAATTTCCAGCACGTGCCAACGTTTTATGCTGTTAAATATCGTTATAAAGCGCTGTAAAATACGCACATAAAAATTAACACCCGCGCGCACAAATCCTGTCGTTCCATGGAAAGATTTCATCCCATCCCTCAGCTGAGGATGCCCATGTCATTCTGGAGCAGCCGATGTTGGCAAAGCCATGGCTGGACTGAACCATGTCATGGGAACGGGAATAGCAGAGGTCTTCTCCCTCTTCTGCTCCCACCTACCCTGTCTGTGCTCCCTCCAGGTGACCACGCTCTGGACATCACTCTTGCCAAGGAACACGTCACGGCCAACAACCAGTGCTGGTAGATGCTACTTCTCATTTAAGACAGATTTTTACATCCAAATACACGGCTCACCAATTCCCACCATGAGCTGCAGCAGCATCGGCAAGGCCAGGGTGAAGGTGGGTTGAAGGACAGAGAAGGGGCAGACTTGTGGCTGAATTGGGTTTCCAGGTCTCCACAGCTCTGAGGACCTATTCCCACCTCCAGCTGCTGTATCTGTGGCACCCAGGGACCACAAAGATACTTGGGAAGGTTTTGTAGAATCACAGAATGGTTTGAGTGGGAAGGGACTTTGAAGGCCATCTAGTTCCAAACCCCCTGCCCTGGGCAGGGACACCTCCCACCAGACCAGGTTGCTCCAAGCCCCCTCCAACCTGCCCTTGAACCCCTCCAGGGATGGTGCAGCCACAGCTTCTCTGGGCAAAATTGGGCCAGGCTCTCACCACCTTCAGATGGAAAAATTTCTTCCTGAGATCTCATCTAAATTTCCCCTCTTTTGGTTTGAAGCCATTACCCCTTGTCTATCAATATTTATAGATGAACTGTGTCATCTTCATCTCATTCAGTTCTGACCCCGTGGAACTCATGGAACTACTGGCCATGAGGAGTTGGACCTCTCAGTGCCACCCTCTGCAGGGTTGAGC
>VXBJ01000220.1:74532-82032 GCA_013400055.1 Nycticryphes semicollaris | reverse complement strand
TTAAAAATCCACTTATGAGATGCTGGAGGTGTTGATAAATGAGACAAAAATACAATACTGGTGCCATAGTCAAAGTTCAGTCCATCACGTAACCGAGTTTGCAACATCCCAACAACCCATCCTAATTGCTCCTGTCCTTCTCCTTCCAGACGGGAGCGGGGAGGGAATGCTTTCACATCAATTTGAGAGCACACAACCCAGCAAGTGAACGCCTACTGGAAACACAGAGACCTACACAGTCAAAGTTGTGACTGTATTTGACCTTACAAGGGGTATTTGTCAAGGAAGCAGAAAGGGGGACCTTCTCTCATCTGGGAAGAGGCAGAGCCTTCAGCCCAGGACACCACTCGTATGTTCAGGTGGGAGCTCCTCAGGTTCCTCCAGAACTCTTATGTTTGCACATTGGAAGAAAAGCTCTGAGCATCCCCCTTAAGGTACATTAAAAATAAATGGTATATCAATTGTAGATTGCATGGTGTTTAGGCTCACCCTCAGTGCCCACCTGCCACATCAAATACATGAAAAGCAACAACTTGGTGTATTTTCATTGGTAATATGCTGCGTTAGGAAGTATAAAATGCCATACAACCCATCACTGACAAACCCACCACTGACCCATGTCCCTCAGCACCACGTCTGCCTGGATTTTAAATCCCTCCAGGGATGGCGACTCCACCACTGCCCTGGGCAGCTTCTGCCAAGGCTTCACAACCTCTTCCATTAATTTTTTTTTTCCTAATATCCATCCTAAACCTCCCCTGGTGCAACTTGAGGCCGTTTTCTCTTGTCCCATCACCTGGTGCACTCAAGACGACTAATTGTTTCATACTGTTTTTTTAAGAGAAAATTCTGCTTTTGTACAATTTTAGGTTCTGCCCTCACCTCTGCTGCCGAGGCACCAACAAAGACCTGTTGGTGTTTCTACAATCCCCTACCTACAAGTTTAATGATCAGACAGAGGAACCAGCTCCAGGCTTACACTCACCATTCAAAATCTCACTCTAGGAGCAAATATTTTTGCTTTGTTTCAAATACATCAGTTCTGGGAGCAGGGAGTAACTGTGAAAAGTATGTAAAAATAACTTTTTAATGACTTGATGAACACTTTTAACACATAAAAGAACTGCTATAAGCATACATACAAGAGACCTGCAGATCAGAGCAACTGAGAAACATCAACCACTGTCTCATTCACAGGTAATTTTTTTCATATTTTATGGTTATTTAATGCCACACAACGCTCTTTCCTGTTCTGCAAAGGACACAGAATAGTCCTTCCAGAGACACCACGCACCAGCTCTGCTGCAATTTCTAAGCGACTGGGCCAGAAAATTAAATTTGTATTTTTCCATTCAAGATAGAAATAAATGAGGGACTCGTCTCTATTTCACTTTGTCAGAGAGCTGGTACTCATCAAGAACTTTACCTGAGTGTCTTCTAAATTCTTCTCATTGGCTGCTATCTGCAGATTGAGCGTGGGAACCGAACCCTGCTCTCACATGGCAATAACGAGTCTTACCCAAGGGCCACGTGTGGCAAGAATCCAGAACTTGCCATCATCTGGCTTAGAAATAGAGATGTTACTGCACAAACACACTCTCTTTTCCCCATTTTTTTTCTTATCTCCATCCTCTCTTTTCCCATTTCTCAGAGTTCTTGTCATTGCCTGTTGAAAGCCCCACGACCAATGCTGGGCCTGGGAAGGTTGCTCCTCTCCTTCTCTGGAGAAAAATCAAAAATTAAATTCAATTTACCTCAATATGTATGGTTGGAACTCAACAAAAAATGCAGTCTCCAATGTCTAACTCTGATCTAACTCTTCCGCGAGTTGTCCTGTTAATGAGACGCACAAACTTGCCCACAGTTCCTAAATAAATCAGAGAAGATGTAGTTTCCTAGTCACAGCGGGATTTCAGAAGGGTGGGCAGGACCATCTGGTTAGAGGTAGACTGGAATGGGCTGGGAGGTTCTGCAGGAAACTTCTGAAGATTTATAGATGTGCTGGAAGTGTCATTCTGGTATTAATGAACCCAAAATAAAAGGTGAAGAAAAAGGATTCAACCACTCACATGTGTTGATAAAGCACGATTTCCAACCCATACCTATAAATTAGGTTTAGTACCATCAAAGTCTCAAACTCATTACAACCCTTGGTTGGAGGCCTCGGCTCAGGACCACCAGGCTTAAAACTAAACTTGTGAGAGCTGATGACCTGGAAACTAGGTGGCTTTGGAGAAATAAAGCAACCAACCCAAACAAGGAGCTTTTGTCCCCCCAGCCCTCCACTTGCCCACACAAAACCTAGAACCACCACCAACCAAGTAAAAGTCAGACTCTGGGCACAGAACTTAATGGGGCTAGATGTCCTACTATATATATATATATGTATATATTCTTAAGGAAACACTAAGTTGGGTTATTTCGTGGAAGGGAACTGTGCACCTCTTTCTCTGAAATAGCACTTTAGAGCGATGGTTAGTGGCTGGATTCTGCCAGCACAGATATTCTGGTTGTTCTCCTCTGGGTGGGCTGATGGGCCTGGGTGGGACAGGGGGAGGGAGGCTGGGATGCCCCATCAGCTCTCCTGTACTTTTCACGCCTAATTGCTTTTCCTCTAGAATTCCACTTAGAATTCCACCAATGAGGTGGTTTTTGCAATTTCATTTTTCAACGTGGCTCCAAATAGCCACTCCCAAATGACTCTGGATCAAGAAAACTGCACCCTCCTTTGCTCTGTGAAGATCGTGTTACCAAAGATAACCTGCCCTAGAAAATTAACGTATGAAACACACAATGCAAACGTGCTGCACTGTGTGAACAAAGCACAAGAGCTTCACTTGTCTAAAATACCAACAGCAATTTCTTTAGATTTCTATAAGTATCTTTGTAAATGTGCAAGTTAAAAATAATATTCATTAAGTTGCTTAACTGTAATAAAACATAACTATTTGCTTACTGCATACAAATTAAGTCAGTATCAAAGTACCGATTTTCTTTTGAGTTTGTATTAATTTATTATTGAATTATAAATATCTAATGTATGAAGCTAAACACTTACATAGCACTTTGCAAACACTAATTCACAAATGATGCAACATCTTTTCAAGACACATATGAAAGCAGCAGCAATTAATGCTTACAATCTTCTGGCTTCAACCTCAAAGTTGGAGTGGGTTTTTTTAGTTTTTCTTTTTTTTTTCTTTTTTTTAGGAGCATGCATTTAAGCAGTCAGAAAACCAACTGTGAAGATGTAAAGTGTGATTTCATGAAGTCGCTTACAGTGTGGTGGCTGGTATCAGTGCCAGCGTACACAGCTGCTGAAGAATCACAGAATGGTTTGGGTTGGAAGGGACCTTAATTTGAATTCATAGAATCGTTACGGTTGAAAGAGACCTCTAAGATCATCGAGTCCAACCATTAACCCACCACTGACAAACCCACCACTGACCCATGTGCCTCAGCACCACGTCTGCCCGGCTTTTAAATCCCTCCAGGGATGGTGACCCCACCACTGCCCTGGGCAGCCTCTGCCAAGGCTTCATAATCCTTTGGGTGAAGAGATTTTTGCTAATGTCCACCCTAAACCTCTTTTGACACAACTTGAGGCCGTTTCCAATTCCCAAGATTCAAATTCTTTGAGCAGACATCCTGGAAGTAAACGGGAGATGTCCCATCAGTGACCTCTGATGGTTTTTCACAGACTGGAGTTTGCTGAATGAAGAGGCAGCCCCTAAAGTAACCAGCTGGTTTGGAAGAAGTTCTTGCAGAAAGTGGTCACCTGTTGTGAGAGGAAACATCTGCAAAAGCAGAGACAGAAACTGGGGGTTATTTGGGGTGGGAAGAGCAGGGGGAAACAAGCCGAGCTGCTTCGACACCCCCTGTCCTGCACCCCCCAAGGAATGATTTGCTCTTCCAGAGCACCTAAAGAACATTGCAGGGATTTGAATAAGTTAGTAAGGTTAATAAATGCACATTTACCTGATCTAACAGCCCCACTATTTTACACAAACCTGCAGGATCAGGAAAATACAATTACGCCTCGCAACCTGCCACAAAACCCGAGGCCGTTTCCTCCTCCCCTGCCCCTCTGCCAAACCCAATGAAGTCAGCCCAGACACAAACCTGTTTATACAACACCGAGCCTCCGCGTTAAGCTGAGAGCAGGGAGGAAATTTGACTTTCAGATGGAGGAGCGAGGAGCGCGCCCGTACTCTTGTGTCTGCAACAAAGAGCGCCTGGAAGTTGTGTGTGAATCCCTAACAAACCCGCCGGAGGAGACGCCGCCATCCATCCTCCTCCATCCATCCTCCTCCCTCCACGGATGGCCAGAGCTGAGGTCAGGGCGCCCTCCGTCTGCATTTCACATCCCCACTTTGGTTGCCTTCGCTTTTCCTTCCCGCATTAAGCAGGAACGGCGCTGGCCCAAACGTTGGGAACGTTCATTACGGGGAAACGCTGACAACCTCAGAGCTGGCCCGAAAACCCACAGCTCGAGTCATTGTTCGACCCGTGGAACGACTCTCGTGAGCTTCAAGCGAAGTGCTGAAATATAAGAGGCCACGTTCATTCATGTATTGGTCCGAGCTGCAGCCCTATAAAGCACATCAAAAGGTGTTAATGGTTTCAATATTTATCTGCTGCAGGGAAGCACTCTAAAAAGAAGACAGAAAAAAAAAAAAAATTCTGCTAATGGCTGTGTCTCTCCATTAAAATGAAAAGCTTAATGCATCTTATAATCAGAGGACAATTTGCAAATCATTAAGAGAAATGTAAAATTCCATTAAAATACAAATCAAGAGTCCCTCACTGGACTAATAATCTTTTTGATATTATTTTGCATTTCACTATTTCTGTTCCCAATATCCAGGCACCACAAATGATCAGTTCTTGAACATGCTATTTACCACAGCCTACTTCTTTAACGAGAGGCTGAGAGAAGTATAATCTGCTATTCAGAGCAGGTACTAATGAAGAATTCCATATATTCTGAAATTTAATTAAAACCCCAAAGATTTCAAATTAGATGCAATTTGAAATGCCTGGGGCAGAAATACATGCACTTGCGTGGCAAGGGTATCACGCTGAAAGTTGATACCGTAATTGGTCTTGATGTATTTTTGTGTTGCCAGGCTGAAGCACAGAACTCATAACCATATAAAAATTCTCTGTAGATTACCTGCTCATTGAAAATGCCATCACTCAGGTAGTTCTCTACTAAATTACCATGCTACTAAAATGCACAAAGTGATTCGAAGAGAAGAGTGGCACAGCTGGTCGACGCTGCCAATGAGTTATGCATGCGTCGACGCTGCCTTTTTTCTTAGTAAAATATGCTCAGTTGAATATTAAAATATAATTGGCATTCAACCTAAGTAGCTTAAACCATTTTGTTATCTTCTTTTAAACCGATTTGGCTCCTCCACAGTTATTTTCAAGGATGCGATTCACAAACTAATGACACCATCACATTCAGCTAGATTTGTACTATTTTACATTTGTCATAAATAGGAACAATTTCTACAGCCTTCTAGGGATGTCCTTTAATACTGGCTCCTCTTGAACATCAAAGGCCCAATTCATGGGGAAAAAAAAAGAAAGAAAGGGGAAAAAAAAAGAGCGTGCCATTTATGTTGGTTCTTGCATATTTTATTCTGAGAAGAGCGCTGGATGCAAATTTCCAGTGAAAAGTATGGTTTCTGCAGTTAAGCAAGTCCTTGTTTTTCCCAGAATATACTGGTCAGCTCTCACGTTCACCAGTTCCGAAAGGAAAAACAGCAAAACGTCTCAGGAACGGGTCAGAAAGGGGCACCCTTAGGTCAAGCAGCACCAAAGTACCTATATGAGAAGATGGTTTCCCCTCAGATGAATTTATCTACGTGCTCCCAATGTAAATGCCACTATTTTGTCATTTTCTGAAAAAAAAGATTAACAACAGTACTTAGAAAGAAGGCACTCGCCACAGTAACAGTCACATTAAGCACGTTACCTTTGAAACACCAAACAGGTTAAATGTATATGAGTATTGACGATATTTCCCATCGATAAGGGAATTAAGTAAACTTGGCTGATAGTCCATTAATAAAAGAGGTGTGGGGGGGCTGTAGTTATAAAATCCCTTCCTTTTATCTTGATTATATAGGTTTTTATTAAGTAAGGGTGCAAAGGTTAGATGGGGCTGCATGTGTGGCAAGCAAGGAAACAAATCAAAGGAAAAATGAATGAAATTAAACTTATTCCTCCCAGGTCTTCAGCGGTAGGAAGGTGCTAAGGTCTGGGGCTACGGGTGAAGCTGATGACCACCGGACTCCCCATACAAGAAGTCCTTTTTCCCACATTGGTATTTGTTTTCAGGGTGTTGAAGTCCTGGAAACATCTCACCAACAGGAGTGGAGGTTCCACCAGCAGACAGGGCTGCATCACCTTGCTCAGAGCAGGTGAGGTGAGCAGCAAAGGGAGAGTAGGTGCTGCTCTTCCATCTTATTCCACCCCACCACGGCCATCCCCATCACAGGTCAGTGGATTCAGATAAAACAGCATAAGGTGCCACATACAAACTTTTCCCTTTGGAAATTCCCTGTAATTAATGTCAAGAATACTGGCAAGCAAGGATTATCCCAAAAATATAATGCTTTTTTTTTTTTTTAAATATCTGACCCTTTCAGTGACTTCCCCATGCCAGGACAGACACCCTGCTGTCCCCATACTCAGACCCTTCCCAAGGTCCCACCTCATGCCAGGGCTACTCTTCAAGGCTCCACCAAAAACCCCCTGCACCATAAGGAGCTGTGGTTCCTTTGCCATCTCTGGATTCAGTGCATCTGAACGGTTTTGCCTAAATCCCAAGAGTCTGCCAGGGACAGCAGTAAAAAGGTCATTTCCACCAAAAAGGGCCTGAATTTCCGGAAATGGCTTCAACTCAGGAACTTATTCTATCAACAGGGAACTTAAATAAAGAGTACATCTTAAAAACCACTTAAAACTCACACGATCTTCCACTGAAACTGACAGGAATTTTGCTCTGAATTCAAACAAACTGGGCCAGGGATCTTGTAAATAGTCTTGAAATTTTTTTCTTTCTCTTTTTTTTTGATACAAATAGTTGACACGAAGCAATGGGTCAACTGGGATGGAAAAAGAATGTGAGAACTAAAAGTAACTGTGCCTTTTTTTCAGTTTTGTTTTAATTTCTGAAGGTTGGAGAGGATTGATTTCTGTTTGAAGAAAACTGCAGGAAAGTATTGGATTGTAAAAATCCATTAAATGTCTAGCAAAACAGGGACTTTCTGCTTATCAAAACTATTCTCACACGAAATGTTAATAAAAGAAGGCACCAGTCTCTGGAATTTGAATTTCGTGTTGGCAGACAGAGTTATGAAAGCTTGTCATCTCTTTGCACTTGAATCTGCCGTGTCCAGATATGTGAAGTACTAACGTTTTCGAGCAGATTATTTCTTATTACTTTAAAGTAACACTTTCTAAAAGCCTAAATAGAAATGTATT
>VXBJ01000220.1:52813-74136 GCA_013400055.1 Nycticryphes semicollaris | reverse complement strand
CCTACCATGCAAAACTGATTTATTTTACATATATATAAAATTAAATATAACTAATTACATATATAGCATCTAAAAATATAAATAAACAGAAAAATAATTTTATACATACAAATAAAAGTATAAATATATATATTTTAACATAGATATACACACATACATCTAAAACGAAGGAAGACAACCACAGGAACCTGTCCTTGATGTAACATCTGATATTTACTATCTCAACTTACAAAAAGATCACCACGGGACTGACTAAATACTTTGCCCCTCGGCAGGTACATACCTGCAATATGAAAAGACACAACTTAGAAAAGTTCCAGACAAGCCCCAACAGAGTTGTCTTGCTTTAGCCCCTTCATCCTGGTGAGCCCCAGCCAGCCAGTGTATTTTCAGATATTGCACAGGGATTTATACATGTTGGATCATGTTAGAAAAGTCATCTAAGTACAATTTATTTTAAAAGGGCAAATAAAGTCATACCCAGGGCTGAAGAAAATTAAAACTCCATAGGACTCAGACATCTTGCACTCTCTAGACACCGCTCACATCCAAAGGCCACCGCTGTAAGAATTGCTGGTTAATAAAAACATTCAAATTGTGAAGGTATCATTGACTTTACTATTTGCTGCCTTGCTAAGACCACGCAAACACGGCGTGAGCAGAAAACTCTGAAGTTTAAGATACTCCCAATGCTTATGGTTACTTTTTCTACTAAAGACTTAAGTTACCTCCAACTCAACGGAATCACTCATAAGTCAAATTCCTCCTTTCCAGCCCTCCCCTGCTCTCGTTCTTAACTCAACTTTTTCTTCTCTTCTCCTCAAGGCTGCAGATCACCCAAACACAATGTGCCACATTGTTTTGTCCTATAAACAAAGCCGTGCTGTGACCTCAGGACCAATGGGAACATTCGACATCCCCAAGTGTCCTCCGGCTACTCCTGACTCTTTTCATCAGGTTTTTTCATACCTTCTGCACTTTGAGCCTCACACCTTCCCCTTCTGCTTCTGGGGTTCCTGAGGAGTAGTTTACTCATTCTTATCTTTTAAAGAATGACATTTTTACGAGCCATTTCTTTACTGGCAGCATCTCAATGAAGTCANTTTTTTCTTTCTCTTTTTTTTTGATACAAATAGTTGACACGAAGCAATGGGTCAACTGGGATGGAAAAAGAATGTGAGAACTAAAAGTAACTGTGCCTTTTTTTCAGTTTTGTTTTAATTTCTGAAGGTTGGAGAGGATTGATTTCTGTTTGAAGAAAACTGCAGGAAAGTATTGGATTGTAAAAATCCATTAAATGTCTAGCAAAACAGGGACTTTCTGCTTATCAAAACTATTCTCACACGAAATGTTAATAAAAGAAGGCACCAGTCTCTGGAATTTGAATTTCGTGTTGGCAGACAGAGTTATGAAAGCTTGTCATCTCTTTGCACTTGAATCTGCCGTGTCCAGATATGTGAAGTACTAACGTTTTCGAGCAGATTATTTCTTATTACTTTAAAGTAACACTTTCTAAAAGCCTAAATAGAAATGTATTTGCATGTCTGATGAAGCTGCAGGAACGAAAGAGGGAAAGTCAGAAACATTTCTCAACTTTTTTTTCCCTTAGTGAATTGAGTCTCTACAACGAAATTAGGAGTTTCAGAAACTGCAACTTAATAAATTACAAGAATGACATTTTGCATTTGCCTGGGAAAGGGCAGGCCTGGCCTCCTCCTCAGCAACTTACCCAACAGCGCAATTCAGTTCTGCAAAACATAGATACAACCTGGTGATGCCCGTGGATTTGTACTATCCCAGTTGAAATTTAATGAATTTTCCATTTTTACTGGAATAAAGTAAATATGGAAGTGTTCAAGACCAGGCTGGATGGGGCTTTGAGTAACCTGATCTGGTGGGAGGTGTCCCTGCCCAGGGCAGGGCAGCTGGAACTCAATGATCTTTAAGGTCCCTTGCAACTCTAACCACTCTATGATTCCATGGAGAGATGCTACTGGGAGAGGTTGGCTCCCAAAGGTCTTTCTCAAGGCCGAGTTTGCCAACTTTCCTATCGAGGATGGCGATGCCTTGAGTATGGCAATCGCTGAGGTGGCCTTGCCTGGTCTGGGGCTTGGTCACTGTGTCATTCACACTGAACTGGTGGGAGGGAGGTAGGGCTGTCAGCTGCACCAAACCTACCATGCAAAANNAAAGTATAAATATATATATTTTAACATAGATATACACACATACATCTAAAACGAAGGAAGACAACCACAGGAACCTGTCCTTGATGTAACATCTGATATTTACTATCTCAACTTACAAAAAGATCACCACGGGACTGACTAAATACTTTGCCCCTCGGCAGGTACATACCTGCAATATGAAAAGACACAACTTAGAAAAGTTCCAGACAAGCCCCAACAGAGTTGTCTTGCTTTAGCCCCTTCATCCTGGTGAGCCCCAGCCAGCCAGTGTATTTTCAGATATTGCACAGGGATTTATACATGTTGGATCATGTTAGAAAAGTCATCTAAGTACAATTTATTTTAAAAGGGCAATTAAAGTCATACCCAGGGCTGAAGAAAATTAAAACTCCATAGGACTCAGACATCTTGCACTCTCTAGACACCGCTCACATCCAAAGGCCACCGCTGTAAGAATTGCTGGTTAATAAAAACATTCAAATTGTGAAGGTATCATTGACTTTACTATTTGCTGCCTTGCTAAGACCACGCAAACACGGCGTGAGCAGAAAACTCTGAAGTTTAAGATACTCCCAATGCTTATGGTTACTTTTTCTACTAAAGACTTAAGTTACCTCCAACTCAACGGAATCACTCATAAGTCAAATTCCTCCTTTCCAGCCCTCCCCTGCTCTCGTTCTTAACTCAACTTTTTCTTCTCTTCTCCTCAAGGCTGCAGATCACCCAAACACAATGTGCCACATTGTTTTGTCCTATAAACAAAGCCGTGCTGTGACCTCAGGACCAATGGGAACATTCGACATCCCCAAGTGTCCTCCGGCTACTCCTGACTCTTTTCATCAGGTTTTTTCATACCTTCTCCGCTTTGAGCCTCACACCTTCCCCTTCTGCTTCTGGGGTTCCTGAGGAGTAGTTTACTCATTCTTATCTTTTAAAGAATGACATTTTTACGAGCCATTTCTTTACTGGCAGCATCTCAATGAAGTCAATGATTTTTATGATTTTTTTTTTTTAAGTCTGTAATTTAAAGCAAGGGGAAACAGATCTGTATTTATCGTAATACTGTAAATGCTTTTCAAATTTAAATAATCTTTATATATTGAAAAAGTCTTTGGCTAAATCGTATGCAAGAAAAATTTACTCTTAGGCTATAGTGCAGACTGTAATTAGGGTAAGCAGCACAGTGATTAAAAACATTTTTAAACATAAGCATTCCTTGGATGCTGAATTTGTTGTTTCAGAAGTAACCAAATTAACAGACCCACAATCTCTGGAAAACCTGTGATTTGAGCCCTCAGAAAGGATAGAAAAGACTTTGGCCTCTGCTGAGTTATAACAAGAATGCATAAAATCTACTTTTTTTTTTTCTTAATTTACAGCAGATTTTTTTTAAAAAATTATTTAGAATGTGCAAAACTAGTAAAACAAAGAGGTGCAACCGGGTGCCAGAGGCAGGAAGGTGGAAGAGTAGCAAAGATGCCATTAATGGGAAGATTTTCTCCACAGGTGCTATCTAGAAGGAGGTTCAACACCACCCGCAGAGACCAGGAAGGATGGATGGACAAGTCCCACCCCACAGAGGTGACACCAGAAAGTTCATAGTTTCTCCAGCCCATCACTGGTATTTCCCAGTGCGTTTTGCCGTCCTTTGGCGGGGACCGCGCCACGTTTCTTGAACCTTTAGTTGGAGTATTTGAACGAGAAGGCTCCCAGGAAATCACAGGGTAATTATTGATTACAGACCTGGGCAGGGAGTGAAGTCATTTTGAAGGGAGAATGGAGGTACTACCAGCTTCTTTGAAGACTCTCTGCTCCCATTATGTATGAAGTGTTTCATCAATATCCCTTCTTGGATGAACAATATAAATTATGCAGGGCAAATTTCAGCTACGAATATGGCTTGCAAAGCTCTCCTCTCCCTCTCCATCCTAAGGTTGTTCCTCCTCAATCTTTTTGAACAGATTTTCTTTGCCCTCGGTTTGCAAAGTGAAAGACAACGCCACTTCCAGACCTGCAAAGCCTTTCTCCCTTGCACTGACACATAATTCAGAGCTCCAGCTCTGGGGCTATCAAAGGACACGGACCTGTTGGAGTGGGGACAGAGGAGGGCTGGAGCCCCTCTGCTGTGGGGACAGGCTGAGAGAGTTGGGGGGGTTCAGCTTGGAGGAGAGAAGGCTCTGGGGGGACCTTAGAGCCCCTCCCAGTTCCTACAGGGGCTCCAGGAAAGCTGGGGAGGGACCCTGGATCAGGGAGGGGAGCCCTAGGATGAGGGGGAAGGGTTTGACTCTGAAAGAGTTTCTCCAATTTCCTCTGCTCTTGTTGCTCTAATGAGCCATCTGGTCTGCAAACACAGCATTGAGGGTTGTTCCTCACCACAGCACCCAGCCTTGCAACCCCTTCTACAACCGCAACAACCACCCTCACAAATTCAGGTAATTCACCCCTGGCCAGTTTAGCGTTGCCTTTTCCATGGCACAGACCCACAAATCAAGCACAGGCTTCGAAACAATAACAAGGTCAATTTTTCTTCTTCATATATAAAGAGGACTAATGACCACGATACATTAAGACCAATTCATCACTTCCCATTACAAATGTTTAGTGTTTTTTCCAAGGGGTAACACCTTGAAAAGCTGCAGAAAAGTGGCAAAAACTTTTTCTTTGCTCAGTGAAAAATCCACATTGAGCACTGGCCATGGCACAAATTGTTGAAAAATTGCTTTTCAACTCCATTAAAAAATAAAAATAAAATAAGGGTGCATTGGCTGAACTGGACAGCCTGTGAGCTGACAACTCCTGGAGGTGCTCAGAAACCAGTTCCAACCCCCTCCTGCCTTGAGCTGTGCTATGGCACCAGATCCAAACCTTACCACTGACCAGTTAACAGGAGGAAGGGTTAATTCGGTATTTAGGGTGCTTTTAAATACTCATCCCCCTTTCACTGGCAATTGAGAAAATTAAAGGCGTTTTAGAAAAACCTAAAACACAAGACGAGCCGCTGAAACGGCGAATGTTGGAATTCAGTTTTCCTTATTGCAAAACCACTGATGGTGGAGCTCAACTCACCTAATATTAAAAAACCACACTCTAAGTGCTCAGATTTGCAGGGAAGGGGAGAAAAGAAGGGCCAAAGGTTTAGGCAATGTGCTAGAAAAGCTGCCAACAACCAGGGATGGAAGAAAATCACTGCAATGAGAAAAAGCCTTCCTGGCTTTGGAGCCTCGTGCTCTCGCTTCTGTTTACTCTGCATTTTTAAGTGCCTGGAGAAATGAGCAGGCACTTTCAAATGTAAATGTGAAAAAGTAAATAAATACCAAATTCCTAATTTAGCATTACTGCATTTCTGACTTACAGATAAATTGAAATGTACAACTCAATCCATTATAATGTGGTTTCTACCGTACCTTTCTACTAAATAACTTTTAAAAATAGTTTCTTCGAATTTTTGACACATATTTTGACACTCCTCCCAATATAATTTTTTCTATTTTACAAAAGTATTACAAGGAGAAAGTAAAGAAGAATGGAAATGCTATCACATCATTGTGACTTGCGCCAATTAATTCTTCATTAGCATTTCCATGACGTATGTGCCTTCCCCTCATAAAACACGCACACCTGGTCTCGGGCCAAGAACAAATAACTGAACTAAATTAAAAAAACCTGAACCTGCACAGGTTTTAACGAGAAAACTGCACTCCCGTCCCTCCCCAGCACCAAACCTGCAGTACAGAAGGTCAAACCCCATGAGGACCAACTGCTGCCCAGCATGTGGCCAGCCTGGCCAGCGGGACCACCAGCCACATCCTTTACAAAGCCACGGGTGCCCCAAAGAGAGCAAGGATGGACAGGGCTTGGAGCAACCTGGTCTGGTGGGAGGTGTCTCTGCCCAGGGCAGGGGGTGGCACTGGGGGGGCTTTAAGGTCCCTTCCAACCCAAACCATTCCATGATTCTACGATTTGTACTGCTATTGACCAAGAATTATGGAGACATCACAGCCCTGGCTGATGGGAGTGGGGGGGACATGGGTGGTCCATGGCACAGACCTTGCTGGAGCAGTGGGTGGTGGAAGGCTGGCATGGGCAGGCTCACTGTCCTTGCTGGCTGGCAGAAGTAGGCGTGCAGCCAGGCCATGCACTGCTTCAGCGGCTCCGTCATCTCCTCCGCTCCTTCGCACACCTCCCAGGCGGCCGAGGACTCTGCCCTGATGAGAGAGAGGGAATTGTAAAATAATAAAAATTGTAAAAATAAATAGTCATTCTCTTTACATTAGCAGGAAAACACATCAGCTCAAAAGCACTCAATCTGGAGTCAGGCTCCATCCTTCTGCTCTGAAGAAGGCAAACAGATTCATCACATCAACAACAGAAATGCACCTTGTCACCTCTAGAAATGCAATGACCACACGGTCACTTACACCTGTAAAAAAAAAAAACATAAAAATTGTTGAGAGGAAAATGCCGAGTGTTAAGTGGGAAATGTCAGGGCACAAGTAAACCACCCAAGTCCATGGGAGATGATCCAGCCTTGTGCCACCAGCGTGGGTGGAGGTGAGGCTCCTTCACGTCCCCCAAGGGCACAGTCTTGTCTCTCCAGGGACCTTCCTTTCCTCGGGGACCTTCCTGGACAAAAGGATAAAAGGAAACGTCTTTCTGCCGGACCTGTGCCTTCCTCTGCCCCATTTCCTTCCAGCGCCGGTGGCAGGTTTCTGCTTCGCTCCTCTTATTGAATTGGAAGGAAGCAATTGAGAATTCATTTGATTTTCAATGGCAGCTTGTGCTTGCAGGACACTGAAGAGCAAAGGAAGCGAACAGCAAGGACCTGCAAGCAAGAATGTACTTCTTCCCTTCCTACTTTTTTAATTCTTTCCCCCTGGAAGAGCAATGTCAGTATGAAAGCATTGGCAAGGTGAACCCTTCTGACACTGGTGTGGTGGGTGTCTCTCAAAACTGCCGGGACTGATTCCAGGGTACTGATAAAAAACCAGAGCCCAATAGGAACGCACCCAAGAGAAATGATGGAAAGACCAGTAAGGAGACAACATTAAGGTTGACGGCCACACCAAAAAACCCTGAGAAAAATCTTCTCACATCCAGAACCTTAAGCACCCCTGATGAGCCATCCTAAGGTTTTCTAAATATTGCAGCTTTTTCCCTTGAGCTGGAAATACAGCCAGACCCCAGAATAAGAAGTTTCTCAACAGTGTGCTGCTAAGACTCAACTCAACCCAACTCAAGCATAGTCTTCTGGTCAGAGGTTGGCTGTGCTACAAAGCAGGAGGTACGAGAGAAATTTATGGAAATATCAAAATACAGGAGTAGCTGAGACAATGGAAGGAAGAGAAAACCAGAGGCAATTCTGTCACCCAGGAATGGGGAAAGAGCAAACCAAGGCAAACTGAAATCATACAACTCCCTGAAAGGAGGGTGCAGCCAGCGGGGCTCAGCCTCTTCTCCCAAGAAACAGGCAATAGGACAAGAGGAAACGGCCTCAAGTTGCACCAGAGGAGGTTTAGGATAGATTTTAGGAAAAATATCTACATGGAAAGCACTGTTGAGTCTGGGAAAAGGCTGCCCAGGGCCGTGGTGGAATGGCGATCCCTGGAGAGATTTAAAAGCCGGGCAGATGTGGTGCTGAGGGACATGGTCTGGTGATGGACTCGGCAGTGCTGGCTTGGACTTGATGATCTGAAAGGTGCCTTCCAGGCTGGACAATTCTATGGTTCTGTGAAATTCCCCAGTATACTCCAACATGCTGCAAGCGAGCGGAAATACTTGGTGATCTCTCTCCCAGCAGAAAGCAGAAGAAAACAAAAGGCGCGATGTGCCAGTAATGGCATAAAAGACACCCAGTTCTGCTTCCAACAAGGCAACTTTGCAAAAAGACCAAACACCTTCAGAGGCTTGTTCCACAATGACCAGTGGAGCTGCTCGTGCTGGGACTCCGGTGGGATCAGACCCCGTCCCCACTCTGCCTCCGGCTGGGATAAATGACATGAGGGGGGAGCTGGCCGGGGGTCACCCTACTGCGCTCAGCCCTCATCGCCCGGTGCAACAGCCCCACCATCTCCCCCACCCCTGTTTGGTTTCTGATCAATCATCAACCACTGAAGGGCACATAATTACTGATTAGGAAGCGGCAGAGAAGAAGAGGGACACGGAGGCGGACAATTACAACACTCTGGTCACACGAGGATAAATGCTGATGGCTCGGAGCAGAGGCAAAACAAAAATGAAGAATCAGCTTTGAATCCATCTGTCTAGAAATTAAGTGTAATTTAAATGTAATTTTATTTCTCTCTCTCCATTTATTTACCAAATCAATGCTTTTGATTTTTGTGTGTGTGTGTGTGTATAAAGTGCTATCAATTTTCTTTAAAAACTGTTGTCTACTTTATGCTATTTTGCTATTTAATAATCTCTTGGCTAAAAAAAAAAAAAAAAAAAAAGGTATGGGAATCTGTACATAAACTTTTTTTCCTGAATACTTACAACATGGACCTCAAACCAAGCTCTTGACACCACAGATAATCTGTTATTCTGCACGTGTACAACCCTCAGCAGGATATGGCTCAGTTTTACTGTGAATTGTTAGAACTATGACAAAGTAATAACTACAGAATATAATAATGACTCCAAAATCTCCAAGAGAAGTTGGTAGACTTTTCTGCTCCATTTATCCAGAAGAGCACAGAAAGCACTCAAAACTCCAGTAACCTTATGTTTTTCACATCATCTTGTTTCACATCCTCAGGAGTCTGGAAATGATTTGGACTGTAATATCACCATAAAACCCAAAGACTTTGTCTCCTCGCTGCTCTGCAGGCATGCAGCCCCCGTCTGCCCCAGCCTGATGATTTCAGGCAGGCACCATAATTTCCTCCTGCTCTAGAAAGGTCTCCAAAGCCCCATCGTTTTTCCCCAAAACCAGGTGGGAATCACCCCACCAGCGTTGGTGAGGCGTGGAGCTACCCAGGTTGGTCCATGGCTTGCTCAAGGCTTTGCTTGGAGCTTCAAGGTAACCATCAGGCCATTAGCTCCATATTTAATACAACTAACAGGTAAAGGTCCATCAGTCTCTTCCAGAAGACACGATACAGCAGCTCCTCTGCCCATCTCCGTGGCTGGGAGGCTGCAGGAACCTGCTGTGTTACCGTAGCAAGACTCACACAGACGCATTCCTCCTGCCAGCGTTCGCATTCCTCAATCCCACCAGGCCTTCCCTGGCAGGACTGTTTGGATAGAAGTCTAAATGTTTAATTTTTTAATTACCGCTTTTAAGAACAGTGCCTTGTCACTGCTGAACATCTCTAGATGTTTTTGGTGAGACCGTTCTCCCACCACTCCAACACCAGATGCTTTCACAACGCCTGTCAACTCCACAGCCACCTCCACCTTCGTCAAGAAAGGAAAAGCCTTGCAATGAAAAGAAACACACAAAGGAAAAAGCCTTCTTTCTAGGAACACATTGACTTCTTTTCCTTGAGGAGACAAAGTCAATTTGTACCCAACATACACACTCAGATATTTGAATTGGCAGGAAGTTTAAAAAAAATAATCTTCATATTAATTTTGCTTGGCTAAAAATGCTAACAGCTATTCCTGGGAATTTGACAGCATTAATAAAGAAAAAGAATGAATGTAACTTATGTGTGGGTGTCTTCTGCCAGCCCTTCTCCCCTCCCTGCCCTCCTCCCCTTTCTCCTCCCCAAGTTGCACAGCAGAACTCCTTCGACAAACTACCTTGGCATTAAAAATTAAACTTAAACCACCAGTGCCCTTTTAAAGGATTTTCTCAGGCTTCAAAGCCATGCTTTGGCCCAACTAAACTCTATGTACGTTTCAAAAAGCAAAGGCAAAAGTGGTCTCCAAACGTGCATGAGAAGAAAGGGGGAGTAGGTGTGTTCCACCACGGGAAATTTCCCCCCTGGTGTGAAATCTCTCTGGTCCATGTTAGGCTTCTTGGGAACTTTCTGAGCACCCCACTCCACACGTTGAGCTTTGAGCATCTCTAATGTCAAGACAGACAGGAAAAAGGTGAGTTGTACACCATTGGAGAAAAATACCCATCTAAGAGTCACAATAACCCCTTGTTCCTGATGTTTAGCAATAAACAACAAGAAAAAGGGGACCCTCTTTTCTTAATGTCCTGCCTTTGGTGATCTCCAGAGGGTGGGACTTGCTCCAGGCTGCGGAGCCACCAGTGGCACAGAGATGTCACGAGGTGATGGACAATGTCCCTATGTTCTGTCCTTTACCTATGGAAAGCTGAGGTCTTAAATCTGTGATTCAACAAGATGTAATTTTTACTTCTGTACAGAGAAATAAAGCAAGCAGTTTAATCTAAAATGGCAAGAAACTAAACAGAAGGTGTGGAAAATCCAACTGCTTCACCTTTGCCCTGGAGAACTTCTTCATCTTTTGTTAAGCACCAACACCTTTCTTGCATTGTGGCTAGAATAACGAGAAGCATTTATTTAAAATACAGTAGTCTTATTTAAATCACACTTTCCTTGGAGACCGTCGCGGCGCTTGTTTTCATCAGCGAATTGTGCTGGGTGCTGCCTGGAACCTCAGAGAACTCAACACGGAGGCTTTTGTGTTTTCACTTAGTCAACAAGTAATCATTAATGTAGGGGTTTTAAGTTGGGTTTTTCTAAAGGAAACTTGCTGTTTTGCATGAAGGTGCCTGGCTCTACCCTGCGTGCAAGAAGTCAGATGTCCGTCTGGACTCTCCATGGCGATGATAAAAGGACGTTTAATGGAGCAACTGCCTCATCTACACGGCTTTGCAAGGTGATGCTTGATTAAAACTACACACTCCTCAAACATAAAAAAACCCTGTTTGTTTTAAGCTATAAAAAGCAGACATCTAAAAATACACTTTTTTCTTTTTTTTAAAGTTGTACGTCTCTCAAAATGAGATTTTTTTCCTCAGCCAGGGAAGGACTGCTGCTGCAGATCTCCAGCCTGGGCCTTCAGCTCTCCTCTCTTGGTGGTGGTGAAGTCTAAGAGGGACACAAAGTCAGGCCCAGCACAAGAACCCAGCACAGCCCAGGTGCAGACCTAGTGCTCCAGCTTACACATCCAACAGCTATTCCATGCCATTCTTAACTGCAGTCCTAGACATTTATTTCCATGACAGCTCTTTTTTAAGACTGACCAGACTAAGGAAGCCACCAGGTCGTGCCTCCAAGCAGCTGGGAGGTGTCATCCTAATGTTCCACCCCAGATGGGTCTCTTCTGTGACTTCTTATATTTGCACAGGATGAAACAGAGGAAAAGATGGTTTTAGCAGAGGGGAAGGAAAGCAGAAACACCACCTGTTTCAGTTTAACAGGCTCCTTCCAAACCACTGGCCAAGATCCTGAAGTTTCTAACATGCTTCCAAAATAAACATGTAAGCAGCAGATTGGCTTCGGTATCATCCTAAATAGCTTAACCATTATGTAAACCAGAGAAATGCTGTGAGAAGCCTCAGTGGGTAGCCATGTTCTAAAATGGTATGATTTTAGTTATTTATTTTATTTCTGCGCTACTTTTTGCCCCAGTAAATCCTTAATAAACCTTAATGGAAAACATTACAAGACAGACCTTGAGTAGCACACTTTAAAATAAAGAGGATGGCTCTGCTGGCAACTTCCTCAAGGTAAAGCGAAGAGCTGGCAGCTTCACGAGGGTAAACACTAAGAGAAAGTTGTATGGGCTCCCCCAACGTATTTATATTTATTTGTATATTTATAAAATATTTGTATATATCAATTATAATCGATTGGCTGAACATAGCATCCATTGCACACTTCCTCTGCCTCTGCCACACATCCCTGAATGTTTTATCCCTGATAACTCGAGCGTTTGCCCAAGGAGAGGGTTACAGACTGCTGCAGGTGCCCAGATAATGAGAAGTGCCCTTTTTTTCAATTTGGTCAAGATTCGAACCAAAANTGGAACCTCAGAGAACTCAACACGGAGGCTTTTGTGTTTTCACTTAGTCAACAAGTAATCATTAATGTAGGGGTTTTAAGTTGGGTTTTTCTAAAGGAAACTTGCTGTTTTGCATGAAGGTGCCTGGCTCTACCCTGCGTGCAAGAAGTCAGATGTCTGTCTGGACTCTCCGTGGCGATGACAAAAGGACGTTTAATGGAGCAACTGCCTCATCTACACGGCTTTGCAAGGTGATGCTTGATTAAAACTACACACTCCTCAAACATAAAAAAACCCTGTTTGTTTTAAGCTATAAAAAGCAGACATCTAAAAATACACTTTTTTCTTTTTTTTAAAGTTGTACGTCTCTCAAAATGAGATTTTTTTCCTCAGCCAGGGAAGGACTGCTGCTGCAGATCTCCAGCCTGGGCCTTCAGCTCTCCTCTCTTGGTGGTGGTGAAGTCTAAGAGGGACACAAAGTCAGGCCCAGCACAAGAACCCAGCACAGCCCAGGTGCAGACCTAGTGCTCCAGCTTACACATCCAACAGCTATTCCATGCCATTCTTAACTGCAGTCCTAGACATTTATTTCCATGACAGCTCTTTTTTAAGACTGACCAGACTAAGGAAGCCACCAGGTCGTGCCTCCAAGCAGCTGGGAGGTGTCATCCTAATGTTCCACCCCAGATGGGTCTCTTCTGTGACTTCTTATATTTGCACAGGATGAAACGGAGGAAAAGATGGTTTTAGCAGAGGGGAAGGAAAGCAGAAACACCACCTGTTTCAGTTTAACAGGCTCCTTCCAAACCACTGGCCAAGATCCTGAAGTTTCTAACATGCTTCCAAAATAAACATGTAAGCAGCAGATTGGCTTCGGTATCATCCTAAATAGCTTAACCATTATGTAAACCAGAGAAATGCTGTGAGAAGCCTCAGTGGGTAGCCATGTTCTAAAATGGTATGATTTTAGTTATTTATTTTATTTCTGCGCTACTTTTTGCCCCAGTAAATCCTTAATAAACCTTAATGGAAAACATTACAAGACAGACCTTGAGTAGCACACTTTAAAATAAAGAGGATGGCTCTGCTGGCAACTTCCTCAAGGTAAAGCGAAGAGCTGGCAGCTTCACGAGGGTAAACACTAAGAGAAAGTTGTATGGGCTCCCCCAACGTATTTATATTTATTTGTATATTTATAAAATATTTGTATATATCAATTATAATCGATTGGCTGAACATAGCATCCATTGCACACTTCCTCTGCCTCTGCCACACATCCCTGAATGTTTTATCCCTGATAACTCGAGCGTTTGCCCAAGGAGAGGGTTACAGACTGCTGCAGGTGCCCAGATAATGAGAAGTGCCCTTTTTTTCAATTTGGTCAAGATTCGAACCAAAAAACTTCCCCAAGACAAAAAAAAACCAATCACAACTCCCGATGCAACTCCTCCTGCAGTCAGCTATGGGCAGACTCAGACAATTCATTATTACACTGCTCTAATTACTACAGCAGTTCCACTCAGATACCAGCAGGAATAAAGACCTAAACCAAAAAGAACAAATGGAAAAAAAAATTACAAATATTATTTGGAATGCATGTTTTTAGATGCAACCCCCCAGTCTCTTCTCATGGAAATCAGGGTCTTTGCCAGGCTGTTACCAACCCAACACTGCTCTGACACGGAGGTACACGTGGTACTGAAAATCCCTGGGTTTGCTTTATCTTGTTATCTTCAGGAATGTACAGAATAAACACGTTTGGACACTCAGCCAAGTACCACCCTATGTTTTTTAAAGGCATCCACAATTTTTTCCACTGTGCTCCCTGAACAAAACCCATAACCACTTTTGTTCACTGTCCATCAATTGCACATTAAAAAATAAACAAATTGGTACAAATTGAGAGGTTTTGGATCCTGTTGTGACCAGGATGCTGTAAAAGCAATCATCAGCCGTACTCTTCATGATGTGGATGGCACAAAATCCCACCAAGCCCTTTTCTTAGCCTGCCTTTACCCAAACCAACATCAAAATAGCTGCGTGTTACTTTTCAAATGGAAGAATCAGTAATGATTACAACACAGAAGCTAACATTAAAACGAGACTCTGTCATGCAGCATTATTCTTTACATAATAAATGTAGAGTTAGCTGGCACTTTTACTGAAGCTCTCATTGTGAAATTAAATAAAAATGCATTTTACCAGCACCTAAATGTCATTTAAGGAGTCTGTCTTTGATAGATGAAGGGTAAAGCCACCCCAAAACTGCAGATGAATTATCTGGTCTCTAATGATTCCAAAACGATTACAGGATGCAGAGCAATCTCGTTAAATTTTATTCAAAAGCTTACTACACTTGTGTTTTCTCTTATTTTTCTATCAATGAAACCCAGGAGGTTTAAGAACAATTCATTATGTATGAGACCCAACTTACGGCGCTTGACTGTTGATTAATAGGAAAGTTTGCTGTATGTACATTTGCAACATTAGATGCATACAATATGCTAACTTATTCCTTCACCCAAGCTAATTATTTACAAAAATGACTACTTGAGACTACAATTTATTAAATGCATGCATCCAGTCTCAGTTTGGCCCCAAAAGACAGTCTGGAATGAAGATCTTTTACTTGATGTGACAACTTCTAGAAAGAGTGTTATTAATATTGTAAATGTGGCAAATAAAGAGTTCAAATAGCCCTTATGGCTGCGGTGCATTTTTTTCCCCCACAACCGAATCAGTGAACAAAGTGGCTTTTTGGGTTTAAAATTCATGGGGAAGCACATCCTCACAGAGTTTAATTTAGCTTCTTACAAATGAAGTGTCTGCATGACAGCAGTAAGAGATTAGAAGAAAAAAGGATGAGAGCTGCAATGAACAGAACTAACACCCCAATTCCTGCTGAACGACCCCAACACAGTTGCTTTTAAGACCTATTAAGAGCAAATTAGTGTATTTATGGGAGAGTACAAGGACTCAGACCTTAGACGTACTACTCATTACACAGCCTTTGCAATATTTTCCTCTCTCTGCTTTTATCTGTTACAGAGGATGCAAATTGTGACAGACTGGTCAGAAATTCTGCATGAAAACGGTACCTCACTTTTACCCTGAAAAAGCAGCGCCTGTGCAAAAATTTGGGTTTAAACTACAGATTCCAATTAAATGGATGCACCTCTTGGGTTAAATACAGGGGTACCCAAATGGCCTAGTCCTTTTTCCTGACCCTGGCAGTTAATGATGTTAAATCCAGGTGCCAAGCCAAGGCTGCCCAGGGAAGGGGCACAGGTAGCCTATTGCCGTGGCCAGCCCTGGTGCCTGCAAAGCCGCTTAGTCCAAACTCCCAGTGCGTACCAGCAGCCGCTTCAGAGAAGGGAGTGAGACTCCTGTTGTCACATGCCAAGATAAGGAAAATCAATGTCAATGCCCCGAAGACTCAAGTGATAGCACTGAGGGTCATTAAATGCTACTCACTGCCCTCTACCATTAAAGTTTTGATGGGAATCCTATAGAGAGAGACACAGATTTCAGATGAGATCTTGCCCTGGGATCGGTACCGTGAGACCAGGGAGGAGAGACAGCAATCGGTGAGTGATGGACTTGCCCCAGAACACAAGGACCACCTTCAAGGAAAACAATGTTGTGGTTGTGTGTGTGCTCAGATTGTTTTTCCTGAATCTATTTACTGTTTTTTCAGAGAAGTGTATCTCATTATGGACAGATCTCTGTTCATACAACAGTAAGATGCAAGGGCAACCACTAAGCAGTTATGGTTCTTCATCCACTCAATCATCCACTGCGTGTCCCAGTGCCTCAAGTCATGATTCATTGTTGGCTTCATGCTAACCTCCTTCCATCTCCTTACATTGCCCAGACTCAATGTTCTTACCTTCTTCTACCCTGGCCACCACCCATCCTCCTGGACTCACCTTGTTTGGACCACCTCAGTACTACTTGTTCTCCGATCTTACAGGGAATTCATAGAATCACAGAATGATTTGGGTTGGAAGGGACCTTAAAGATCACCCAGTTCAAACCCCCCTGCACTGGGTAGGGACACCTCCCACCAGACCAAGTTGCTCCAAGTCCTGTCCAACCTGGCCTTGAACCTCTCCAGGGTAATGTCCACCCCTGGGCTGGTCATCAGGTCAGGTACCGCTTTCTTCCTATTTCCCGACCATGTATTTTCCAGATTAATTCTTATTCTCTCCAGATTTCATCCTGCACATTTCTCCCTCTTGTCCCAGCAGAAGTCATTCAGGCAAGTCAACAAAACTACAGTAAGTTCTGGTGCTCATCAGCACCGTGAGGTTGTATCACCTTGTGCTCAGCCCCAGAACCATCCCAGACCTCCTTCCCCAGACAGACCCAAGCCCTCTCTACGAATGAAGCTTTTCAAAGGCCTACAGCTGGGCTGTATTTGGAGAATTAAAATATTCCTTAGTATTTCTGCTTCAAACCAGTGGGTTTGGCAGCAGAACAACTGGAAAAAATTGTCCAAAAAAGGAAAAAAAGCTCCAATTTCTGCATATCTTCTTGTCGGAGAGGACCAACCTGTTCTAGACTGAGAATGGGGGAAATCAAACACACGCCCAGGAGACCCTCAACCAGCAACAATTAAGCAGATGCTTCGCGTGAAATGCTTTAAAGCGAAAAGCAAAAATTCATCCGAGCTGGAAGCAGCCGCAGCACACCCTCACCCAAGGCGTTCGGCAACATTAAGCATAGGTGATATCATCAGTTCTATCTATAATTAGGTTAAAAGAAAGTCAGTTAATTTTAGCACTTACAAGAAACTGTTACAAAACATTTCTTTTCTTATATAAAAGGATTCTCCCATCAGACTTGCGGGGTCGGTTTTATCACAGGCAATTAACTGTGCTAGGGCTGGCTGCAGGGGACCCTTGGACCGCGCACCCGGGTCCCTTCCCTTCCCACTCAGATCCTCTGTTTTAGGGTGTTCACCACCACTCTCCCTACTGTTTCTCTGCAACCACCAGGTAGCATTACTTCCTACACAAGACCCACCACCTCTAGTCACAATTCACCTCTATTGCCTCATAACAACAACCCAGTTACTAACTGGTATCTGAAGTAAAATTTCAATTTTTTCTACGTATCTAAAATAGATGTAATCCCAATTATGCATGGATTGAAAAAAAACAAAAACCAAACCCAAACCAACAAAACCCAAAATAAGGCAGTTAAAAATACACATTAATCCTTATGCTTCAAGGGCTGGGTCTCCCACCTCCACTGGTGCACAGGAAAATTGAAGGAGGAAAACTCAAGGCTGAATTATTGGGAGTGGGCTCTGACTTTGGATGTCCACCTTGACGCGCATTAGTGCATGAATTCCAGATGAAAGAGAGCACCAAGAATTATAATCACCAGCACCTGCAGATAGTCCAGCCTATTAAAATGAATTAAGATAGAGATAAATCAGGAACCTCTTAAGAATTCTGCTCATCAGGACATTTTTCAAAGCAGCTTCCCAGCCTGGGCGTAGTGCAGTCTGTGCCCTCTGAGCATCTCCTGTGAGGACCAACCATGTCCCATCAGGGCAAAGATGGGTGCATAGGGACAGTCCTGCCACAACTGGAGATGTTGTACACCTTCTGCTTGAAAAAAATGCTGAAAATATTTCCATTTCATGAATAAGGCCCTATTGATGCCCTTCACTCCCAAGGAGCAGTGTGGGAGAAAGGGAGAAAGCCACCAGACCAAGCTCCTCAGGCCAGTTTGACCCTCCCCATGTTACCGTGAAGCTTCTAACATCACTGCAAAGAAAAGGTATTAATTTTTTGGTTTTTTTTAAAAACAAGTATGAACACTCAGAAACCTCAGAAACACTGGCATCAGATGAAACCATCAGGAAATTTGTCAAGATCTGGATTCCTAGCAGGCATTCATCATCTAAAGTTCGAAGTCAGCATAGGCTGAGAACAGAACTCTCAGAAAAAAATTGCTAATATATGCCAATTAACACAGCACAGCTAATAAATATACTCTCTCCAAAGTTTTTCGAAGGTGTTTTGAGATTGTCTCCCACATGACTTGGCAGGATCTTTCCTAAAATGAAGAATCAGCTTCACTTCTTACAATTAGGCCTCAAAACCAGAAATACAACCCTACGACAGCAGGAAGAACAAAAAATACAGCGTATTTTCCTTCATTTCCATCACTGCTTCAAGATTCACCAGCCCTTCTTGTTTACTGTTTGTAAGGTGCTGCAGTGCCACGGATCACCTCTTTGGAGGTCACCTCTCTGGTGGGGGGCTGTGGGAAGCCCAGGACCCTCTGGGAGGGGTAGAAGGCTGCCCGGGACCCCCCCACCCAGGAGCATCCCCCCCCTATTTTTCACCTCCCCTCATGTTCTGAATCAGGGAGATAAGGTTTTTCTTCTCCCAGGTAACCAAGCAGAACCCAATCACAGGATTGGAAAAACAGTAGGGCACATCAATAAAACCAATAAAAATACCGTTTCAAAAAAACTGCTGTTATAATTAACTGGAATGAGAGTCTATAAACTGCTACCTCAAAAGAAGCTTGTTAAAGACTGAATACAGGAGCTGGAACATGAACAACCTCTTCCCTTCATGGACCACTGTGGTCCCTGCATCCCCTTGCTTCTCCCACGCTCCTGTACACCCCAGACCCTGGGGCATCACTGCTGGGAGCCAGGATCTTTGGGATCTCCCCATGTAGAGGACATGGGATGTGGACCTGATGGGACCTTCCGATCACATCTGAATTCCCCCAAGGAGGGCAGAGTGGGGAGGACAAAGTGGGATCCAGTGAGAGCTGCAATTTACACCCCTGGCACCACCAGGACATTCCTCCGAAACCCCGCTGATGTCCCATGGCTGGAGAGATAGAGACGCTCATGGACCACCCTTCTGTGGAAGGGGAGACACACAAATCTGCTTTGCATAACTCCGTTTGGAATTGCACAGGGACGTTTTTTCAGCATGCTTTCTCTCCCCTCGTGAAGCAGCGAGCGGCGCCTGGAGACCGCCGTCCTCCGAGCTTTAGGTGCATCTGCATTACAACCCCATTAGCTTGTGTACTACACTCATTAATAAATAAGCTCCCCACTTAAGTGCCTTTCTTGTAAATTGGTTTGTTCTGTTCCATATAAATAATATAAATTTCTCTTATCAAGCGCGGTGGATTTTTTTCTTTACCTATGTACAGACACTAGAGTAATTTAACCCAAGAAGTGGTTCATGTAACGCGCTTCCTCAACGTCCCTTGTCACGGGTCTGTATTTACTGCAGCAGCTGCAATATGTTAAAGAGTTAGCATAGCATAAAATAATGTCTTTAATAACTGGCATAAGTATATTGACCATATGTCAAAAGCAAAAGAAAAAAACCCTACTAAATGGATAGTTATTGTAATTGTGTTTTAAAACACTGAGGTCATATTTAATTTTGAATCCAAGCTCTTAAAATGTGCTTTCTGGCAGGGACAGAATAATAAAACCCTTTAACAGTAGGAAAAAAAAAAAAAAGAGTGTGTTACTATCGCAAATCTCTTTTCCAGATTACTAACACTGCAATAAACAAACTGAATAAAAACTTTAATTGTCTTAATCAGAATTATTGTCACTGGCTTCAAAAAACTGTAGTTTGAAGCTAAAGGGGGATAGAATTGAACTCTTTGCTCCATCTTCCCACGCCCTGCAGGACCCCGGGGGTCCCCAACCCCAGGCTGCCCAGACCCTCTCTGACTGCTGGGGACAGGGACAAGGACACTCATTGTGTGTCCCCCAGGCTGCTCCTCCGCAGAGCAGCAGTGCCTGCTCCTGGGGACAACGGGCAGAAAAACACATGGAATCACCATCGGAATGTTTTTTGAATTAGTTTGACAAACACCCGGATTAATACAGCACACAATATATACATGAAACCAAATCAAGACATCCTTGAAAAGACAGCCCTAGCCAGCTGAATGCTAAAACCCAGTTTATTTAAATAAGTATATGGGAAGATGCAAAGATAAGCTTAGCAATTTCTCTTAACTGGATTTAAAGATGGTTTACTCCCACACATGATTTATGCCCTCTGAACTTGGACTCTCGTGTCCGTGCTGTGGCACCACTCTCCAGCCCAGGCCAACCTTGTCGAGAGCAACCTTGACCTCCTTTCATGGGAACTAACATTTTAAATCAGTGAAAACCATGATCACCAGGCTGAGGAAACCCCTAACTTAGGAAATAAAAAATTAAATCCTACAATAGGAAGAACTTCTTTGCTGTGAGGGTGGTGAGAGCCTGGCCCAGGTTGCCCAGAGAAGCTGTGGCTGCCCCATCCCTGGAGGGGTTCAAGGCCAGGTTGGAGGGGGCTTGGAGCAACTTGGTCTGGTGGGAGGTGTCCCTGCCCAGTGCAAGGTGGTTGGAACTGGATGAGCTTTAAGGTCCCTTCCAACCCAAACCATTCTGTGATTCTACAATTCTATTAAATTTAAGGTGTGCCAAGCACTGCTGGTCATTATGGTGTGTCAGACGCTGCCCACAGCCCATCAGGCAGCACAGCCCATCTCAGACTCACGTCCAGGTCAGAGCATCACCTCCTCTCCTGTTGCCATGGATGGAGCTCCTGGAGTCAGGCTGGTGGGGACAGACAGGTTTGGCAAGGGCTTTAGCTGAGGACTACATCCATCTGTCCTCAGGAGTCCTACCCTGTGTTTGGGCAGCTCTCTTTTCTCCCAGAGATGGCTCCCATGTTGGCCATGGCACAGGAACACCATGCTCTGCTCCCACCAGGGTGGGAGTTACAAACTCAAATTTTGATCCAACATTTTAACTCCAAACCCAGTGTCCTTTGTCAGGCTCACGCTGCTGAACCTCATGATTCCATTATTTTCTTTGTTTGAGAGTGAGCACCTCGCCTGGGCGTTTGCAAATGCTCCATTTCCCATCCTTTCATCCCCCTCACAGTACGTTCAAACATCAAGACCCCCCAAAAAACACCTCCCAGACCGTTACGAGACATCAAATCAAAATTAAAGTCGTGATGCCAAGAATCAGAGCGGCTCCTCCAGAGCACCGTAATGAGCCTGGCCAGGCCTCTTCTAAAGCCCCATCTCATTATCCCTGTAAGTGAAACTTTCACTTGCCACTCCTAATTAGTTGTGTTCTCCCCACTTAAGCGTGCAGAGCCCAAACGAGGGGCTACTTGCTAAATTAGCTCTGTTAGGGCAGCC
>VXBJ01000220.1:42813-47813 GCA_013400055.1 Nycticryphes semicollaris | reverse complement strand
AATGACCCAAGTCCCAAAAAGCCTTAATTAACATCAAGTGTTGACGGCCACCACTGAGCCCAGGACATACATTTCATACTCTGAATTCTCGCACATTGGTAGAACCCTAGAATTGAGATAGAAGGGACCTTAAAGCCCCCCAAAGTGCCACCCCCTGCCCTGGGCAGGGTCACCTCCCACCAACCCAGGTTGCTCCAAGCCCCCTCCAACCTGGCCTTGAACCCCTCCAGGGATGGGGCAGCCACAGCATCTTGGGGCAACCTGGGCCAGGCTCTCACCACCCTCACACCAAACAAGTTTGTCCTAAGATGAAATTAATTAAATCCAAAATTCATGAAGTAGCCCTCTTTAAAATATCTCCTTCCAGAGCACACACACATCAAAACAATAATACTACCAAAATATAAAATCAATCTACAGAACTAGATTTTGCTCATGGGGAGGTTCTTGAAACTGGAAGAAAGCAAATACAGCTCCTTGTCTCCCAGAAGGAGGACCTTGGGACTCACAGGCTGGTCAGCCTGACCTCCAACCCTCCTCTGATGCTTCCAGTCACGTCCCCTCATTCTAATTACAGCCAAAAGGTACTCCTCGTGGCCTGAAATGCTCATGACGAAGTAAAGGTATGCACCGACAGGGGGTTTTAAATTAAGAATCAGAAAAAGCACAGAAACTTTCTAGTGATATATAGCACTACTACAAGCATTATGTAGAATGAAAGATGAAAACACAGAGTATTTCTCTGCTGGAAATACACACACAGTTACACATTTTGGGTTTTACTCTGCAGCACACAGGCTGCATTAGTTCTGCATCTGATACAATCTCAGATCACAGGCCATCTAAATCAATGATTTCATCTAGAAATTCTTTTTTTTTGTATTTACCTTGATCTGAACAATGCAGTGCATAATAGGTTAGCTGGATCTTGCTCATATTTGCATGACAAACAAAATTTTCCGCTTCAAGTCGAGCATTTTCCATTTCAAGAATGAGTTCAGGTCTAAAAACTGCTTCAGTTTAAAAAAAACCAAAACTGATTTATTTCATATGTTTCTAATTAGCAGCACATAAATTGAATAATTGATTTTTCTAGGCATAAAAAGAAATAAATGTCTGTACTCAGACTGATTCAAAGCTCACAGATTCCTCACTGAAATGAATCCTTCTAAGTCTGGGGGGTTTCTTGCGCTTTTCTTTAACATTTAGCTTGAACATCATGTGTTTTGTCTCAGACCCAGGTCTGTGAGACAGACACCAGAGTGGAACACTGTACACACACAGCTGGACAGGGAGTAGTTTGCGTATCAGCATCTCAACGAGGTCCCAGGTCTGGAGAAAACCAAACAGCTCAGCTCTTCATCCCCTCCCTCCGCACCCAGCGGAAGGAGTTCCCTCTGTTTTTTCCAAGGCAAAGCCACCGGCCGAGCAGCCCCAGCTGCACATTTGCCAGGTGTCGGTCGAGGTAAACTTTTCTTCTAGAAACACTTAAATCCAGAGCTGTGGAGGTCTGTGGAGTTAGGAAAAGCAGGAAGAGATGCAGGGTCTGCCCAGCCTGTGCATAGACACAAAGCTGTAAATAAGCTCTATTTATTGTTTGCTCAGAAAAAGGTCTCTCTGCCTTTTTCCCTTTGAGCGAGCAACACCTTGTGCCACTCAGGTATTTTTTGCTGTTCTTGATTGAGCACGAACCCGGATTTGGTAATTGCTACTTTGAACATGCTAATAATGAAACCTAACTCTTCTTTATGTTCTAACATTTTTCTGCATTAAGTGCGAATTTTTATAGCATTTTTTCCCAACAAGACATCTTGCTTGTAAATAACACAACATTAAGTGTCATGATATAATTGATTTTCTAATGAGGTTTTCAAAAAGCATTATATTTCCGCTTGTCAGAAAATCTTTACAACAGAAATAAGTCTTTCTATATTTATTCCTTATAAACCGAACTTTTTATTCCTACAGTGAAGTTGAGGTGGATTAAATCACGGGGATTGCCAGAAAACAACACAGTGTACCAGTTAGTTTTACAGTCCTCCACGCTGGAGGACGCAGGGTGAGGTTGGGTGGAAAATCAGAAAACCACCCTCAGGAGCCACCTGGGACAGGGAACAACCTCAAGGCATGAGGACAAGAACCGTGTCTTCAGGTCCGAGACAAATCCAGGGGCACCTGATGGAGCAGACGAGGTGTTGAGGTAGATACAACCCCCCAAAAAGATTCAATCCAGTCCTACAGAAAATAAAATGTACAAGTTCTGCTGATAAGAGCAAGTCATTAGTGGAAATATTGCTTTATTTTCTTAATATATTTTTGTCTGAACTGCCGTATCTCTTTAGTTTGCCAGAATGATTAAGAAACAACTAGTAGATGCCTCCTTGCCCAACAAAAATGGCTCAGTGAAAATTGCACTGATGCCAGAGGAAACGTTAAGCCTAAACGGAGTATAAAGTAAGAGTTTCAAGAAATTGTTCACTTGCAAATTCTACTGGAAAAAGAAAATGCTCAACTCTCCTCTGCCAAGGACTCTCTCTGCACCCACAGACGTGCTGCCAGTTCCCACCTGCAGAACCCACACGGCGGGAACCGGCACCTGCGACCGCCCATCCATCCCATCGTTAGTGCCGTCTCGTTAGCGGAGCTGAGCTTGGATGGGTCTTCCCGAGAGCCTTAGTCAGCCTCAGAAGGGTTTAGGGACAGGAACAGAGTGTCTCTGCTGCCTGAACAAAAAATACATAATTTTTTTCTGAAGATTTTTTATACAAGCCATCCACTGTTTGAAAGGATCCGTCTGCCTGAGGACAAGAAAGCTCTTGCTTTCCGCAGGTCCAGAATTCACCCTCTATTGACAGCTGAAAAGGAGATAATGCACCTACACACCCCCAGGAATGGGGGGGGTGGAAGATAAAAAAATGCCTCTAAAAATACCGGAATATGGTGGCACAAACCACGTCGTGCTTCTGAATCCTGCAAACCATCTCAGCACACACAACAAACAGAAAATATGATTTATGGCCCTGAATTACTGTAGGGGCAGTTTCACTTGGAGCTCCCCCTTCAACGCTTCCGAGCGATGCATTATTTATGAAGATGGACAAACACACACACACTTAAGCTTGGATTTGCAATTTAGCACAGGATTTCAAAAAGGACCAGAAGAGACAGTGGGTGGCTGATGGAGCTGAGGAGCATTGGGATCTTTGGTCAGATTATCAACCTGCTGGGTGAGGCTGGGACCTGCAGAGGAAGGACTTCTGCAAAGGGGATGGGAAAATCCCTTCACACCTACTGGGGAGCCCTTCCACAAGAATTAAAATTAATAGACGTGGCAATTCATTAATTTTGATGCCTATCAATCCACAGTTCCAAGACTGAGTGTTCGTAATGGCTCTCTGCCACCCATGTCCCTGGAGGGACCTGTCCTGCTCGTGGCCACCCGCTTGCCCGAGGTTTCTAAGAATATAATCAAGTTCCTAGCCCTTGGTCAAACCAGGCTGAGACCATCCATCAAACTCAAAACTAAGCAGAGAAAAGGAAATGAGAAGGACCTAACCGCACGATCACAACAGCCTGCTTTCTACAGCAAGTGAGATGGAAAAAAAAGGAACAAAATAGAAGCCTGTGGTGCACTCAGAGAAACCTTCCCTCTGTGGAGAAACATCTCCCCCAGCTTCTGCAACCTCACGATCGTTCCTCTGCCTCATCCATGCTCATTTGTGTGCTCACTACAGGAAGCTTCCCTGCTGTACCCTGAGCAGGACACCCACTGCCCTCCAGAGCTGGACCCCTCAGATCCATCCTTCCACCTCCACACTAAGCCCCTGGAGGCTTCCAACTTGAGATACAGGAGAGCCCCAAGGAGACACAGTTATGGTCCTAACACTGGCTTTGCCAAGCAGAGCCTGTTGTGTCCTTGGTCTGATGGAGTTGGCAAGGTCCAAAGGGCACCAACCTGGTTCTGAAGAAGGACAATGGTGTTATGGGGCATGAGGGTAGGGTCAAGCAACGTTGACAAAGCCCTGGCTGGCTGTGGCTCTACAGAAACCTGGGTCTCCTCTGATGGACTCTCCTCCTCTGATGAGGGAAAGAAATGAAAAATAAACAACTAAATCAACGTACAAATCTCCTGGATTTGGCTACCAGCATCAGCCCAGGCCCTGTCTCTGCTCCAGCCCTGCCCTGGCACTGGTGGTCCCCGCGGTGGGGACCCAGGAGGTGATGCTCACCCTGAAGATCCCCCTGTTCTGAAAACCCAGTGCCTCTCCCCAGCCCGGCCACTCCACTGCCTCCAACTCACGCCTTCCAAAATGTGTATTTTTCAGCATTTGGTGGAAATCAAGCCCTCAGGCCCCATTTCCTCTCTCCGGGGGGTGGTTTTTCTCCGGGGTCCCAGGGGACAGCCGGGCTGTCAGAGCCATGTCCTGACCCGCTCTACTGGAACCCCCCAGAACCCGTCCCTCCGCCGGGGCTCGCACCCCGCGCCGCATACGAAAACCACCCTCCCTGGCTACTGGGGAAAGGAAAAATAATAAAGAAAAACCACCAAAAGGAGACAGGAGCTAAGATCTGGCTTCTGTTTTTTTCTTTTGTTCTCGCCCTAGTAATCTTCACAAAACTTTCCTTTTTTTTTCTTCTATTTCACTTTAAACAGCCTTTTTATTGTGGAGGTAGCGGGCTGGTGGGTTGACAGGTTTTTCATTGTATATTCCTCGCTCTGCCTTTTCCTCCTCAACACCTGATAAAGTCTGCAAGCTACAACAGTCGGGACTTTTTTGTGGGTGGGTGGGGTTTTTTTGTTTTTTGGGTTTTTTTTGTTGTTTGTTTCATTTTCTTTAATTTGGCCAAACATTCTTTAGCATTTATGAACACGTGGCTACCCAATTTTAATTAAAATCAAAATAGCACTTACTTTCCCAGGTCTCGTCCAAAACTGACCCTACCGTGGGGGCACTGGGCTGGGGACACACACACACACGTTGCTGCTGGCGTCCCAGCCC
>VXBJ01000220.1:19667-37167 GCA_013400055.1 Nycticryphes semicollaris | reverse complement strand
CAATGCAATAATTAACAGGATGCCAATATTTCAGTCCTAATGACTAGCTAATCTTAGTGGTGCGTGTATGGAGTATTTTAATATTTCATAATGTTTTATTTCAATTGCACTAGAGTGAAGCTGCAGTTGAGTTTATCCACAGATTAAATTGTTTTAAATCACTGAAGTAAAAATATTACTTCATTTCTCTGCCTTTCCTTGACAATGCAAAATTAAAAGAGTCACTCATTTTTAAAGATCTGTGGGGAAAGAAATGTTCTCTCTGATTCTGCTCCGTAAACGCGGCATCTCAGCGAGTCTCCCATCCCCACCAGCGGCTCCCGTGCCCCTGCTAGAGCAGAGATGGTCCCACCATGGGATTTTACCTCTGAAGGACTGGTTCTTCACTTCACCCAACTACTCCTCCAGTAGAAATGAAGAAAATGGTGTAAATACCCCAAAAGCGCTGCTGGAGCTCCGTCCCCACGGTGGGACCCCACCAAGATCCAATAATGCCTTTGCTGGGGGCGGAAACCCCCCGGCAAAGGAAGGGCAGGAGACGTGGGACAGCACAGACCTACCCCAGCACGTGTGGCATCGTTTGTAAAGGATGGGTTTTTTTACAAAATATGGAAACCCCTTTTACACCGGGGTGTTTAGGAGCCCTAACTTGCCTTTTTCCAAATCTTTACCCTGCAAGGATGAGAGCTGAGCCCACAGTTCAATGGCAAAGATAGATTTAAAAGTCCAGGTTAGAACCCTGCAGAACGACAAACCAAGCTCCTTCCCGTAGGTCCCTCCAAAACGTGACAGCACCACCCTGAAAACTCCTGAACTGCACGACAACAAACCTTTGTACCCATTAATTTCGAGTTTGCAGATATCTGTTCCGTATGAAAAAACATGTTACTGCATAATAAAGCTTGTTACTAAAGGCATTTAATATTCATAATGTTTTAGTAAGTAGCAAATTCTCATTAAAACAAGTGTGGTGCTTGCACCGCTGATTTCTGGGAGTCTTCACTTGGCGAGAACAATGCACAGCAACACTTGGGCACCGGCTTTGTTCCCAGCAAGAACACGCTCTTGGTGGGGTATTTATTGTGATAAAAGCCTTGTTTGTGTTCCTGCAGCCGACACCATCCCGCCCTTCTGTAGTGCACAAAACAATGCTACAACGGAAAACCCATTTCATTATTTAAGCACCAACAAGCACCTCCACCCACCACCCCGTGCCCCGTAACATCAGACCAACCTACAGCACTGGTGGTGCCGGGACAAGGCACAGGTTCTGCTGCCCAACGGGAGAGGAACCTGGCTTTGAAGAGCAAAACTAGCAATATTTCCCTAAAATATTTATAAGCTTTACTTGTGGTAAAGTCTAAATAATAATTGACATGAATAGCACACAGGACAGACGGCTAAATGTAAACCTTCCCCTGTCCTGATACATTCACCCTTGAAGTTTCTTAAGACGACCCAACTCTAACAACAGACCTGGTGAGAAAACGTCCTCAAGTTGTGCCAGGGAAGAGTTAGGAAGGATATTAGGAAAAAATGCTTCACCAAAAGGGTTATCAAGCCTTGGAACAGGCTGCTTGGGGAGGTGGTAGAGTCACCATCCCTGGAGGCATCTAGACATGGTGTTGAGTGACATGGGTTACTGATGGTTTCTATCAGTGTTGGGCTGATGGTTGGACAGGTTGATCTGAAAGGTCCTTTTTAACCTGGACAATTCTCCGATTCTGTGATTCTAACAGCATGGTCTAACCCCAGCAACGCATCAGTTCCACCATCCCACATGAGATGCCTCCAAACACAACTACCAGCACCGAGGAGCTGCTCTCATGGGCTGCCTTCCCCAGGAGACCCAGAGGACAACTGCTCCACGGCCAACATCCACACCAGTGACAACACGATTAAATGCACCTCAAACCTGCTTACAGGGGCAAACAATAATAAGGCCAATGATGATCACCTAAGTGGGTCAAGAACTGCATAAGGGACAGCAGGATGCGATCACCTCAACTTTAAAAAAATACCTCACATTTGTCAATCCTTAATGGGCACTTTAGCCAACCAAGACTGAAAATACAGTGAACCTTCAGCAGTAAAAACAGTTAAGAAGACCTCTACCAGTGAAACCCCAGGATTCTACGTTACATGTTAACTGCATGAAATCATTAAGATTAAATTTAATTTATTCCAATCAGCCCAAGGTGAAGGGGCATGAAATTAACTTGATGCAGTACATTCAGTATTTTATTATGCAATGTACTTTAAAAGCTGCATTAATACAACCCTGTAGTTGACAGAAGTGAACCAACTCCCTAAATTAAGATTCAAAAATTTGGCTTATTTATATACATATATAAATTTGTACATTGAGGTCCATCAACCATTCATGTCGATGAAAAAATCCATCAGTTGGTACTGATCACAATTGTTAAACCTTCCCAAACAAAAAGCCAACAGAATTACCATAAACAAACCTTATTGATGCCCCAGCAGTTTATATTGAAACTGGTTTTAAAGTCCTAATTGATGGTGTAAGAGCTCAAGGCAAGAGGATGAAGCAGTGAAGAGTTAGTGACCATCTTTGACAGCTCCTGGAGCACAGACGAGATCCCAGAGGATCTGCAAAGACGAGGGGGAAAAAGGAGACAGGAAGAAATTATAGACTAGTCAAACTTTGATATTGGGAGAGATAATGGAACAAATTATTGAAATATTTATAAGCATCTCAGGTTCATAAGGTTATAAACCACCAAACAAATCTAATCTTTTTCTTTGACAAGATAATTGGCCTCATGGATAAGGGGGGGAGCAAGAGGGGAAATATATACTGACTTTGGCAAGATTTTTATGTACCTTTGCTGATGACATTCTCATAAAAAAAGAGGAAAATAGAGTCTACATTAACAGAGTCTAAGGTGGATGCCAGGAAAAGTTTTAAAAAATTTAATCAGAAGTGTTTACTGCACGGTTACAAGGGAAACAGAAACCTCTGCTCAGAACCATGTTTTGCAGTGATATAAGCTGGAAGTCCCAGTCTGTGTGCTTTACCTGCCAGTATGATACACCCCAACGTACTGGCCACTCCAAATACCCGCTGCCAAACTGAGATGGCATCATAACTCCAGGTTCTGCAACGCTGGGTTAAGCCTGAGTTAATTAGAGAATATACTTATCAATCCTATGCACACCAAGTTGGGATACAGTCCAAGCAGCTTATGTGAAAGAATCAGAAATCAAAATTATTGTGATGAATTAAGAGCAATAGCCCAAACCAGCAAGACGGGAGAGTCATCATCAGATGCAAAATGCAACCGCAAGGAACGAAAAAATCAATTATACACATAGCAAGTAGTTCAGAGAGTCCCTTCCAGCCTCAGCTCTTCTGGTGTTTTGGAAGACTTATTAACAATTAGGTACTTATTAACAATTAGGTAGAAAACAGACTCGAAAAAAATGACGGTATCACAGAATCCTGAGAGATGATGACAAAGAAAAGCAGGACCTGCAGGACTAAATCCTGGCCTCATGGATAGGACAGCAATGTACCCAGACTTCAGCAATCCCTACAATTAAAATTTTCTCGCAACGTTCTCAAAAGTTTGGCAAATATGGTCTATATAAACACACTGTAAAACAGAGACCAAAAGGACTGAAGGAATAATCATCATCAGCCACTGCACACGAGGCCACCTCTGATGAGACACCTCCTAAAATGCTGCATTTTAGTTTGCATCAAAAAATTGAAGACAAATTTCTAAAGTCATAATTAAAACCATAATTAGAACAGCATTTCAGCAGAGTTTAGTTCTGGATGAAATATTAAAGTGAATGGTGTGCTATCAAACAAAGAGACAGGGTAGAACCACGTAAAGCAAATATTTGTTATGACTAATGTGAACAAATGGAGAGCAATCAGCATTGTGAAAGGCATATACGTAGCTAAAATGGGCTAAAACTAAAAAGAGGTGTTCATAGAATGAGTCATGGAATGGTTTGGGTTGAAAGGGACCTTAAAGCCCCCCAAAGTGCCACCCCCTGCCCTGGGCAGGGACATCTCCCACCACACCAGGTTGCTCCAAGCCCCTTCCAACCTGGCCTTCAACCCCTCCAGGGATGGGGCAGCCACAGCTTCTCTGGGCAACGTGGGCCAGGCTCTCACCACCCTCACACCAAAGAGCTTCTTCCCCAGATCTCAGCTCAATCTCCCCTCTTTCACGTTAAAACCATTACCCTGATCTGACGTGAAGCTGAACTGAGGGCTGCCAGGACATCGCCGAGTTTATGTTGTGCTTTCATGGAAGTGACCCAAGCAGGTACCGTGGCCCTCTCAGTTGATGGTGTAAAATGATATTCTTACCTAATTCACTAACTGTTAATAATACAAATATGAAAAGCCATTTGTGCCAGCACGACAAAGGAAATTTAAATACTTACCAAAATTAAGAGATGAATTATTTTCTCATTTGCTGAGAAACAGCAGACTCTTAATGAAGAGGAGATGGGCTGGTGGAGGTGCCCAGTGCCGTTTTCAGCTGCCGCCGTGCGGAGGCGAAGCCCCCGCGTCCCCGGGGACGCAGCGAAGGCTCCATCACTCACACCAAAGCTCCTGCCAGAAAACCCACGTAGTGGCAGCTCGAAAGGTCACCTCAGCAACACAACTTCCATCTCCACCGAAAGCCATCTCGTAAGGCTTTACAAATATTTGGAGTCTGATTCTCCAAATACGATTTGTCAAAACAACGCAGTGTAACAGCCTCGCGCCCAAAGAAAGCCCCTCTATAAATAGCCAGCCTGGGAAAAAAATGTTTACTTTATTTGCTGCATGTGAGAGGGAGGTAAAACCTAAACAAACTTTCACCAGGAGCTGAGTTTACATATTCAGACTTCAGCGGTGCCAAAGTTGCAGCCTAACTGGCACCGAAAAACCTAACAAAAAAAGTCATATATTGACTAAACACACAGTCATAATAAAACCACATCCAGTTAATAACTTTGAGAACTAATGTTAACTCCTAGCACAATAGAAAAGTCTCCTTAAACACAATAAAGCAGTGATATAATTTACTCTCAGCTCCTTTTCAAAACATTACTCTCTGCCCACAATCACATTCAGATTACAAAATTCCTTTTGTAGTTTTCTCCTAGCTGTGGGAATAAAATAAACTACTTAGATGACAGTAAAGTGTCTGTAAAATATATAACAGCAATAACTCCTGGTGGAAATGCAGCAGATCTTTATACAAGAGCAAAGCACGAAGTGTTGTTAGGGGAAAAAAAAAAAAAAAAGAAAAGGCAAATTCCAAGGAAAGGGGGTTTATTTGGATTATTTGGAGAGGCTTCTTCTGGAGGAGATGCTGGGGAAGGGGAAAGCCAGTGGTGAAACCTCCGAACCCCAGCTTTACTCTGGTTCCCAGTATGGGGTGAAGCACTCAGGAAGCCTTCACAGCCTTCAACAGTGGTTGAACTTCCAACATGGAAGAAAGGATGCTCAGTGGTTTACCCAACAAAGAAGTGTGATTAATTTTTCCACTCATTTAAAAGATCTCTAAAGGATGTCATGCCAAGGTGGCCACCATGACCATGACTACCCAGAAAGACAGGCTGAGACCATAAAAAAAGGTGAATGATTCCATCTGTGCAAATTCTGCTTGTCCTCAGGCTTCTCTGCAGCAAAGGAGGAACACAGAAGGCAAAGTCTCCAAAGACTCCACTTCTAAAGGTTATTTCATGGCAGATTTAATTGAGGCAAGGAGTTGGTCAAAGCAGCTTTTGCCCAGATTTCTCTGCTGTGTCATCTCACACCAAAGCGTGCTAAATCAAAGCAGAAAGACTTTCCACAGAGCAAGGGGCAATGGTTTATGTTCAGTGATTACAGATGGGATGGATGGGGGTTACACCACCATCAGAGGAATGGAGATGGACAGAAGCCCGAAGCAGCATCTCCCCCAGGAAGATCCCCCCTTGCCTGCAGGGTACCGATGGGACCAGGGCACGTCCAACCACCCAACTGACTCCTACCACCAGCAACAGCTGTCCACAGCTGGAGACCACACTCAAACCCTGCTCACGGGCTCCACTGCAGAGACACGAATCATCAGGGTCTTTCTGAGACGGGAGAACAAATGCATTAATTTGGATATATAAAAAGTGACATAAAATTTGAGGTCAACCAATGTAAATCAAATGCCCTAATGAACGGAGCCCTGGACAACCACATTATTATGTGCGTTATGGGGAATGTACCCTTTCAGCATCACTGACTGGTTACATCTTTTCAACGTGTTTAAATATATTCTCAAGGAATTTAACCAATTGCTTAATTCCTTGACGAATGAAATTGAGCTTTTAGATCAAAATCTACACTTTTAAAACCGAAACGGGAAAACATTGCTGTAACTGCTTCCCACAAAATCAATGGCCTTCACTTTTGTTGAGTTGATCCTGCAGATTTGGTTTTGAGTGTTGCTTTTTGAAAGCATTTGCAAATCACATCAAAGCAAAAGGCACAAGGTCAATTACGGTAACAGACACAAAAAGTGTGAAGAAGCTCCATGGTTCTGATTTTTTACAAAAGTAAATCTTAAGTCAATTTCCAAGAAAACCCCGAGAACATTTTCCATGCTCAAAATTACTTGCCAAACTTGACAAGTTTATGAATACTTCTCATTGACTTGACATTTTTCAATGAAGAAAGCACATTGTTTGTCAGAATCTAATCACTTTACTTCTTTCTGTATTTGTATACAAGTCTTTGAATTCAAATGAGAAGCTATTATTAGGTTTGCCATCTAGGACCAGCTGACATTATAAAAACCTAAAAATGCCCCAAAACAAAGACACCCATGAGGGTTAGAAGCACATGCAGATTTAGTTCATCTGAGAACAAACTGCTTTAGTTTCAAAAGAAACAAAAAATAACTTCAAATCCCTCCTGGAGGGTGTTAGGCCGGTGGCTCCTTTGACTTTAAGAAAAATTTACAACAAAGCATATATATGTATCGGCATTAATGCACGACATTAATTGAATATACACATATTCATGGTGATTGGTGATGCTGGGAGGGCTGGAGCCCCTCTGCTGTGAGGACAGGCTAAGAGAGTTGGGGGGGTTCAGCCTGGAGAAGAGAAGGCTCTGGGGAGACCTTTGAGCCCCTTCCAGTCCCTAAAGGGCTCCAGGAGAAATGGGGAGGGACTTTTTACAAGGGCATGTAGTGAAAGGATGAGGGGTAATGGCTTCAAACTGGAAGAGGGGAGATTTAGATTAGATATTGGGAAGAAACTTTTCACTCTGAGGGTGGTGAGAGCCTGGCCCAGGTTGCCCAGAGAAGCTGTGGCTGCTCCATCCCTGGAGGGGTTCAAGGCCAGGTTGGAGGGGGCTTGGAGCAACCTGGTCTGGTGGGAGGTGTCCCTGCCCAGGGCAGGGGGTTGGAACTGGGGGTCTTTAAGTTCCCTTCCAACCCAAACCATTCTGTGATTCTATAATATTCTGTCTATATCCATTCTGGTAAACAAACTTTCAATAGCAGCAATTCAGGAATAGAAGAGACATTTCAAAAACTTCTGTACTATGGGACACACACCCCCTTGTACTGGCGCTCAGCAAACACCGATATGTAAAATCAAAAAAACCATTTCTTTGGGTAAATCCTACCCACTGTCCTGCTGCAACCCCCCCAGACACACAGCACTCTTTACTAATAATGCTATCAAGGAAGACAGTTTATAACAACCCTCAGTGATTGAAAAGGTTTGTGAACAGAGACATGGAAAAGACTTTTATTCCTAAATTAATATCACAATCCCAGTCGGAAACCTCCTGGCTTTTCCCCAACACTCCACTAACCACTGCTGGAAGGTGGTGAGGGGCAGGAAGGACCCCGAGAAGCCTTAAGTCCAGCAGCCAAACGGAAACACTGGGGGAGTAACTTCAGCCTCTGTAGACTTCACACCTTCAAAATGTTCTACCACAAGTTCTCCACGGCCAAGAAACCCCATCAGGCTTTAGGGACATAACGACACCTTACAACAAAAGCAATGTGTGGCCCAAGAAATGAAGGAAGCTGGTGGGAGGAAACAATACGGCCAATTCACTAATTAAAGCAAAGGATGAGGGATGCTTTCAAGCAGAATTAGTCACCTCCCAAGTTTCAGTTTACACGCTTTACAATCTGCAAAAATTATTTTCCTTCGCTTTTGCTGCACGTTATTTTCCAAGTTGTTTTACTGCGTATAAACCCATCACACTTTGGAACCACACATTGGCTTTCTGCATAAAATATCACCTTATCTCTGTATAAGCAAACTATTTTAACTCCCTAGAGCTATTTAACTAACCACTTTCTGTGACCTCTGAATTCTTATCCTGAATTATATTTTTATGTGCTATATAAAGGTACTGTTATGTTACTGTTTTTATTCCAGGTGCCAAGAAGGACAAGTTTATTGCCAACTGCTCGCTCTCTGTCTTTTTCTTTTTTTTTTTGAAAGACTTAACTGACCCAGCAGTCTAACTTGTTTTTAATTCACATGTGAATGGCTTATGAAGAAAATCACATCTAGTATGAAGAAAAAAAATAAACAAATAGGTAATATTTAAGAAAAAAAATAATAATCCAAGACCCAGAAGTGTTGCCTAGCAGTGCTGGCATGACTGAAAAGCACTGTACCAGCACAGAGACCTGCTCTTCTCGGCATTATATTTCATTAACACGTAGTTTGTATTTACTGCCACAAGGAGGGTAGTTTTGAGGGAAACAACCTACCTTTTTTGTAAAGGCTAAATTAGACTTTTGTCATGTCAGAAGACAGAGCATCATCTCCTGCTCACACAGCCCTTATTCTTCCATTAGTCTTCCCTCTCAACTTAAAAACAAAACTAAAAAAGAAAAACAGACTTTTCAATGAGAAATTTGGAACTTCCCTTTACCTTTAATGGTATTGTTTCTGTGCTTTTGGTAGATAGAAGTGGTTCCTATAGAAAACTGCGCAGCTGCGATATGGCCTACACCAGAGCTCCTCCTTCAGCAAACAAAAGACATTCTTTCCAATGTCTTCTTGATATTTGAATTGTTTTACAGGTAGTAAGGAACTGTTATTTCCCTCACAGAGGGGTTTTACATGAAAACTGCTAATTACACAGGCAATGAAATGGTCCTTCAGCTACTTACAGGCTCTGAAAGCAGTGAAGATCTTCACAAGCCATGACCTATCAAGTTTTTGAAAGAAAAATCAGCAGAAGACAAGGGCAAAGCAAGAAGGGGTAACTGTTCCACATCTGAAGCAGTATCTGTGAAAGAATTATTCATTTATCAATAACATACTTGTCTTTAAACCACTTCATATTAAACAGAATGACGTCTGGAGATGTTTTCCCTAAGTGCCTCTGGGAACACCAGGAAAGCAGAGAACCACCAAGGACAGACAACGGCACCTTCTCCTGCTGTGTTGGGCAGGTTGGGGGGAGGGGGGGCTCTGAAAAATGAGGGATTGTTATTTGCTCGTGGCAAGAAAGAACCTTTATTCTCACAAATGACTGATTATTTAATTAATTGTGATTTAAGGGAATTAAAATGATAGGGAGAAAGCTGAGAAGGACTTCAATGATTAAAGGGAAGTCCCCAGTCACAGCAACTCCAGAGAAGGAACATCTTCAGTACAAATTTCTGTAAAGCAAGAGAAACCAAACTGTTATTTCCAAGTTGTGTGGTTTTTCACTACAGCATTCCAACAATGCTTTCAAAACCTGAACTGGTGTGGGTCTTGGATTTGCCCCTTCCAGAAGCTTGTGGGTCAGGACCATTACGAAAACAGAAAGAGAAGCCAAGAGTTACTGCAGTTCAATAAGTCATGTAAAGTTAAACAAGATTAAGATTTCTCCAAATACAGTTAGGGATTGATTTTCAAAACTGGCTTGAAAAAGCCCCAGTTGCCTCTACCTGCAGCTACGCAATAAAAAAGCAGTTTCTGTGGCTGAGATTTAACAAAAGTCAGAAAAAAGGCCCAAAGACTTGTTTCCCTAAGTTGTATCATTTTCAAACTTCCAACTATCCAAGTGCTCATCAGCGAGCTAAAAAGAGCAAGAAGATGATGAAGAGCATGGCTTGGGAGTGTGTGTGTGTGGGGGGGAGGGGAGCAGAAAATAAGCATTTTTCCTTCCCCATGGCCAGAGAATCAGCTGGAAACCCACAGCCCCGCAAACCAAACCCACAACCCTCAAACCAACATCCTCCTGCGACACTGGGGATGGGAACGGAGATGCAGCACGAGGGGAATGAAGGTATCCCTTGGGAGACCAGGCTGGACAGGACAGGGGCACCTGAAAGGTAGTTTCTCATAATTTATTGCTGTTGCCTGTCAGCACTGATGGGGGTAAGAGGAGAACCACGCTGGAAACGGCATTAGGGGACGAGAGATCAGTACTTAGGATGCTCCCCAGAAGGTAAGAGAATGTGGAAATCAGAGAGACACAGGTCACCAGCTCTTATAGACTTTGGGTTTCAACAGGCTACTGAGGAGAAAGTTATCCACTAGCTTTTCACATCTATAATGAGAATTTAAATAAAAGCAGAACCACACATCCCAGCCCATTAAGGAAGGAATACAGTAAGAACGATCTCGACTGAAGCCTCCGTAACATTGCAGAAAATGCACTTCCCACAAAAGTTCTACTGTCAACATTTCTGAATAATTAATTTGGAAATAAAAACCATTCCAAGGTTCACAAGGCTCTTTTCACCGCTCTGAACAATGCGCAATATTCAACAACTTCCCAGCACACCAGAGCCCTCGGAGTTGTCTATCACAGCACACTGAGATGACCTCAGGAAACACGGAAATACACGGAACGGTAAAACATAACCACCTACAAGAAAATAAAAATCAAACATACTCACAGATGAAAACTAAATTTAATGTGTGCTCCTGAGGGATGGGGAAACCAGAAAGATGGGAAGGGCTACATCGCATTGGAACGGTGGAATGAGATGCAAAATGCATATGAAAGGCTTCCATTTGAGCTGCTAAAACCACAGGCTTTGGAACCGCAGGGCTCTGCAGCGAGCAACGACCGAGGTCTGGTGTCAATTTAAATGCACTGAACACCAGGAAAATGCCCCCAACTAAGGCTTCAAACTTGTACAGCACATTTCCACTCAACCCAACTAGATTGCCTGTCACATCTGACACGGCTTGTCAAAAGTTATCCTTCACTGCTCATGGGCAACATGGAGGGTCAAAAGACCAAATACAATGGTCCAACCCATCCCATTTTTTACTTCTTTTTTTCTTTTTTTCTTTTTCTCCTTCAGAGCAGCAGATATCGAACTCGGAGATGACAAGACAGAGCAGGTTGAAGCGGCTGCCAGAGAAAGAGAAGCTGTCCAGAGCCGCTGATCTGAAGGAGAAAAACCAGCCGGTCTGTGCATGTCACGGCCGGGGCTCGGGCGCTGACAAGTCTCACACAAAAGGGGAGTGAAAAGCTGAGAAACCTGAAGTGGCCCCTTTGCAAACCATTCCAGCTGTTAAAGAAAAGAAATTAAAAAAAAAAAAAAAGAAAAAGGAAAAAAGAAAGGGAAGAGGCCGTCACCCGGTAATGCGAAACGCACCTCAGAAGTGATTGAAAGGGAAAGGGATGTCCTCCCTTCTGTTTGTCGGCACCCCCATCAACCAGAGGTGATTTTTTCACTCTCTGGAAAGACAAAAAAAAACCCCCAACCTGAATTTTAAGAGTGGCTATCGCACTCCTAGCTTTATTTTTAGAAAGGAAACCCTGAAAAGAACGCTTGAGAAAAGCAACACCTTTCTAAAGCTGCTCAGAACCTTTACCAATATTTTCAGCCGAGAGGCTCGCTCGTTCCTGATAGCAGAAGACATTAAATGATAATTCATGGAAAAGCAACTTACTAATAGCTGCAAAATACAGAAGTTGCCACCATAAGCCTGTTACAGTTCGTAGCCTTACGCCTTTTTCAATGGACAACTGCAGAGATTTTCCACCAAATCTCCAGAAAAGTGGGGGCCACGTGGCACAGCAGCAAATCTCAGTACATCCACCTCCTTCGGGTGCCCGACGCCCTCCTCCTCTCTCCACAACCACCACGAGCTTCTCTACTTCCAGTTCTCTTTGTCTCTACACAAATCCCGGCTCTTTTCTTTTTTCTTTCTCCACAATAATTTGATTTTCACGGACCTTTCCACCGTTAAGTGAGTGAATTTACCGTTAACAAATGTTTGTGTCCCTCCATCCCCACAACGGTGCCCACGGCCCTGGCTGAAATCTCAGCCCTGGGTACCCCCGTGGGTAACCCAGCGACTGTGGACACATCCAGGCACAGGGTAATAACGGGGTATTTCCAACCCCTGCCCTTTTCTTAGGTCCCCATCTTTGGGCTTTAATTACCTCAAAAGCAACACCAACCTCAATTAATGAGGGAATCCAGAGTTACCACCAGTTCACGTTGGCCGGTGGTGGCGGAGCTGCCTGTGGACAACAGAGTGACATTTTTAATTCCAGTGGCTAAAAGCCTGGTATGTGACCGTGAAAGCCTGCCTTTTACACCCTTCTGTAATTTAACACGCTTCATTCTATCTGGCTGGTGTTCAGTTCTGTTGGATAACCTTTTCCTCTAACGTACCACGTGCCCCACTGAATTTTAGCACCATCTACGTATTCAAATACACTCTATTTTCTTTCACAGACTTTTTTTTTTTTGTTATTTTTTGTAGTGGCTGCTATCTTATGCAAGCTCCTTCAGATCACTTAAAACCATATATACATTACTACAGTACTAGATACGTACGATAGCTATGTATTTCACCTTGCTTGCATAAATGGTCCTCATGAATGAAAAAAGCTAGTACTGTAGACAATTTTAAGACCTTAATCTCTGCTTAGGAAGGCCAAAAAAAAAATAAAATTAATTTCCTAGACTTGGTCTTTGTATTTGCCTTTAGGAAGGCTAAAAAATTATTAAAAAATTAATTTCCTAGGCTTAGTCCCTGTATTTGCCTTTTCAAACTGTTTTTCTGCGCCCCCTTGCCCCTGTTTTCCCCTGTACCTCTCCCTGCTTCAGGGGAGGAGGACGCGGAGGTGCCCGGCTCCTGGTGGGTCGTGGGTGCCATGGATGGACCCTCTCCATCGGCTTCGTCTCCCTTCCACATCCTGCCGCTCTCGGCGCACTCATGAGCCGCAATTTAATTCAAGTGCACTCGAGTTCCAGCAAACACAGAGCGGCCGAGAGCGCGGTGGCGCGTGCGAGGCTCCGTCTGAGGAGGGGAGATGGGTAAATATCACAGCAGCGGGCGAGGATAACCTGCCTGCACATACACCAGCCCAATTAGCCCAGGGAAAAAAAAAAAAAAAAACAAACTTTTATTCCCCAAAGAGTCAAAAAAACCACCCCCAAACACCCCAAACAAACCCTCCATCTCAGCAATGCTCTCTCCGCTGTCCAGCCTGAGATGGAGCTACAGCAGGGTCTGCGCAGAGACACCGAGGGCTGAAGCTACACCCTCCCAAAATAGAAGGAAACTTGGAAGAGAAGAGGATGCAGAAGATAGAAGCTCGTTGCTACGTTAGTTCTCTAGAGCGCTGAGAAACCTGGAAGGAACAGTCTCCTCCGAGGGCAGGGGAAGAGGCACCTTTACCCGGCGTGACCTGGGCTTGACGGAAAACCCACCACTAGAGACGTGGTGTAATGACTTTTCCCTCCTCAAACAGCAAGAAGACGTCTTTCACATTAAAAGTATTAAAAAAAACCCCCACAAACATAGAAAAAAGGGGCATTTCAGGCCTTAAAATAGTTTAGGCTACAGTTTCGATTTGTTTAAACTTTAAAAATAATAAACTCGTCTGATTAACAGACTTTACCCACCCCGAGCTACTTTGTTATCAAACACAGCCCAACCCGGGAAAGTCTGCAAGAAACTCCGGGCAGTTCAAGTGCACAAACAGACATCTCCAACGACGGACTCCACCACCATCCTTAACTCACTGGCCTTTCTGAATAAACTCTGATAACGCTCGCTTTCACAACTTTCTGGCAATAAAGAAGACAAGGAAACCCAGAAAGGAATGAGATGGATAAATGCATAGCATCGAATAAGGAAAAGCATGAGTTGTTGAGAAATTAAGAGCTAAGGAAAACTTAATATAGAAATTGGAGAGAACCTCTGTACTCAAGAAAACTTACTTATTTAAAAAGAAGTAATAAACCCCACTTAAGGTTTTGAAGAAAACACTGTAGTCTAAAGGCTTTCAAACCCAAAATTAGCCAGTTTAAGAACAAGAGAACAGGCACTTTCAGGCTCTGTGCTGTTCAAAAGACTCAGCTGTGTCTGAACCAACAAAACTTGCTGAAAAGAGGTGATACTTTCACCCCTCCTCGGGTCCCCATCCCCTCCCACTGCCCTGGAGCCCCCCATTTTCACACGCTGCCCCGAGCGAAGCACTGGGAAATCCAACAGCCTCTTTAACACCCCCAAACAAATTACTGACACGACATTCTTTGCTCCGTATTACGAGTCAATGTGGCAACCCCGTGTGGTTTTTCTCCCCCTCCCCAATTACAAACACGTGCCGTAGCCCGGCTCGCGGCCTTTTGGATGCTGATACAAGATTCATAATGGCTGTCAGAATCTGCAATTTTTCCTTTTGTTTTATGAGGTCAGGCAATATTACCTGCACTGATGTATTCCATTTCCCCAGCTGGAAACCTTCTCATTTGAGCCCGACAGGTTGAGGGGAGTCATGATTTTGCAACCCAGCGCGTGGAACGCGGTGCGCGGGGGCAGGTGGCTAACCCCGCGTTCTCCTTTTGCTCTTGTCCACTGGCAACAGTAAATTAAACTGTCAAAAACGGAATTGTCCTGTCATCAACAAAGCTATAGCTTCGCAAGTATTGCAACATCAGATATATTTCTAATTCTGCATTTCCCTGCACCTGTAATTTCATCAGGAACTCGCACTGGACCATGGTGAGAAGCTGTCCAGGGGACACTGGCACCGCCAGCTCCTTGGGAGCCTTGACACGGCATTTTGAAGAGGGAAATTAACAAACAATACCAGCCAGTTGTTATATATGCGTGTATGTATATACCTCTAAAAGCATTCTGCGCGAGGTCCTGACCTTCTGTGTGGCTCTGCAGCCCAAGGGGGGGGCAGAGGCACTAACGGGCCGCACCACAGGACCGACATCCGAATGTATTTAAATGCATTAATTGCCCAGAAAGAGAGGACTTGGCGCTTCCAAACCTCCCCTCTTCCCGTTGGCCACTTCAGAGGTTAAAAGCACCTCCAAGAAGTTCTCCCTCCCACCGTATGGGTTTTATTCTGGCCCGTGTGGCCAGAGTTTGTGAAGAGTACATCCCCATCACTTCATCACAAATCGGGAATATTCAAACCAGTGTTTTCCTTTGTCACACAACAACAGGGGTCATTTTAAAAGGGACGTGATTAACTATGATCTTTTTTTCAGGTTTTAAATGCCCTTTCAATTTTATCACTTGCAGAAGACTTTTTACCTTTTTTGAACCCGCTTTAGATCAGAGTAAGTCACCGACCTTGTGTGTTACCCCCACGCACAAACTGCCCAGAGAACATGTATGCTTCGCAAAACAAATAAAATATTGTCAAAATACTGTTTAAAAGCATAGGTAACCAGGCAGAATATCCAGCAGAAGTTTATCTAAACGAGAACCATTAAAGTGAAAGGCGCATGTCTTCTGACACGCTGATAAACAAGAATAAAAGGGGCTGCTTGTTATTAATTCAACGCAGCAATCAAATATTGTTTTAGATTACCTCTGTAAAAATTCCAAGCCTATCAATCATTAAACTGTGGACAGAAAGTTAAATTGAGATAAGAAATCATTTCACGCAGCTTAATGCAGTCGAAGTGACTCAATATTCCTTTATTAATTCTCATTTAATATCACTTTAAATTGCCGCCATTATTATCCTACGGCATACGAAGGGCTCCGGGTAATTAGTCTGTATTAAGCCCTTTTTTATTTAGAGGGAGCCAAATAAACAAACCCGCTTTAATTACCTGGGTGCCACAATATTGATCTGAGCATCAAATTTTAATACGCCCGTGATNGATGGGGACGCACCCGGGGGGAGGAATCCTCTCCCTCCCAGCCCTTGTTCTCTCCCACTTCAGTACACGGTGTTAACGACATACAAATTTTTGAGGTCATTAAGTATAAACAGGAATTGAAAGGGAGCCGGGCGCTCTTCCCGGAGATGCCGATGTCAGCATTTCAAGTGCTCTCCTAATCCCACAATGCAAGTTTCAGCATTATTGTCTCAATTTAACTTGCATTAGTACCTAGCACCTTGATTACACTGGTGGGGTGGTAATCTTCGCCTGCATATGCCATCATTACTTATGTCAAGCCTCTCGAGTTGTTATGAATACTATGTTGTTTTACGAGAGAGAGGAAATTAGTGCCAGTCCCCCAGAGTTTTGGGTGCTTAACACTGAAGCACTACACAGCCCTCTCAAATCCCACAACAAATCCTTGTTTAGTGCCACGCGGAGATAAGGACTTTGCAGCAACATCCCGGCATAAATAACCCGCATCCCTCTTTAGTCGCAAAATGTCAAAAAAAAAAGAAAAAAAATCTCCATTCTGTAATTTTTTTTTTTCCTCTTCTTTTTCCACCTAAAACCAGCTCAAAGTGTATTTTAATGGTGCGGGATGTCCCACGCTCGCAGGGCATTTCCCTGCACCACCGAGCCCAGCAAACCCCACGTATTTTAAGATTATCTTAAAACGCAGTTTTAGCCACGTTTTTAATAAAAATCAAACTTATCAAAGCCGGAGGAAAGGCGCCGTAGGAAGATGAGGCTTCCCTCCGGAGTGCAATAAAGAGAGAAATTGTTGCCTCGCACGTATCGCCCTCTCAATGTTTTTTTAAACATGATCCACTGTGTTGTTGAAAAGAATTATTTTACAGTATTGTAGGGATTTTTTGCATTGTCTGTTTATTCTGTTTACACAGCAAATGAAACCTCTGATATGAATAAGGTGAACTCCCCAGGGAGAAAAAGAAATTCAGAAATGATGTACAGATGGGGACAGAGGCCCACGGAAAGCGAATATAAATTAACGTGCCCTCACCAGTCACATCTGGAGCAGAACAGGCCAAATAAATAATTCTGACATTAAAAAAATGAAAGATCAAGCCCTATAAATAGTAGAATAAGTTTCCTCTAATGATATTACTTCACATTATAATTGAAGCGACATCTAAAAGAAAGGTAATTTGATATATTTAGACTAAGGCTGGCTTAAAAATCCTTCATGGGTTTCTCTTTGGAAGCTATTAAAACCCCGCATTTGCAAGGACAGCGCAGAGATGCCGTACACCGACTGGGAAAAAAAAAATAATCACAATTCCATTCGTTTCCTTTCTTCTGCCTCATTTACCAACTTCACCTCTGCCATTTCCCACGTGAAATAAAAAAAAAAGGGGGAAATTAAACCTCCTGCAGCGTTT
>VXBJ01000220.1:6032-19345 GCA_013400055.1 Nycticryphes semicollaris | reverse complement strand
AAAAAAAAAAAAAAAATCTGCCTCCTGAGGTTAGTTTAACATCTTCCTGCATAAAATACAGTCTCCATGGGCTTGCTTTTTCGCATATGAACTTGTACCAAAATGTTTTTCTAGCTTTAAAATATACATATTTAATTTTGTTAAAAATTAATAAATCTCTTAAAAGGGCAAGTGTTTAATCATGCTATCCCTACAACAGCAGAGAAGCCATGGCAGATATCCAACCATTAAATAAATAAATAAATAAAAATTTAAAAGGAAAAAAAAAATAATCAAAATTCCATTCGTTTCCTTTCTTCTGCCTCATTTACCAACTTCACCTCTGCCATTTCCCACGTGAAATAAAAAAGGGGGAAATTAAACCTCCTGCAGCGTTTTCAGATGTGGGTGCTGGTGGGACTGGGCAGGGACGCTGGGGTGATGCTGGGTTCCCACGGGGATGTTGGGGTGCCCAGTGGGGATGCTGGTGTTTCCGCGGTGATGCTGAGGTGCCAGACAGGGATGCTGGGGTTCCCTCAGGGATACTGGGGGGCTGCTAGGGGTCCCCAGCCACCGGTTTCCCCTCCCGGCATTAGGCAGAGCTGGGGAGCGGACGCCTCCCCGTCCGCCCAAATGATGCCAATTTTGAAGAATAGCTTTTGACAGCTCAATAAAACTTTCATGAAGTGACCAAAAAGGGTCCTCCTGAAACCGGGAGAGTGACCAGAAGCTGCAAATCCAAGAAAACAATACATTTAGCGACCACTAAATTCTGTAAGTGACGATCTCTGGAGTCAAATCGAATTCACTGTTACCAAATCTCTTCACTGCCCACTGCATCACGTACAGCCTGGTGGGGTGGGGTTGGGTTTTCTCCTACAGGAAGATGTAATATTTTTCCTGGTATAACAACAGGCATGACTTATTTCAGAATTAAGTGCTAGGCTCTCTGGTGCTTTGGGAAATGTAAACTACAATTTTTACTCCAAATCCACAATACACTTCACTAGCTTGTGTTCTCCAAAGGCCCAGAGCAGCCCCTTAAGATGATGAGCATCTTAGAGAGTGCTTTGGTAAATCATGCAAACAAGAGTGAGAAAGAGGACAAAGTCATCTCTTTTCCCATTTCATAAACCCAGTAAATTGATTTACAAACTGCTATGGGTAGGAAATAAATACCACGCCACAAATACACAACAGTGACTTTTAGCAAACATGCCTCACACACTAAATAAATAAATAAACTAATAACAACAACAACAAATGAACCAGCCCCAGCCTGGTGTCCAGAGTAAGGGGAACAACTTCCTAAAGCACCATCTACCCCGGTATCTCCCAGAGCAGGCAGGAAGTTACCAGGTAACTAAGAAATCAGCTTGTGAAGCACGCGGTTCGCATCTTAAATCTTAATAATTATTAAACGGCACTATGCACGATCTAGAATAATCTTGGGTTTAAATTTAGAAATAATTAATTCTTTCAATGAAGCACTTATATAAAAAAAGAAAAAAACTTTTTTCTTCTTCTCTGCGTAAGTACTGGTATTTTTTGTATAATACAAGCTGCCCATACAAGGACCAATATGCCTAATATTCTTGCCAACAAAGGCATTTGAAATTAGCAATTGCTTTTAGAAACTTTAATTACAATTTTAAAATGCTATTTCTGCTGTATAATAGATTCCAATTGTTTCAGTATTATCTGGCTTGCAAATAAAATCTACAGTAGATGACAATATTCCCAGGATTAATCACTCTTGAAATTCTAATATGCTCTTGAAATACCAAATAAAAAAGACAGCAATGTTGTTGATGTACTGAAAGCTTCTTGCTTTTTGCAGTTTGCTATTATTATGCATATCCAGGTAGAAAGTTAATTAACCCAAAGCTTAAGCTAATTATGATAGCAGAATGCTATCAACCAAACGCTTTCAGTCAGACAGCTGTCCAGAATTTCATTTGCTAATCATTTGTCTTTTGGCTGAGCATATGGTACATTTTCATGCTATCAGAGGAACAACAAACAGCTGAAAATCATTAACTAAAAACAATGTGCATAAAATCAGAAGCAGTTTTTTATACAGCTTTGTGTCAAACAAAAAGCCAGATCCTTGCCCTATAAAAATTAATGATTATTTTGCTTCTTGTCACTTAAAAATTTTAGCTGATAGTGCAATAAATATGTGACAAGAATTTCAGTTGCATCAATTACCTGGTTATATGAGTTTGCAAAAATATTACAGAATTCATAACAAGGGCATTATAATAACTAGGTTATGCAGAGGATTATAAAACTCGCTCATTTAGATACCGAAAATTTAAATTCTAGGTTGTTGCATGAACAGATATTCTTCGGGTTTGAAGAACAAACATTCATACTGATGTGTGACTACATTAATATCGCTCTTTCTGATATTAAAACCCCAGCTTCTTCATTACTGCCCGGAAAGTTAAAGGAACAGCATGTTTGCAGGTATCGGTTCAGCAGCAGAGGCCACGTCTACTGCGGCTGCACCCGAGTATTAACATTCCGGCCGCAGAGAAATGCCGATAAATCAGTGCAGGAAGTTCAGGGCTGTTAAGACAGCTGGGGGCAGATAAGATGGGGAACAAGCAGTTAACACGGAAGACACAGGTGTTTATGACACATTAGGATATACAGAATAACTCTTTGTTGTCAATGCTTATCTCCTGTCATGATTTAGCGCGATTGCCATAAAAGATGCTAATGAGACAGAAACGGCAAAATAGGAACCTAAGGAAATGACGATCCTAACCCGACCATGCCTGCTTTAAACAACGCAGCTTGTACATCCCAGACCCTCGGTTACAGAGCAACCCTGAAGAGATTTAAAACAGGCAATTTAACTTTTAAACCTGTCCCCAGTCATCCCCCGGATTTCTCCAATAATAACGTTTCTGCATCTTTGCTCCATCCTCTGTCAGGTCCGGTACCCTGCGCGGGAGGGCTCACTGCTCAAAACCTTTGTGGAAGAGCTAAGACCACCTCAGTTCAAAGCAAAATACAGAATATGACATATATGGTACATTTCACATATGGAATTTAATTCCAACCACGGTGAAACATAAAGTAATCATCTATTTGCACGGAATTTCAGGGTTTCACCTGTTTCATCTTGCCCCAACCTCAACTGAAAATTGTTTACAGCCAAAACCTGCAAAAAAAAAATAATTCCAAAAAGCTTCTAATACATTTAAGTTGTGAAATCTACAATGCCTCAAAATTATAGAAAGTGTCAAACAATCACATCTTGAAAAAGCTTTTTTGTTGGTTGGATGTTGGGATTTTTTTTTCCCCTTTAGTGCAAGGCCAAGCCTCAACTTCTTGCATGAGGTGACATCTGCAACTATTGCTAGTCAAAGGCTCACCAGAGCCTGATTAATTGTTAGTCCAAGGGGATTTTTGTTGGTCACGGACCAATGAACTACATGGAATTTCCACGGCTGTAATATACGGCTGTGACAATCCTGGATTCTGCTCTTATTGCGGCGGCCACTCAAACAGCAAGTGCTGTGGTATCACGTCTCTGTGCTGCGGTGAAGTGTCAGGAAACCTCGGACTCGAACAAGGCTTCCTTCAAGAGCATACACAGCGCTGGGATATGTTCTTCCTGCAGCCCCCAGAGATTCCCTTCACTTATTTTAGACTAGGTTAATCCCAGTTGCAGGGGGAAAAACAAAACAAAACAAAACCAACCAACAACCAGAAACAGAAGAAGAAAACTCCCTTTCCCGCCTTAAAAAGGTGAGGAGCACTGCATTGTCTTGACAGGTCACCAGCCACTAGAAAATCAGCTTATAACTGTATAATTTAGCAAAAATGGAGGAAAGCAAGGCTGATTTCCACCACCACCCCCCCTAGATTAGCAAATGGAATCAACAGCCCAAATGGTTAAATACACAGGAGGAGAGGGGTGCAGAGCATAAAGGTTGGCCTTTTTGTGGGGGCAGGTATTAAACATCTCCACTGTGTCACAGCAGTGGAAAACTAAGGCTGCAGAGCTGAACAGGACCCTTAAATACATCTCAGTGCAGAAGAAAAGGGCTTTGTGGACAACTCTACACTGACTTGGGCAACATTGGACATAACATTGGATAAATGACAAGATTTTCTCAGAATCTCTCTCAGCAATAAACTGGGCCTTCAGAATACGAAACACCAACAGTTCTGGACCTCATTTTAATGGAAAAAAACCAAGAAAGCCACTGACTTAGAGCAAATTAAGAGTGGCCTCAATTCCCATGAGAAATACCTGGTTATATTTACTTTGACTAACACCAACACAGCAGCAGTGTTCGTGTACTTACTGTACTGTAACAATAATACACTATTATCTTTGTGCCCTAAAATTACATGTATTTTAATTCTCTTGCCAAAGCTACAGCAGCATTTCTGGCAGTAGCCACCACAGGGGGAAGGCCACTAGCCCCCAGTGGTGTCCCAGCCCTTGCTGGGACAATGCCTGCTGTCACCCCAACTGAGGAGGTACCAGAAGAGCCAGCTGGGTTTGTGCGAAGCAATGCAGATGTTTATCTAATTTAGTTCATTTCTTTTCTAAACACATCATCTAATTGCTGTAAGGGACGGTTTTCAGACTGGTTCAAACAATCAGAAAAGGAGGCTGAAAGAACTACAACCCCCTGAAGACAGGCTCACACTCAACCTACAGGCAACTTTGCATCTTCAGCCTGGATGGAGGTGGAGACTTAAGCCCAGGGCAGACAAAATTTCCCTCCGTTATCATTCTTTGCAAAATATTTCTTAGCAGCTCCCCAAACACTGATGCTGCTGACCAATGCTGGAATCTCTCACACACATGGAGAGGCTCTCCCACCGCTCCCCATTGAAATTAAAATTGCTGTTAGACTTACCTGCTAGCTATTTCTAGTATTTCTGCAATTAAATCCTTGATTTTGCATTCAGAACTTTCATTAAACTTTTTTCTTAATTGCGGGTTAGCAGAATTTTGTTGCAGCACCTTAAAATTCTGGGCCTACTCAAGAATTCATACACGTGGAACCCCATAGTAGCGGTAAATAAAAAAGTACTATTGGGCTCTATGGACAACTTCGATTCAACCTAAGCCACGGAGAAGACTGTTAAAGCTTTAAAAGTCAGAATCTTACTGTGCCAATAAAGAAGTCACATGGCTTTTAATACTGATGATAAAGGCACCGTATTTATTTACGATAGGCTCAGTAGTTCTACCCATTTGCCATGCACTTCACTTTACGATAGCGTGATGTACTACTGGTGGTTGTGCACAGTGACTCCAGCAAGTAAACCGGCTGCACAGCCATGTGCGTGGTAATCTACCATCAAATATGCATTTCTAACTTGAAGCAGAACTCTACAGGAACCTAAACACCAGGTACTTTAAGATACATTATCTACACTCTGAGATACTTGTCATAATTTGTACGTGTTAAGTAACTGCAAGCACTATAATCCAATAAAACAAACTCTCTTACACCGTCTTCCTTGATTCTTTTCTTTCCCCCAACACTTCTTAAAACTTCGTAGTTTCCTTGCAAGCAAGCTTAACAGCTAGGAAATTAAATGCAAAATATAACTCTGGCCTAGTCATAAAGCTGTATTTTTGGTTCAATTAAGTCTCATGTCAACGATACAAAGAAACTAAACCAGATCCAACTAAGCTGTAGAAGACGCTCTTCCTACCAATTGAGTAAACACAGGAACTACAGAATTACAGAAAAAGAGGGCTCTAGAAAAAGTTAATTTGGAAAGTCCTCTGCCAAAGCAGTCCTGCCAATGCAGAATCAGATGCACAGGTATCTTTCCCAACAGCCTTGTGCAGCTTTCCTCCCAGCCCTCCCCTGAAGAGACTTTCCAACCTGTTTGGCCAGTTGGCCCCAGAACATCAGAAGAGGTTTTGTGATTCCCAGTGGGGAACTCTCCTGCTCCAACTGAAGTCCTTCTGTCCTCCTCACAGAGGCTCACAGCAGCTCCTCACAGCAGCTGATAACTGGTTGGTTTTTTTCCCCTTTCATACACAACATTTTTAGACCTGACCATAGCTTTCACAGAAGCCATTACTGATCTAATTTTGGTTGGACTTGGTTGCACATATTTCTCCATCCATGTCCCAGGACAGTGCACTTCATTTACAGGACAGCAGGATTTCACCAGCTCTGACTGGTAGCTTTTCATATGCTCACATGGTGATTTGTATCTACCATCTGCACATCCCATCCAGCAGGGGAGGGCTCCCTGTGAGTTTTCTCCCTTGTATTTGGTAGTTCATCAGTCTTGATAAAAACCTTTACTGAATATTTGACAAATTTTGACTACATTAAACTGGAAGAGGGGAGATGGAGCTGAGATGTGGGGAAGAACTTGATTGGTGTGAGGGTGGTGAGAGCCTGGCCCAGGTTGCCCCGAGAAGCTGTGGCTGCCCCATCCCTGGAGGGGTTCAAGGCCAGGTTGGAGGGGGCTTGGAGCAACCTGGTCTGGTGGGAGGTGTCCCTGCCCAGGGCAGGGGGTGGCACTTTGGGGGGCTTTAAGGTCCATTCCAACCTAAACCCATCTGTGATTTTATGACTGTTTTGTCAATGTGCGAGAATTTTCATAAACTCTGTACCTTGTAGAACACCTCCGCCCCCACCCCCCCCCTCCTTGATGCCAACAGCAAATTTAGGAACTGTGCTAGCTCAAACCATTTCTCTAAACAGCAACAAGAATGTCCAAAGTCTTACTAAAAATCAAAACATCTTCCTCTTCTCACTTATGTAAAAAAAAATATTTGGAGTGCACAACGTAAACTGATAAAACCATAATTCACCAGGTGCACAGTTCCTTGTCACCATCCAAGTGCTTGCAATAAAAAATGCAAAACAACACAAAGGAAACCCAAGTCTTATCATTTTCTAGGTTAATTTTATGCTTTACCCAAGGTCCCTCTACCACCAGTTGAGGCTACGTGCTTCTCCCTGTTTGATCCGAGGACTCGTCCAGCCTCCGAGAATTTCCACCAGCGCCTGCTGGTGTGACAACAAGTGCTTTTGCCAGTCCCTTAAGTATCCTCAGATTAAAACCATCAGGCCTTTTAAACCAGGCAGGACTCTAACAGTAGATCTCCTAGGTTGAGATCTTATCCATTTGCTGACGGTATTAATTGTGCTAACCATCTGCTCACTTTTGATTTTTTTTTTTTAATTGAAAACAAATGCAGAAAGTCATTGAACACTTCAGTCTCATTTGCTAATAGCTCCCCGCTTCCCTCAAGGAGCGGACCAAACGCTTTATTTGGTCTTCCTCTTATTGCTAATGTACTTACCAATCGATTTCTCTACGTCTCTCGCTAGTTCCATCTGATTTTGTGCCTTACTTCTTTTTTTTTTCTGTCCTTGTGCACTGGTGCTATTTCTTTGGTACTCTTCCTTTTGATGTGAGCTACCCTTCTTCTCTTTTCTTTCTCGTGTTTAAGGGCCTTGAATGTCCAGCTTGAGATGTAGCAGGTTTCACCCATTTTCCTCCTCTTCCCTACAAACTTCCCTCCACTTTGGTAAGGAGCAGTTTCGCTTTAGATTTTCCTACAAATTATTAAGCCCTGTTTCCTTGAAGGGCACTGCTTTCATTTTGCAGGTTTTCCTGTTTCTTCTTGGGGGTTGTGGTTCATCACCTCCAGAGTCACTCACGCTTATGCCATCTCACAGCTTTGCCTCATGACTCAACACCACTGCATCAGCAGAAACATCTAAGAGCTTTTTCCCCACTTTTCCCCACATCACAAAAGCTTCAGCTCATTGTGACAGTTTTGCTGCATTTGTCCCCAAAGAGGTGCCTGAGTTAAAGCTTCCGTATGTTCCAGATGTCCCTAGACCAGGATGTTCTAGACTCCAGTTTGTCCCCATGATGGGAACACTTTATCTTGGTGGGACTTGTTACCCCAACTTGAAGGGTTATGCATTTTTTAACTGCAGAAAAGCAAATTTATGACAAACTATTTGGTCATTAACAGGAGAAGAATCAAGAGTGCCAATGAGTCAGTTCTCTGATATTTCACTTGAGGAGTATTAAAAGTGAGTAATATTTATAAAAGCTCAGCAGCTCCTGGTACAATCAGACCCACCAGACTTTGCCAGGGAGGATGCCCAGTTTTCCAAGTGACTACTTGGACTCCTAAGAAGGATCTATTTTTTTTTTAAATCAGATTTCCTTGTCCAGTATTGCCTTACTTCAGTGCAAGATTATTCTCCTAGAGCACTACAAGGAAATCAGAAATATCATTGTAACCCACTTGTGCTCAGCAACTGCACCACCTTTTATGTATTACCTGCCTTTGGTAAGACTCAACCGGCCTGTCTTTGCTTTATCTACAGTGTGTGGCTTTACACATATAGTGTGGTAGAAGATACTAACCTTAGTTACTGGCAATACCAGATTTAGTAGTTAAGCTGAACAATATTCTGATATTCCTTATATTTGAAGCCTTTACATACCTCCTATAACCCACCAACTCCAGTTCACTGCTCTGACATTTAAATGTGGAACTCTCCTTTTGCCTTGTGCAAGTTTAAATGGAAAATCCATATCCCTGACACCACAAATCCTCTCCTACCAGAAATTTTCAGGAAGTAAAGAAGCATTTGTTTTTTTAAATTCTCACATTCAATGGAGGTGGAATTGTAAATTGCATCATTGTCCTACGAATATTCTGGGTGTAGAGTATCCCTCTTACGTTAGTGGGATTAGGGCAAAAGGAAATCAAAATAAATTGCTGTAATGAATCTTGGAAATTGCCACGTGAAGATAAACTTCTTTCATGCCCAGAAATCAGGAAACACCAATCCTTAACCCATGGTAAAATGAGTTTACTTTGGGAAAAGTTGCTTATGTGTTGTCAGTTTCTTCACAATTATTGTACATTCAAAATACTTTTCTATAAAATCACAAAAATACATCCATGAACCCACATGTGAGAACAGCAACGGTATGTACACGATTTATGGCTTTATATACAACTCCACCCCTCTGGGGGGATGGTAACATGAAGAGTCTATAGAGACAGCATTTGGGAAGCCACCTGAAGCTGGAGGGACAGGGGACAATTACAATACTTCTGAAATATTTTCAACTCATTCTGTGCTGTACCTTGAGAAGTTTTCTGGTCCCTTTGTGTCTCCTGGGTAGGGATGCCTTTGTGGCATCACTCAGAAATGCTGATGGCCAAAGCTCCCTGGCTGTAAAGTAAATGATATCCCTTCATGAACAAATCTTCTTCCTGAAAATATAAGGATCTGTAATTTTAATGCCTTTTTGTGTCCCGGTTGTCTTGCCACCACCATTTTCACCCTCCAAGAATAGCTCCATTTGAGGATATACAAATATTTCAACCAGAGTCTCTACTTTTGGGCAAGTTGTACTAATATATCTGAATCCATACGATAAACCTGACCTACAGGTTAATCTATTTTACAAAGTCTAAAGAGAGATCAATTTTCTCCTTATAACAGATAGCCCCAGCAAAATTTAACGCTGTATCTCCAACTCTTATGGCAGTTAAAGGTTTTAGCATTGGATTATTCAATGTAATTCAGCGGCACTGAACCTGTTTAACTGTCCTGAGGTTCAAAACCTGTAATTTGGTACCTTTCCTACAGACAGGAAAAATTTGGACATTTTTCATTTGAAAAATACATTTTCTTACTTGACACTGCAGTATGTTTGCTATGGACAAAATGAACTTACCTGGAAAATGCAGCAATTGCTTTATCAACATTAAAACGTGCTCATGTAGTTGAAGTCTGTAAAATTCCCCTACAACCCCAAAAAGGACAGAGCTCTCTGACAGCCAGCGGGGAGCAGAAACCCCTCATACTGTGGGAAAAAAATACACATATATAGACACATGTTCAAGAAAGGAACCCTGGGATTTAAATCTCGGACTTTCTCAAAAATACGAAAGCATCCTGGATATTGGATTTAATATACAGCCTCCATCTAACATACCAAGGAAGAGACGCTCAGTCTGTTGGATTTATTACAGCTTTGCAAAGTGGGTATTTTTTTTTTTTGACAGTAATTTTTTCTGTGAATAACAAGACTGGTGTTTGGAGCAGGCTGTGAAGCAGAGGCGCGGGGTCCTTGGCCTCTCTGTTTACAGTTACGCTGCCACTTCTCATGTTGCCCATGCAGCTCATATGGGAATAGTCCAAAATGCACCAATACACATTTGTCTCCTCAGAACAGTGTTTTTCACACTATTATAGTTAAGAGTATGCCAGAGTTTACACGTAGGATTTTATTTTTCGGAGGTGCTCAATTATATACATTTACTTCAGACTCAGCTGCCTGTACACAACTGTACATACAGACAACTCCAGCAGATTTGGTTCATTGCTTTTTAAGGCAGATATTCCGCTCTAGTTGTGATGTGGGGTTACGGCAGCACAGGATATGGAGCTTTCCAGTTCTGCATCTGGCTACGGCCGTCACAAAATTGGAAAGAAATCCCTCTTTTCCCATCCTTGAAAGCTGGGTTTCCTGCTGGAGCTGAACGCCCTGAATTCCTCCCCTTAACAAATAACAGGGGATAAAAAAAAATCTTGTTTACACTCTTTCTTTGTTGCCATCAGATTCCAGTGTCACATTTTCTTCCAATGTTTATCCGCCTGAGGAACATGGGAACCTTGAAATGATTTTTGTGTGTGTGTGTGTGTCTGCCCAACAATGCTAATTTGAGATTTGTGTTATTTCTGAGCAGCCCAAGTGATTACGGGACCCAGAGCAGAATTTACACCAAGCACTTCTTCTGATAGTAGCAATTACAAATTTGTCCCAGCAACCACCCCCTCCGAGCAACCGGAGCTGTCTCTTCAGGTGCTGCCACCAGTCATTCCCCGGAGCTCGGCTTCCTTTTAAACAACCAGACAGACATAACTCATTTCTCTGACAAACCCTGAGCTTGGAAATCCCCTCCTCTCACCTCCACTCCATTGGCTCTTGCGCTCCAGGGCTCAAAGTTAAGCACATGCTTGGGGGAAGAAAGGTTTTCTGACCAGCTGAAGGGGAGTTTCTGCTTGTGGAGGAGTTTATTAAGGAGTCTTCTGCATCCGCTCATTATTACCAGAGCACCCATTTAACCAAAATAAACACCTAAGTAATTACAGAAAGACATTAATATTACTGGGTTTTATATGAATTGTGCCTTCTCCATAGATTCAGATAATCTCTGCCACTAAAAGAGTTCTGGCCACTGAGATTTTAGGGTTGTTATTGCTCATTGGGGCTCCAGGATCCAAGGGAACAAGAGAATTTTGTTCTCTTGGGAACATCAAGCTTCAGTTCAAGGCCTCGCTCAGAAATGACCCATTTACTTAGAAAAAGAAATGTTTGTTTGGTATCAGATTCTGTATTGCAGTTATTTATCTGAAACCACCTCATTTGTTGGTAGAGATAAATCTCTGCCCAATCTCATGCTACACTGATGCCTCGTGCCATAGAAATAAGAAACTCAACAGCAAACGCAAACCACGCCACCAGAGTTTGTGTGAGTGAAGTTACCACAAAGCACACAACTGTGAATCAGCTGGAAGTAAATACAGATTTTAGACTTACAGATGGGGTTAAACCATCAGACACTTCACAGAAAATCGCAGGTTCAAAACTCCACATGAAAATCCAACCGTCGGCCATTTGGGAGCAAGTGCGTCCTAGGGAAATCGGCTGAGGTCTAGGCTACACTTGTGCTTTCTGGAAGGAAGAAGGTTCCTCTGTGGTTCCTCAGCCAAGGACAGCAGAAATCCATGTTGAATACTTAGTTACTGAGCCTCATTCGGGAGGATAATGCCTCTAGTTATTTTTAGTCAATAAAAAGGAAAAAAAAATACCCAAGTGTGTTTGACAAAGAGGCACTAGAAGTACTGGAGGATTTTGAAATGTTAAGACAGAAAGCTTCTTATTTCATTCAATTTGACAGGTGAAGAGGGAACTGTGCCACAGTTTGGAGGCAAGAATAAAAATTCCATGAAATAGTCTCACGAGACAACAGATAGCACTCATCCAGAGTTGGTGACACTCTGACTCTTTCATGAAAAAGGCAATTTTGCTTCCCAGAAAAAATATTCTGGCACTGGGGATTCAAGAGGACAAGGCTCTCTCAGCGATTTCTGACTTTCTAACCCATATTAATATCTACAGTTATCAAATCCAGAACTTCAAACTGTGACTTTGTAACAAAGAGGAATCTCAGAAAACACAAAAATCTCTCTCTTTTGTCATATATTTACAGCTAGAAGAAATCCCATCCCTTTAGCCAATTCTTTCCCAGTAAAATCTGCTATTTTAATGCAGCTTAACAGAGAAGTCTTGTCAGGAATTAAGTTGTGTTATCCATCTCAAACCTATGCCAGCAGCTGAAGATACTATGAAAATCATTTAAAACAGCATTTGATTTTATAGAAACACAGTAAAATTGGTACAGTAGATTGGGATGAAAGATTAAGGACAATGTTTTAGTCTCTAACAGCAGACAGATATCTAAATTCTTCCTTCATGGCATATTTTTGTTCATTTCATCCATCAAGTATTGTCTTTGAGAAATATAAAATTGACCTTGTCCATGGGACCTGAAATACCCAAAATCCCATCTGCCCGTTTTAAAACACAACCCTGAGCTGTGCTGTAATTAGGTAAGTTGGATAAAACCATCTCCCTGACGAATGAGTTCGAACAGAACATCGGGGAGATGCTTTGGAAAGGAATGGTTGGTTTCTAAGTAAACTCGTCACACAACGCAAAAAATGTTTCTTGAACAAGTTTTGCGAGAAGAAAACATGCTCTTCCAAAGAAGGGTCAAAGGTCACCCAGCCCTGGAAACCAGCGGTTTTTTGAGGCGTAGGGCTTTTTGGGTTTGTTTTTCTGCTATTGGGAAGAGATGGAAACACTTAGAGAAAGTAGGTGATGAACATTGCTAGTGAGAACAGAACGCGACAGGCAAATGCAAACATTTAGTGTGGATTGAATTAATTTCGCATTGTAGCCTTTCGCACTTCTGAGGAAATTAATTCTGGGAACTACAAGATGAGAAGCCACTGGCTTCTTTCCAGTACCTCCTCACAGTCATCTGTTTGAAAAATCAGCTTCAAAATTCCATATTTATTTTGGATGAATTACCCGTTTCTAGTGTTTTGAAGAGCAAAGGCAGACAGCTAAAATATTTACATTAAAGACTAGACACCAGCAGAAGAACTGCTAATTGTTTGCATGCAAAATCATTTTTTCCTAAAAAAACCCAAACAGCAAAAAAAAAAAAAAAAAAAGGGGGGTGGGGTTTTTGGAAATGTTTAACA
>VXBJ01000219.1:196-11384 GCA_013400055.1 Nycticryphes semicollaris | reverse complement strand
GCTGCCACGTTGGCTGTGCCTGTGACAGTGGGGGCCGGGAGCAACCCCTTGGGGGGAAGGGGAGGGCAACCCCGGTGAGAGACCCCGTTGGTGTCACCAGCCCTGAGGCTCTTGTCCTGCTGCTGGCGCATCCCCGGCCATCGCCCTCCTCACCCCGGCGGCTCGCCGCCAGCTCCGGTTTCATGCCATGGCCCAGTTTGCAGCTTGGTGCTGGGTCACGTGCCACCCGGTGGTGGCAGGGGGGGAACGGGGCCTAGCCCCGGGAAGGGAGACATGTCCTCTGCCTGCACCGTGCCCAGCTCTGGCCACCATCCTGGTGATGCCGAGGGCAGCTCCGGACCTGTGGGGCCCAGGGCAGGGTTTGTCCCCAGAGCAAGGGCAAGCTGTGGTGTGGGGCAGTGCCACGGTCCCCAGTCCCCATCCTGGCACGGCTGGAGCCTGGCACCGCCATCACTCCTCGCCATGGCCAATTCCCACCTTCCCAGCTTTCATTTTCCCCTCGCGGCCACGGCCTTTCTCTCCGGCTGCCTCTGCTCTGGCCCCCTCCCTGTGCTTGGCGTCAACCCAGTACTACCCAGTCTGCCCAGTCCTTCCCAGTCTGCAGCGCTGACCTGCAGCCACCACCTTCCCGGTTCTGGCTCATCCCGTTGCTGCCTTCTCTGGCCCCCGGCACCGGGCACCGTGTTCCCAGCCCACACATTGCCACCAGCTGGGGCTGGAAAGGCTTTTTCTCCTTCCAGCACCAGCATCCCCGTGCTGGACGGGGGTCCCGGTTGGGGTCAGGGCTGGGCTGCACCACCCCCCGGCTCTCAGGCTGGGGGGGGGAAGGGGAGAGGCTACGGGGCCACCCTGGGATGTCCGGGAGCGACGTGCATGTGGCAGCCGCGTCACCGCCCATACGGGTTTCTCTGGCGGATGAATCACCGGTGTCCCCGGCCGGCCCGGAGAAGGCTCGGCAGCCCCGACCCCTCCGGCCGCACCACGGCTCCGGCCGACGCGGGCGAGGACGTGATGAAATCCCCGCCTGGGTTTCGACACGGGCCCCGCCATGAGCTGCTGCTGAAGCGCCGCGTCCACTGGGTGCCTGGTGGCATCAGCCCTTCCGGGGCGGTTGGCAGAACCAGTGCCACCTCAGTCAACGGCAGGTTGGGTGGATGGGGCAGGACGGGGATGACACCGGCCATGGCAGCCTATGGGGTGTCCCTGTGGGTCCCCAACAGTACCAGGGGTCTTGCCTCATCTGCTGGGCTCGTGGGGCCTCTGCTCTCCCACACCATCTACTCCCCCCAGCTCCGGTGACTGCCGGCCATGCTGGTGGCACAGCAGGGTCCTGTCCTGCTGGTAGTGCTCCCCCCTCGCCCCCCACCACAGGAGCCCTCCTGGCCCTCCATTTAGAGGGAGTGGTTGCCCCTCCCGGGTGCTGAAGGTCACCAGTGGCTGCTGCCCGTGCCAGGGCTCCGGCTGTGACATGAGGCTGGCACAGACCCTGCCTCAGGAGCTGCCGCAGCGGTGTTCCCCAGAGCTGTGCCAGGGCAGGTGGGGACAGTGCTCAGGGCCCCTCTGCCCAGGGGCATCACGGCAGGGGCACGGCTGTCACCACAGAGGCAGCATTTCAGTGCCAGGAGGTGCCTGGCCCCAGGGGGGTCACAGAGCTGTTCTGGGGGGGCCCAGTGCTTTGCTGGGAAACGTCCCCCATGGCTCTGCCAGAGCTCCTGCGGTCTCACCCCGTGCCGGGGCCCTGGGATGGCGGTACCAGGCAGCCGAGTGCTGGAGCTCCATGGGGGAAGCAGCGCGGGCGGGCAGCAGCGGGGTTTCTCGGTGACAGCCGCCCCTGGGGACGCTGGAGTGTGGTGACAAGCTCTGCTCATGCAGGTGGTGGCTCATCCCTGGGCTGGCTCCTGGCAGAGGCAGTGTCATCTCCGCTGCGCTGGGGACCTGGTGAGGGGCACTGCAGTCCCGGGGGGCTTTTGCCATCGCTGCTCACGCTCTTGAATCCCCCCACGTTTGTGTTGAGCTCCATGTCAGGAGCTCTCCCTGCCCTGGGCTGGGGACCCGGTGCGTCCCTGGTGGTGGATGGCAGGGCCGGGCGTTTGCCGCGTTGGCAGCCCCGGTCCCCACCGGCGCTTGACCCCACTTGCCTCTTCTCCCCTCTGCAGAAATGGAAACAAACAACCATTTTAACTTCACTGGCCTTTCCTCCGCACCCACTGCCTCAGGACCGAAACCCACGCCTGCCTCAGGGGACAGCCCCTTCGCCCACGGCTCCCCGCTCAGCTTCCCCCCGCAAGGGAAAAGTAAGTGTCCCCCCGGGCCATGAGGACAGAGGGACTGTGGCTGGTGGCACCTCCCTGTACACACGGCTGTGGCCAGGGGTCTGTCCCATGCCCACCCTCGCTTTGGCCTGGAAAAGCAGCCGTGCTGGAAAGGGGGTCTCTGCCTGGATTTGGCCGATCAGGTGATGCCGCGCAGCCCTGCCAAGCACTGGGCTAATCCCTGGCATCCCGTGGCTCTTGGCCCAACCGGAGCCCTGCCATGGGGCCGGTTTTACCGTGTGGGGAAACGCCCTGGGGTCTCTTGGGGGTGCGACTGCCCAGCTCTGTCTGGGTACAGGCAGCAGTTGTGCCAGGATGGGGGGACACCAGCAGGGCAGGGGGCTCAATGGCTGTCGTCCTTCTGTCCTCGAACCCCCTCGTCTGCTGCTGGTGGGTCCGCGCGAGGGGGTGGTGTGTGGAGAAATGTCCCCGCGGCGCCGCTGACCCGGCTGTGTCTCCTCTGGCTCCCCCACAGGTCTGAACGGGGGCATGAATGTCAATGGCTTCTCTACTGTATCTCACCCCAGTACTTCAGGGACCTTCGCCCCCAGCTCGCCTCCCGCCGGCACGCCGCCCCTCCGCTCCTACGACTGCCTCTGGGACTACGCGCCGTACCCTCCCGCCGGCGGCCTCAAGGACGGCAGCCCCGCCACCCCCCCGCTCCCTGCCCTCGGACAGTTTCCCCTCAACGGCGTCACCGGGGAGTCCCGGCCGACGTCCCCGGGGCATGGCACTAACCTACGGGGGGCAGGGCAGGAATTTTGGGGCAACGGCACCCCCGGCCCCATGGGGCTGAACTTCGACTCACAGGAGCTGTACGACTCCTTCCACGACCAGAGCTTCGAGCTGATGCAGAACGGGCCGGCTGGCTTCTACACGGCCTCCCAGCCCTCCCCCATGCTGGCTTCGGGCACCCAGCCCTTCTCCCTGCCACCAGGCCCGTCGGAAGAGCCAGGCACCAGCCAAGGAGATGCCGATGCCGCTGCCAAAGAGATCCCCCCCGCCATCGCGGAGAACGGGGGCGGGCTGGTGGGCAGCATGGAGCTGGAGGAGGCCCAGCCAGGTAGGAGCATGGGTGTGGGTGGGCAGAGCTCTGGGCTGGGGGCACCACGGTCACCACGGGTTGGTCCTGGACCCTCAGCCACAACAGTGGAGTCTGGCATCACGCTGCCCAGGGAGGCCTGGCCCCTCTGCCCCATGTCTGGGATGGGGTTTGGTCTCTCGGAGCTCGGCGTCGGGGTCTTGCTAATACGGGTTGGGAGAGAGGCGTCCCCCCGGAGCAGCCCGGGGCTGGGGGGACACCGGGCACCATTGGTCCCAGTGCAGGGAATGGTGGCAGCTCATGGCGGGTGATATCACAGGGCAGGGGTCGCCGTGCCCTGGCTCTGTCCCTGTCCTGTCACCATGCCACAATGGCTGCTCTCGGTCGGTTCCTCCCTTTAGACTTGAAGATCTGCCCCTACAACGGCTCTGCCCCCGGCGCGGCGCCGCTTGGACAGGAGGGGCCTGTCATGGCGCCCGGTGCCGGTAGCGGCTGCCTGGGGGATGCGTCGCCCATGGCCCCTCGGCTGGAGGACGCCCACATCCTCAGCGAAGACCCCCTGGAGCCCTTCGAGTCCCTCTCCAGAGGTAGGGGGGCTGCCGCCCCGTGGGCTTGGGGTGCAGGGAGGGGGACATCGGGGCCATGGCAGGCAGGGCCTGTACCCCTGTACCCGGGGAAGCGGTGTCAGGCCCCTCTGGGTCCCCTCCAGGCGGTGGCAATGGGGGTGGTGGTAGCGATGGAGGTGGTGACGGTGGCGATGGCAGTGGTGGCCTGTGGCCGTGGGCAGGGGCGGTCCCGGTCCCGTGATGTCCCTCCCGCACCAGCCTCCCCCGCACTCCCGGCCTTCCCTCCCTCCTCCTTCCCTTCCCGGCTCCGTGACGAGGCGGTTACTCAGCGCCTGAACTTCCGCGCTGGTGAACATCACCGCCACCGCCACGGCCATTTTGGGCTCCTCCGCTTCCCAGAGGAGGGGGCGTGGCTGGGGGCGCCCAGACCCTTAACCCTTCTTATGCCGGAGCCTTTTTGGTCGGGGGGGGACACCCAACCAACACACAAACACGCCCCGGGAACGGAGATGTGGGTCTGCGTCCCCCCAGCCCCCCTCTCCTGCTGCTTTGTCCCCCACCCTACCACAGACCCCGGCACCGGGGACCTCTACACCATGGACGACTCGCAGCTGGTGAACGACCCGGCCCCCCTGGAGGAGCCCCCCGACCTACCCGGACTGCGCTGTGCCCCCAGCCCCCCCCTCCACGCCACTGGCTCCTTCAGCCTGATGCCCACCAGCCCCCCGCCCGCCCCACTGCTCGTCAGCCCCGGCTCACCAACCACCCTGCATGGTATGTGCCACATCAGGATGGGCCAGTGCCCCCCGGCCAACCACTCACCCCCCAGGCCAGCTGCCCCCCCTGGCTGGTGCAGGGGGTGGGCACACTGCTGGCCTTGCTCTGCCTCATGGCTGCTGCAGCACCTTTGTGCCCGGGCAGAGCGGGGAGCCCCCGTGTGCCGGCACCGGGGAAGCCACGGGAAAGCGGTCCCACAGGGCAGGGACCTGCCCCAGGCTGGGTGCAAGCCCCCACGGGGGTCTCCTCCCCACTACGGGAGGGGATACGCAGCCATGTCCCCCCGTGGGAGGAGCGGGGTCTTGTCTGGTGTCATGGGTGGAGCAGGAAGGCAGCTGCGCTCAGTGGTGACGTCCCTGACCTTGGTTCCACAGACGACAGCATCGCCCTGAGCAGCAGCAACCACACGGGGCCGGAGGAGTCGGGGTCCCTGGAGATTGACCCCCCACTGGAGCCAGAGTCCCTGGCCCCATCGGAGGAGGAGGAGGAGGAAGAGGCTGCTGATAGCTGTCCAGATATTTCGGCTGTGCCAGAAGGGGGGAGCGAAGAGGCTGCCCCACTGAGCACCTCGGCAGCGGGTAAAGCCCAGAGCCCCCTGAGCCCACCCCATGATATTCCCCTCCAGCCAGTGCCCCTGAGCCCAGTGTCCCGTCCCCTCTCCCACAGGTGATGTCCCCCGCCGGCGCATCGCCACCCAGGAGGAGGTGCGCTTTCCCCTGCAGCACGGGTACGTGGCACCCTCCCTGTCCCCCTCCCTCCTGCCCCACGGCCGCCCCACGGCTCCAGGGTGAACCTCCTTGTGCCCAGGTGGAGGCGGGAGGTGCGGATCAAGAAGGGGAACCACCGCTGGCAGGGTGAGACCTGGTACTACGGACCCTGCGGGAAGAGGATGAAGCAGTTCCCAGAGGTGATCAAGGTACGGTCCCCAGGGGAGGGATGACCCGGGGTCCTGATCTGCTGGAGCCCCCAGCTGCTGCTGGGAACTACAGGGTCCAGAGCGCTGAGCCCCCCACCTCATGGCCTTCCTCCTCTTCCTCCTTCTCCCAGTACCTGAACAGGAATGTGGTGCAGGACGTCCGACGCGAGCACTTCAGCTTCAGCCCCCGCATGCCGGTGGGAGACTTCTACGAGGAGCGGGACACGCCGGAGGTGGGTCTGGGGACAGCTGAGCTGCCCTGTGTCCGCACCCCCTCCAGGCTGCACTGCGGGAGGTGACCTGGGTTTGTGCTGCAGGGTCTGCAGTGGGTGAAGCTGAGCCCCGAGGAGATCCCTTCGCGTATCCAGGCCATCACGGGTAAGCGCGGCCGACCCCGCAACGCTGAGAAGGCCAAGCCCAAGGAGCCGCCGGCTGCAAAGCGCGGTCGGGGGCGGCCTCCCAAGGTCAAGATGGTTGATTTGCTGAGCAAGACGGACGCACGGCTGCTGAAGAGGCTGGAAGCCCAAGGTACCCCCTCCCTGACCCCGTTGGCTCGAGGTGGCTGCTGCAGCCCCTCCCAGCTTGGCTCTGGTGGGTCACCAACAGCCAGTCTGTCACCACCTCCCTCTCTGCTCTCCCAGAGGTGCTCAGTGACGAGGACAAGCTGAAAATGAGCAAAATCAAGAAGAAAATGAGGCGGAAGGTACAAGTGACTGTGTGGGCTTTGGGGTGACTCTGGGGCTCCTCCGGGTCTGGGGTAGGGACATACCTGGTGGGGAAAGGCCACTGTGTCCCTGAGCTGGTCTTGTTCACTTCCAGGCCAAGAACAAGCAGAAGCAAGAAGCCAAAGCCCCCAGAGCAAAGGAGACCAAGAAGAAGTGTAAGGTGAGTTTGCAGGGTATGAGGGGACTGGGAAAGGGACAGGAGATGGAGCAGCTCTCCCCACATGTCCCGGGGTCTGTCCTCAGGCCAAGGAGAAGAAGGGCAAACCGGAGAAGGGCAAGGAGAAAGCAAGGCCCAAGGAGAAGAAGGGCAAAGGGGCTCGGAAGGTGGACAAGGGGCTACTGGCCCAGCGGCGCTTGGAGGAGCGGCAGCGGCAGCAGCTCATCCTGGAGGAGATGAAGAAGCCCACGGAGGACATGTGCTTGGGGGACCACCAGGTAGGCTGGGACGTGGGGGGCTTGCCTGGGCCAAACTGGTGAGTCAGCAACCTGCCTGGTGCCTCGCCAGCCCTGACAACCCCCACATTCTCCTTCCCCGCAGCCTCTGCCAGCCTTCTCCCGCATCCCGGGCCTCATCCTGCCCAGCCAAGCCTTCTCCAACTGCCTGACGGTGGTGGAGTTCCTGCAGAGCTACGGCAAGGTCCTGGGCTTCGACCCAGCCAAGGACGTGCCCAGCCTGTGCGCGCTGCAGGAGGGGCTGCTGGGGGTGGGCGACAGCGCGGGAGAGGTGCAGGACCTGCTGGTGCGGCTGCTGCAGGCTGCGCTCTACGACCCCGGGCTGCCGCCGTACTGCCAGGTGAGACCCCCCTGGCCCCTTCCTCAGTCCCTCCCCTGGCCCCTTTCCCTGCCAGGTTGGGGACGTCGGTATCCCCGAGGCTCAGGCTGCCACAGGCGCTGGAGAGGGGAGCACGGATTTGGGGGATGCTGCTCTTGCTGCAGCCTCCTGCACCCTCTCCCAGCACCTGGCCAGATCCTGGTCCCTGGCAGCCCTTGGGGGGTCTCTGTCCTGCTGCAGGAGCATGAGACACCCCCAGGCTTGTTCTTGCTTGGGTTCCTGGCCCTGGTTTTCCCATCTGTGGGGCGCTGGCGTCCTCCCCTCCTTGTTTTGTTTCCCCTCCTGGCAACCCTCCGTGGCACAGGTGGGGTCTCCCCAACCTCATCTCTGCTCTGCCCAGTCCCTGAAGATCCTGGGGGAAAAAGTGTCGGAGATCAGCCTGAACCGTGACACCGTCTCCGAGATCCTGCGCTGCTTCCTGATGGCGTACGGGGCGGGTGAGGACCTGTGCGACGGGCTGCGGACCAAGCCCTTCCAGGCGCTGCCCCCGGAGAAGAAAGCCACCATCCTGGCCTTCCTGGTGAACGAGCTCAACAGCAGCGCCCTCATCATCAAGTGAGCGGGAGGGTGGGGGGCAATCCCGTCCTCTGAGCCCAGCCCCTCCTGTCTGTGGGCACGGCGTGGGCTCCTCTCCTCCCCAAAGAGCCCCCCCACCACAGCCAGCCCCCTTCTTCCTGCAGCGAGATCGACAAGACCCTGGAGAACATGTCCAGCTACAGGAAAAACAAGTGGATCATCGAGGGCCGGCTGCGCAGGTGGGTGGGGGCTGCCCCCCAGCCCCCCAGACACAGCTGGGTCCCACTTGTGGCCTCTGCACCTTCCCCTCCACCCGCTGGGGGCTGCGGTGGGGGGGTGTCTCGGGGTGACTTTTCCCGGTGCTGCGGTGTAACCGCATGCCTCGGCAAGCCCAGGAGCTGGGTGTGTGTGGGGCAGGCCGTGGGGCAGGCAGCAGACGCCTCTGCTGTGTCTTGGCAGGTTGAAGGTTGCCCTGGCCAAGAAGACGGGCCGTCCCGAATCGGAGATCACGGGGCTGGAGGACGGACGGCGCCGGCGCAGCTCCCGCCTGACGGAGGAGACGGGCCTGGAGATGGAGGAGGAGGAGGAGGAGAGCCGTGGGCGGAAATCCCGCAGGGAGGAGGAGGTGGGGTGGCCATGGGATCTGCAGCTCATGGTGGTGACAGAGACGGGGACACCACCCTTGGAGGGGGGGGGAGTCTCTTTGCCACCTGCCCTTCCCTGACGGGTCCTGTCCCCTCCCCAGGCTGACACGTCTGCGTCCAGCGTCCCCGAGCTGGAGAGGCAGATCGAGAAGCTGGCCAAGGTGAGTGGGCGGTGGGAGTCTGGGGGGTTTATCCCCCACGGCAAGACCCCTCACCACCCCACACTCTCCCCCCACAGAGGCAGATGTTCTTCCGCAAGAAGCTGCTCCATTCCTCACAGACGCTGCGAGCGGCTTCTCTGGGCCAGGACCGGTACCGGCGGCGGTACTGGGTCCTGCCCCACCTGGGTGGCATCTTTGTGGAGGGCGCAGAGGGTGAGTGGGGAAGGGGCTCCCGGGAAGGGAACCCAGGAAGAGGATTCTCCATCTCACCTTCTCTTCCTCCTCACACCCTTGAAGCAGCCGAGCCGGTGCCCCAGGAGCCCCTGGAGGAGAAGGCGTCCCCCTACATCTCCCCGGTGAAGGAAGAGCCGGTGGAGGTGCCCATTCCCAGCCGGACGAGCTGCTCGGCCTCACGCTCCCGTGGCCGCCCTCGGAAGAGTAAAGAGGAGCTGTCGCAGCACTGCGGGCCCAGACCCCCCCCTGTCAACGGGGTGCTGGAGGAACCGATGCCCCTGGGGCAGAGCCACCACGACCTCAGCCAGTCTGCCTTCCTCTCCTGGCTGAGCCAGACCCAGTCATCCCTGCTCAAGGACTCCGTACTCACCCCAGACAGCAGCCCCGGCAAGGGGGACACGGGGCTCCTGCCGCTGGAGGCCCCCTCGGACCCCACGGAGGAGGAAGAGGAGGAGGAGAGTGCCCCAGAGGCTGCGGAAAAGCAGGGACCCTGGTTCAACCTGCTGCCCCGGACACCCTGCGACGACCGAGCCCCCCTCGCTACCTCCTCCACCGAGCCCTCGCCACGAGCCCTCGCACAGCCCCTCAGCCAGCCCCGTGGCCAGCCCTGCAGCCAGCCCTGCGGTGACCTGCCCAAGGGCTCGGCCAGGCAGGTACGTGTTCAGGTCTGGACAGGGCTCGGGGGCTGTCCCCAGGCTGTGGGGTCCATAGCAGGGGGCAGGGTGGGACCCTCTGCCTGGACACCCCAGGGCTGGGATGCCGGGAGCTCGCTCCTGCTGCCCCCAACCCTCTGGGCCAAGCCGTGGGAAGCAAAACAGCCAGGGGGCTGTGGGGGTCTGTGTGGTCAGGGGCTGAGGACCGAGTGTGCACTTGGCCCTTCTGACGTGCTCCATCCCCACCAGCTGAACGGCCTCCCCGCAGACGACGCCGGGGCTCCCCTGCTCGCTTCCACGCCGGTGCACGCCGGCGCCAGGGCCCACGGCGCTTGCCCCAGGAGCCGGGGCAGCCTAGAGAAGCTCCAGGACGTGCCAGGGCAGCCCAAGCGCCGAGGGCGACCTCCTACCAAATTCTTCAAGCAGATCGAGCAGAAGTACTTGACGCAGCTGACGGAGCAGCCCGTTCCCCCTGGTGAGAGCCCAGCCTGGCCCTGGGACCCCCCCCCCCAGACAGGGGGTGCGGGTGCCCCCCAGCAGGGTACTGAGCACAGCGGTGCTGCCTTGCAGAGATGCAGAGCGGCTGGTGGTGGGTGCAGGACCCCGAGGAGCTGGAGGCGGTGGCTCGAGCGCTGCACCCGCGGGGCATCCGTGAGAAGGCCCTGCACAAGCACCTCACCAAGCACAAGGAGTTCCTGCGGGAGGTCTGCCTGCGCACCACCACCGGTAAGGGCCGCCCGCGGGGGCTAGGGTGGGGGACCACCCCCCCGTGTGTCCCCCCAGCACTGAGCCCACCCTCCGCCCCCAGACCCCATCTTCCACCTGCGCCCCGAGGCGGCCGGTGCCGCCGTGTCTCAGGAAGCCCTGGCTCAGTGGTCAGTGATGGAGAGAGCCTACGAGACTGACCTCTCGGTGCTGCAGTGGGTGGAGGAGCTGGAGCAGCGCGTGCTGATGGCCGACCTGCAGATCCGGGTAGGCGCTGCGGTGGCTTGGGTTCAGGTGCCATCGTACGGTGGCCTTGGCCGGGCACCCACCCTGAGCCCATCTCTCCCACAGGGCTGGACGTGCCCCAGCCCCGACTCCACGCGGGACGACCTGCGGTACTGCGAGCACAAAGTGGAGCCTTTGGAAGACATCACCGTCCGCAGCCGACGGGACGGGCTTCCGCTGTGCCGGGAGCGCACCAACCCCCTGGACCTGGCGGTGCTGCGGCTGGCGGCGCTGGAGCAGAACGTGGAGCGGCGATACCTGAAGGAGCCGCTCTGGCCCCTGCACGAGGTGGTGGTGGAAAAGGCCGTGCTGAGCAGCCCCGAGGAGCTGAGTCTGGGACCCACCGAGATGTGAGCCCCCTGTGTCCTCCCCACGCCTCTGCCCGCGCCACCGGGATGCCGGTGGCTCCGGCTGAGCATCTCCTCCCGGTGCAGAGCCTACGAGATCACCCCCCGCGTGCGGACGTGGCGGCAGACGCTGGAGCGGTGCCGGAGTGCGGCCCAGGTCTCCCTCTGCATCTACCAGCTGGAGAAATCCATCGCCTGGGAGAAGTCGGTCAACAGAGTGGTGAGACCCCGCGCCACGACACAAGGAGGGAGGGAGGGACAGAACCCGGGCTCTCTGGGGTGGTGAGGACCCCCATGGTGATACGGCTGAGTCCCACTCATCCCCCTCCCCACAGACCTGCCTGGTGTGTCGGCGCGGGGATGACGATGAGCACTTGCTGCTGTGCGACGGCTGCGACCGCGGCTGCCACCTTTACTGCCACCGGCCCAAGATGACAGAAGTGCCCGAGGGCGACTGGTTCTGCTCCGTCTGC
>VXBJ01000215.1:142358-184609 GCA_013400055.1 Nycticryphes semicollaris | reverse complement strand
TAATAATAATAATAATAATGCAAATCCCTGGCAGTGTTATAGTCCTTAATGGACCCACTTGCAGAAAAGGTATTATATATGGAGGGCGACTGCTGTCTGAAAAGAAAAAAGGCTGTGGACTGGCCACATAGTGCTGCACTGCCTTGGAGTGTGATGCATTTCTGCTTAGGTGCCTTGGTCTTTCTCCAAGACTCAAGATTGCTTGCACTGTAGGGAAGAATCCATGACAGCTGCCTGCTGCTGGAGATACGAGGCGTATAGATTTAGCTTTACAAGTGTGGAAGAGGGAACTGGTTTGTTTGTATAGCTAGCAATGGTTGGCTGTGTCTCCATTTTAATTTTTTATTAAGTCCTGCAGCAAGAAATACAGGTGGAATCCCTTGAGCTTCCTGGAAAGCAAGTTTTGTTGGAGAAAAATAGGTTTTTCTTTCCTGACTTCTCCCTCTTGCAAAAAAAACCAAACAAAAACAATTAATGTTACAGTGTTACTCAAATCCATGGACAAGGCCAGCTTGTGTTAAGCATGGTTGAAACAACAAAATTCTATTGATGTCTGGTCTCATGGAGGCACTTGGAAGGCAAGTACCAGGCCAAAGTAGGGGTGACTGTTAGCAATACAATTACCTCAGGAAGGTTGGAGCTTGCCCTTTGCTTCATTCTCCTGACTATATCACCAAAAAAGAAAATAGTGTTTGTAGAAGGGGAAACAATACCTGACCTGACCTGATGCCTTTTCCTCCCTATGGGATTTCTTCATCTCTGTGCTGGAAAGCTCTGTCACTTTACACACTGGAAATCCAATCAATGAGTAAGGATATACCCTGAGGAACAACTACTGCTCTGACCCTAAGTCTGTGCTGCAGCCCACATAAAAGCACCAACCCAGCTTCCAGTGAAGGCACATGAGAATACAGAGGGACTGATAAGGTACAAAAGTCTCTGTTATCATGCTAAAAAAATTGTGCATGCAGCCAGAAAAGTCTCAGCTATTGAGACAACCAGGAAATAGGTTACTTGCTTGGTGGTGGTGTCACCACAAGTGGATCCTCCAAGAGGAGGGGGGATGACTGGATTCAAAGCTGGTTTTAAGTGGACCTCTCCAAGGCTCTTCTGAATGCAGACAAGTGTGGCAATTGCTGCCAATCTTTTATTTTTTCTCAGCTGTCCCTGAGAAAACAGTCCATCGTAGCTTTACTTATCTACAGGTGAGGGAACTCAACTCAGTGGTCCTGCTCTTCAAAAATTAAGAAATGTGGTTTATGCTGCCTGGTGATGGTAGCAGTTGCATCATTAGCCGTAGATGAATAAAAAGGCACCTGAGGCTGAATATTTTTATGCATGATGTCAAGTCTCTTTGTGCTGATTCTAGCTCTATTGGGGCTCAATCTAGGTCAAAAATGGAAGAAGCTGAAAGTCCTCTTCATTGTACTGAGTTTGCCTACACAGCTACAAAGCTTCCCTGTTAACATCAATAAGCAGTACCGAAACCAACCACGGCATATTATCACCTGTGGAGGAATCACACTCAGGTTTTCCAGTATTCCTCTGTTGCTAGATTTAGTATCATGTTACAGGAAGCCTGACTGGACAAACCTTGGCAAGATCTAATGAGCTGATCTTCTTCGCCGTTCTGTTTTACAGGCTGATGTGCAGATGCTCATCTGTTTAAGAGAAAGTGTGGACTTTTGCTGTTCCAGAAGAACTAAGTTTCAGAGCGCCATGTCCTGGAAGAACTGGAATGAAGCTTTAGACTATTTTGTCTCAGACAGGATTACTCCTGAACCTGCAGAAGAAGCTGTACAAAGGATCACATATTTTTATTGTGCTGGTGAGGCTTTTAAAGTTGCAGGAAACCTGAGAGATGCAGCTATTAGTCTCTTTGTGGTTAACTCTTGAGGCACTTAAGTAACATCCTGAAATAATGTATTCCAGGCTTAGTTTAAAACAAAACACCTTATCACCCCAAACCTCCCAAACAACAACCAAAAAGAACAAGTCACAAACCCCAGTATCATATGGGAAGACAGAGGGTTCTCTCCATTCTTACCAACAGGAAAATGTATTTTCTTTGATTATGCCCATCCTCTATGTGCCTTTTCATCCACTCAGCCATCTTGGTCCAACGTATCTCTTCAGCAACAGCTTGTTTGGATCTATGCATCCAGCAAAAAAAGATTCCTTGTCATCTTTATTGCATTTACAAATAACAAAATATATTTTTCAAGTTCTCCACCATCTTCATCACAGTGCACAGGAACACACACTCTGTCTGCCAGACCAGCTCAGGACTTAATTTCCTTAGATGAGCTAATCAGCAAACAGGCGCCAGCTAAAGCAGAATGAACCAAGGCAATCTCAGAAAAGTCAGTGGAATTTTTTTTTCTCAAACAAAAATAAGAAAAAAGAATGCAGGAGATTTATTGAGCATGAAATCTTCAGGTGCTATGGACCAGATATTGCAAATTCTCACCATCCATCAGGAATTCTGGACTAGAGAAGCACTAAAGTACTTTGGTGGTATTGTTGAAACTATTAACAGTTGGGTCCCATGTGTCAGCAGTGGGCTATGGAGAGGAGATGTGCTTGCATGAAGATAAGCATTCCTCAGAAAAGCTACAAACCCAAAATCTTAATGGCTACCAAGAGTCATTTTTCTATTGTTTACCAAAACCCAGTGCTTCTAAATGCTTCTCTATTAGAAAAGGGTACTTTGTATTGTCGATAAAGGGGATAATAAGGAAGTGTGAAAGATGAGTCACCAACCCACAGGGAAAGAAAATGTAGTGTGAGCAACGGCAGCACCCTCACTCGCCCTGTGGTTCTTCGATAGAGCATAACGCAGTTTCCTGAAGCCGTGGCCTCCAACAAGAGCTATATTCAGCTCACTAGTGTGGATGACGGTTAAGGATATTTATTGCAGCTTCCCCAGATGTGCCTACGTGACCCTACCTAAGCACCTTGTAATCTTAGTCAGTGCGTTTATCCTGATCTTACAGGTGTAAATTTAAGGTTGAGGAGTTAAGCCCCATCTTCTCACAGGATTCAGGAGACAACATATCTTTTGAAGATATGAAGCAACTCAGCTGAGGTCTGTGGTGAGAGACAGGGCAGGAATCCTGGTGTTGCTGTCTAACAGGGCTGTTCTCTCCATGTCTGGTATCCAAATTGTTATAATATTGTTCTTTAATGTTGAGATGGGGCAGATTCAAAGCAAAACCACCCTGGAAGGTGAGTAAGTTGAGCCCAGGCACAGAATAACACAGGACCAAAATGTTAAGCCAGAACAATGAGTAGGGAGGGAAGACCGGGCTGTGTTGCTGAATTCTGACCAAAACCTAGTTCTGCAGATACTGCTTGTGTCAAAAAAAACCAAAACAACATCAGAAAACCACACAAAATGCAAATCAGCCACAGACTGTGATATTACTGCTAATGCTACTAAAAGTTAAAAGTGGGCGAAGTAGAAGGAAAAAGTCGACGGTGTGTGGAAGAGCAGCAGTAACCTGTTTTTAAATTCTCACTGCATCTGTGACCTCCTCCTTCACCTAAATTTGAACCTGTGCTTGGTCTTAATGGCACCTATCCTGTGTCAAGTGAACAGCCTCCCAGGTAAATGCATTTTTCCAATAAAAGATGCTAAAAGGAAAGTTACTGTGGGAAGGGTCAGGCTGATGAAAGTAACTGTAGGAAAGAAAGAATATGGCCTTGTGGAAAAGCAGTATTTTCACTGCTCTGAGAGGGTTTCACAAATAACTTGACATGCACTTTGAATATGTCCTTGGTGGTGCCCTTTTAACCAACGAGAAAGCAGGCGAGCTCACATTACAGCATCAGATATGCTGAGCAACTGGTGCAGAGGAAGTATTAATGCCCACAAATCTCCTGTGTAAAATCAAACGCAGACAATTACCTTGGTTATGAACCACGGTGGTGTAACAGGCTTCAGCTAGCTGCTTGCCCGGCTGCTCTTTGGCATGGATCCTCAACAGACCTTGCAGTTGGTCCTAAATCTTCAGATACTTTCCTCCTCCCCACCACTCCCCCCCCCCGCCCCAGCCTCTACAGTAGCTGTACTGACTACATGAAGCATTCACAGAGTTGTTGATGGCTGCCCTGTTCCTAGAGATAAGGGCAGCTCAGCCAAATTTGCTACCCAGAGGCTCTCTCCCAGGCTTTCTCAGGAAAACAGCGTGGGGTGTAAGTGAAAGGGGGACATAGTCCCGAAGAAGGAGAACTTCCTCAACAATCGCCATTCAGAACAAGACTGTAATTCACTGAAGAAATCTGTGTTCCCTTCCTAATAGAAGGGAAAGAGAGGAATCCCCAAATATGATAGAATCACAGAGTCATAGAATGGTTCAGGTTGGAAGGGACCTTAAAGACCATCAAGTTCCAACCCCCTGCCCTGGACAGGGACACCTCCCACCAGACCAGGTTGCTCAAAGCTCCATCCAGCCTGGCCTTGAAGACCTGGGCAACCTGTTCTGGTGCCTCACCACCCTCACAGGAAAGAATTTCTTTCTGGTATCTAATCTGAATCTCCTCTCTTCCAATTTAAAGCCGGTACCCCTTGTCCTGTCACTACATTTCCTGACAAAGAGTCCCTCTCCAGTTCTCCTGTAGGCTCTCTTCAGATATTAGAAGGCTGCTATAAGGTCTCCCCACAGCCTTCTCTTCTCCAGGTTGAACACCCTCAGCTCTCTCAGCCTCTCTGATATATACCAGATATATACTAAATATACCAGCTCCCCCCACCCCAAGCAATTCTGTTGCACAAATGCATCTCTTTCCATATCTCTGTTGAAGACCTCTGGTCTCTCTGGGCATGGGACAGAGCTCACTCCTTTTACCTATTTGTGGACACCCTGTTCTTGACAAGGCTTGTTGTCAAAACCCCACTCATTTTTTTCCTGCCATCCTTCTTACCACTTGAATTATACATGTTCCCCTGCTTTTGACACCCTTTGTGCCTAAGCTGCTCAAGATCGAGCTGCAGTGTGGGTGTATATAAACAGAGCAGAGACTGGATGAGTATGGTCTCACACTCCCTGGCTCTCACTCCCTCCAAAGCAGATCATTTCTGCATGGTACAAATGGTATACCCAGACTACCTTTCAAGCATTTAAGATAACAAAACAAAAATTAGCATCTCAGAAGTCTATTAACAAACTTAGAATGTTTTTTTTCATTCTCCCCAGCATGTGCATTTATGTATTATTAATGAAATCCAAGAGTTCTGCAGTATATGCCTCTATTACTCCTATACCCCTCCTGCATACAGCAGTCTATAAATTATTCCTTGCTAGTTGTTTCCTAAGAAGTTAACTATGAAAAAAAAGCTTTCTGTTCCTTCCAGAAATGAAACCCCACTACCACACCAAGCACAGGGCTGAGATTATCCTGCTCTCTACCTGTTTCACCTGCCTGAAATCTGCATTCCTCCTGCAAAATGCTTTGCCTTCTTTAGAAACCATGGGAAAGTAACAGGATTACCCTGAGAAAATGAAGAAAAATGCTGGGTGTGAGGAGGTCTGAGAATCCATGCCAGCCTTAACTCAGTCTTTATGCTGGAATCAACAAGGGATGACAGGTCTGAAGGAGGGGATGTGGAGGAAAACCCCACATTCTGCTTCACTTCTCAGAAAAATATTATTTTCCTTCCTGCTCCTCCTCCAGAAGCAGCCATTTCTGATGCCTGAGATAAACCCCAACTGTTTTCTCTCGTTCTTCCTGTCTTAACCAAGTTCTGCTCCCACAGCAGCTCCTCCACTGCAGTGCCTGCAGCAATGTTCATGGGGGCTTGGGGAGGTGCCTTCCAGTCTCCTCTTCCTCCTCCTCCTCACCACCTTACCTCCTGACACTGTTTCCCCCAGGCCTCTTCTTTTCTCCTCTTTTTTTCCATGGCTTGTGTGCTACCAGTTTGGGGGATCTTTTGGCCACAACCTGCTCAGGTTTTGCTCATTAGATCCTTTCTAGTCCCATACCCCTTCCTCCTCCTCCCTAGAGGACAGGAAGCTCTTACAGGTTCATTTTCTGGACCAGCTGCATGTTGATAAATAATTATGCACTATTTAGTGGGTATTTGCTGACTGCAAAGGAAAGCAAGCCTGCAGAGATCTGTGGAAAAACAAGGCAGGGATCATCTTTTCAAGCCTCAACAAAGGAGTTTTGTTGGACGCCCAGCTCATGGCAGCATCTGCAGTAGAAACAGTTAATAGTTATATTTAAAAAAACATGAACGTGAGACTAAGGTAGAACATTTAAAAATAACTGTTCCTAATGTTGCTACGGAGACCTTTATCACAGCCACTGTATGTGATGAGCTTTGATTATATGCCACGTAGGTAACGTTTCTCTCTCAGACTAGTAGAAGCTGACAATACTCCCACTTGTACGAGACAGCATGTAGCAGCACACAGGTTGTGGAACCAAAAAACTGTTTATTCAGTTTCTCAACTCGTAAAAATTCATAAATGTGCAGTTTTAGTACTCCATTAGCACTTTCCCCCCCTTGTAGCTATCCCCTGTTTAATACATTCTGCCTTTTCTAGAGCAGAAGTGCTTAGGATCATTGTAATTGGGGTGATAAACGCAGCAATCCTATTGTAAAAATGAGGGCTATCATTCACATGGCTGGCAGTGCATGCGTCTGCAGCTCCCTCCATTAAATCCGAGTAGTTTCAACACATGGCATTCAAACAAAAACTGTATTGACTGCATTAAAGATTTTATTTGTCTTTAAGCCTAGTTGATTAGGGCACAGCACTGAAGGCAGAAAATGTATTGCTGGTGCTCATGTAGTTACACGGGCTGCTTTTCTAAAATGCTTTTGAGAAAACATTGCTGATCAAAAGTGGTTAAGTCAAAATCTTGGCAAAAAACCTCCAAGTTTTCATTACCATATTCTAAGCTTTACTCATTCCAATAAAAATATCAGTATTTAGAAATGCAGCCTTCACAGAACTTCAGTTTCACTTTTTATATGACAGTTTTCATCTTCCTGGCTTTTTTTTTTTTTAAATATTGACTCGGATTAAATAACCTTGTACGGATGACAGATTTTAGCAGAAATTATTCAGGAAGCCAAGCTTCTTTAGGGCTTATTTCAGAGAAGTTTTAAATTTCATATTGAAAATATTTACTTCAGTTTTTCCATTTGTTAGACGGAGAGCTCAGTAAGTCAATTCAAACAGAAGTGTACAGGCTGCATTTCAGGCAGCTGTGGTTTTAGAGACACGCTTCTAAAATTATTGGAATAACTGAAAAGTTGTAGGCTGGTAGTGGGAGGAATTCCTAATTTGCCGCGATACTAAGGACAACAGACAAGCTCCTCACTTTTTTTTGCCTGCAGACTAGAAAATTTCACCTTCTCAGTCAATCCAGTATCCTCAGCATCTCTGACTGCCTGGGAAAAAAGAATGGAAGTTGAGCAGAATTTAACAGAACTGTATGAATACCCATGAATTTCGCCTTCTGGCTTAATGAAGCTACAAGAGTACAGTTTGTCTGAAAATGGGGAAATTATTTTTCAGTTAAGAAGGATCTGAATATTTTCCCCTGTCAGAAGTTTGGAAGTGAAGATGAAGAACACTGATTTAAATCACATTTCTGCCAGAGTTTTTTACCTATTTTTCAACCCCCCACTCCTAACATTTTCCCTGATAATTTTTGTTAATTATTTTTGATATTTTCCTTGTGAAGGCAGTTCACCTAGCCCATTCCCCTGCAGTGTCTTACGCACAAACAAGACAGAAAGTATGAAAAAGTTACGGCTCAGACTCGGCGTCAAAGGCTAAGGCCAGATCTTTGTTGCCCCGTAGATAATACAGTTTTCCAACTTGCAAAATGTTTGTGAGACTATGAGATGCTTATGTCCTTTCAAATGTCACTTTTTGGAGTGTGAAGCACCAGGTCGTGTTTCTGGGTGAATTTAAATTTGGCTGATGTTTGCCTGGCTCTGAGAAGACCCTGACCCGAAGCAGCGCAGACGGTGTAGTATGAAACCAGACTATTAAATAAACTCTAACTGGAGAAAGACAGGCATTGTAACATTATGCTTTCTCAGCTGAAACGTGTTACTAATGATATTTACGGAGATTTCAGTAATATAACTATTTGTCTTGCACAGTTGAACAGAGTAATTTAGGTTACTTAAAATATGTAGGCCAGATTGATACGTATATGTATTATACACGCATACGTATTTATATGTATTAAAACAGGTAGACCAGATATGTGGGCAATGATTATTATTTGTCATGAAACATGGTCTTTGGGCTACCTCCTGAAAAAAAAGCTACTTGAGTTCGTGCAGAAATAGATTGTGAAAGAAATAAAACGACATGTGTAAAAAAGAGCCATGGGACTCCACGTGCAGCTTTTCATTCTCTGGACGCAGAAGCATCAATACAGGCGTGGGAAGCCCACAGGGAAAACCTGTTAGTAGGAAGGTGCAGAAATGAGAATATGTAAATAAGCATTTCCGTGTACCTTTCCTGAGCTTCCTTCCAATATGAAAGGTCATGCAACAAAAAGCCAATCTGCTTTTCCATGTTCAAATGGCCCTGAGCTCACACAAGGAACTGAAACGCCCATCTTCCAGCTTTGTGGTGGGAACTGAGGAAACTCTTTACTTAGTGATTGTCAGCCTCCACTCTAAAATAGGTATTTATATTCCCCTCACACACCCCCGGCCCAGATTTATTTTCATCAAAATACTCGGTCTGGCTTCAACAAGTTATTTTCAAATGAAAATCTGAAAATTAGTTTAAGTTGTTAGGTTGAGGGAGGTGGGGGCTGACCAAACAGGAGGGAAAATGAAATGATCTCTTCTGGCATCTGGGAAAGATTCCGCTCTGCAACACGTTTACGTATGCTTGGATGGACAGCTTTGATATACAGCCCTGTGTGTAAGCCTATAAGCACTGTGAAGCCCAAGGAGTCCCGGAGCAGCAGTATGCAGACATGCCTGCCCACCCCTCTCACACAGATCAATCTTTTCCACAGAGGAAGCAGAGCTGACCAGTAAATTAATTTTTTTATTCCTTTTTAGTAGTTTGATACCATGTATGAAACTTAGAGGCAATCAGAGAGGCAAAGGTGAATAACAGAAACATCTCAGAATCTTCCAAGAATCCTCATGGATCTGGGCTAAAATTTCAGAGATGCTCCCTCCAGCCTGGAGAATTGGGGCAGTTTCCCTCAAATCCCCTACTGTCCCCTTATTTAGTTTTTCCTTCCAGCTGAGCCAGTGTCAGGCTGTAGGGGAGCTGAGAACAGCTACAGAAACCCAAGCCCTTGCCATGGCATGTCACTGATCCCAGGGCTGTAGCTGGTGAAATTGGATNGCCATAAAGGCTAATCAAGAGTCTCTGCACCAAAAGGGCTGCAGCACAGACACGTGTTTGGCTCTGACCTTACCGCAGGGGTGGTAACCTCCAGCAGAAGGGAAGAAGCTTCTGGCCATGGCCTGATTTGGCTGAGCTTATCCAGAGAGAGAGCAGACACCCGGTGACCGGCTGCTGCCGGGACCGCAGGCACAAACCCCAGCCCAGTAACCAACCCCCTGCAGACCCATGCAGGGAATTAAACTTTTAATGAAGGGCAAGTCTGGTACAAAGCTTCACAGGGACCCTCATCTCAAAAATTACGCTCATCCCTGAAGTGTGTGTATTAACTCTTTAGCCATCGAACCCTTCTACAAACTCAAAACTGCTTTTTAATGCAGTTTCTTGAAGCCTCTCCATCAGCCAGAGGCAGCTTCAGACTAATTCAGGGAGTGATCCAAGTATTAAAAAAAAAAAAATCATGTGAGGTTGTGAAACATCTAAAACATATTGATCACAGTGTAATTATACTTTAAATGTAGCGGGGGAAGTAGCTAAAACAATCTCTGCGCTGAGAAAGGTGATTTGGAAGTGTGCAAGAGGGCCTCAGGGAGGCTGCCCGCAATTCTTACGAAGGATGGAGAGTCTGCCTCAGAGGCAGTAAGGAGAAGGTTTTTAAGCAAATGCTAAATGACAAATGTAGTAACAGCTCCTCCAATCATACCACCTTCTAAATCTTCAGCAAGCTGGCATTTGCATGCATACCAGAATTCAGCCAAGCAAACGCTCTAAGAAGTGAAAGACGAGTGACAAACCTCACTCGCATCTGTGATTTAAAGAGCAGTTTCTGGACTTAAGATATAAGAGCAGGGAGGGAATAAAGGAAATCTTCAATTTGACTTGCATACTGGTAATATAAAAAGCCTGAAATTGTTGTATTTACAATTAAAATGGCTTTTCTTTTCTTTTTTTTTTTTTTTTTTTTTTTTTTTTAATTNTTTTTTTTTTTTTTAAATCTTGGTAAAGTTATCTCAGTGTTACAGTTGCTAAGTGGTGGAGGATCTTGTTTCAGGATACAGTAAAAGCCAGGGAGAGAGTAACAGAATCCCTAATTAACCGACAGGCTACTTTAAGCTTGAACATGGGCCTCTTGCGGTAAGTATCCAAAGCACCTTTACATCCAAAATACTAAGCTCTTGATTAAACAAGCAGAACACACTTTTGATGATAATTAAAGATGAGCTTTAGTCAGAAGACTGGATTTGTATTTGGGCCAAACTAAACCTTGGATGAAAATCCTTACTCTCTTTTTTGTTTTGACATGTTCTGATCCAAACGGTTTGGGCTCTCGGCCACTTTGCTAACCCACTCAAGGGCTTCACTTGCTCTACGTAAGATTGCAAAGCTGTTCATGACCAACCAGAGGATCCCTGCTGTGAGACAGATCATATTAGATTGGTAAATTGAGCCACAAAGTTAAAAGCCTTTTCTTTTTCGGTTTGGGTTTTGGTTTTTTTTCAGAAGTGAACATCAATTTAGGCCACCTGCATCTTTGGGCTGCAAATTGATATTTTTTTTTTTTTTTTTTTTTTTTTTTCTGCCACTGCACAGAGTGTTTGTAATTCCAAAGTAAACTCTGCAGTTTCTCACTAGCTCCGAGAATTGAGGTTTAGGTGTCTCAGGTAGGATCCAACCAAAAGGCATCATTTAAAGTGCACCCCAATCCTGAAAACATGGGTCTAGCATCCTTTTCTGAATCCATATGGTGAGTCATCTCTAGGATAGAAATAAAACCTCCTAAAATTCTCAGCTGCCATCCTTAAAAATAACTAAATGTTGTAGAGTCAGACTTCTTAGGAGGATAAATGGATGCATTCAACTCAACGGATCCAACAATTCACGAGCTGCTGGTGGTTTCCTACGGAACTAATGCAGCCTAAATATGATTGAGTCACCCAAACCGTATTTTTTTTTTTTTTTGAGGAACTCAGCTCATGACAGAGAAATATACTTGATGGATTTGGAAATGAATACTGAGCTACAAGAGATGGACCGTCCTCTGGGCAAAGAGTGGGCTCAGAGGGGTCGTGACAGGCGACCTCCTCCAGGTGAGTTGAGAAGGGACCAGCCAGATGTGGGGTGAGCCCTTTCTGCCAGCAGTGGGGGCAAACTCATATTGCAACCTGCAGAATGAAAAAAAAAACCAACAAAAAACCCCCACAAAACAAAAGGAATTTAGATTATTTCAAAGGAAATCTAACATGCTTCCAAGCCTCAGTGATTTAATGAGGTCTACTCCAATAAAATGTAGGACGTTGACCTTGGCCGAGCTCACAGCTAGGACCAGGAGCAGTCCTGATGGCTGCATTTCTTTTTTGGTTTGTTTTTTTTTTTTTTTTTCAAAACACATCTTCAGAATGGGACCAGACCAGCCGCCCCCTATGCAGTGTATCCTGTCTGAAATTATAGATGCCTGAGGGTTGTTGAAAGAAAAGGATACCCCCCAGCAGTCTGTCATCAGTGGAACTTCCAGCAATCTTTGTATTTCAGAGCCTTCAATGGATTTTTTTTCTTTTCGTCATGAATTTACCTAATTACTTTCTAAATCCTGTTTCATGCAGCACCATGAGGATGATAATCTAATTTTGGTCTCTAAGACACGTAATACAAAAACAATAGGGGGCCCAGGAAAGAATGAAATAAATTTGCCAACAGACATTACAAAAGCAGGCAACGATTCCAGTCTAGTGATGAAGAAAATTACTAAATCCACTCATTACAAAACAACCCAGCACCTCCTGCTTTGAAAAATAATCTATTTAGACTTCTTTGCACTTCTGAAAAAAAAAAAGTGGAACACCTGTAATTGCTTTTCTAAGCTTTTGATAGGGATCTTTCTTTCCTCAGTGCCATGATGTGAACTTTAAAGTGTGCTTCTTCGACTTGCACTACTGTCACAAAAACGCTCCTAAACCCAATGATCCTTGGACCGGTCATGAGATGAGATGAACCAGGACAAATCTTCCCAGGATGTCACTCCTCTTTGTGTGGAACAGGAGAATTGGCTCAAACACAAACCCCTTCTGTGAATTTATGCTACGTATTCTCTATTAAAATACTGGGCTCTATATATTTTGCAATCTTTGTACTGTTGCAATCTCCTGTAAAATGTTGAAAATTGATTTTGAAGTTCTAGACTTACAGGTTTGTCGCTGTTGTATCCTAAATTGGTGTACAACACAAAAGAGTACTTTCTGTCTTTAAATATAGGTAAAACATCACTTTTAATAAACTCTCTCCCAGTACTCTTTTTTTTTTTTTAAAAAAAGTAATATATATAGAGGTTTGGTTTTTTTTGTTCACATCTAGCATCCTATTTAATAATTTCCAGCTGTTCAAACTGCAAATAGTAGAATATACTCTACACACTTTTACAAAGCTCTTTGTAATCAGGGTGGAAACTGTTGAGGTTGCACACACCTTTAAATTTATCCAGAATTCCACAAAATGCAAATAGCAACTTTCGCATTGAAGCCAAAGTAAAGTACGCTCTTAAAAGCCCTTTTTAGATGGTATTAAGATGAATGCTTTTTTCTCCTCTACCTGACAAATTTAAACCTTTTTTTTTCCTCTTACTTCAATCCTGTTTTATGCTATAGAACACTTTTTGCACATCCTTTTTTTAATTCATGTCAAGGCATTTTCTGCTACTTCCCTTTATTCTTTCATTCTCATTGAAAATGCTAAAACATGCCCGATTCTTGCTTCATAACATGCCTTTAAGATAACACGGCTCCTGTTGAAAAGGTTCCTGGGAGAGGAAAAAGCGATTACCGAGCTGAACATTTCAGAGGCTCTTAAGCTGCCATCAGGTGCACAAAACGGTGCCAAATTTCCTATTCCGCTTGTTTAACAGAAGAAAACACTCAATTGAGATATCTGCAATGTGATTTTTATTTTTTTTTTTTTTACTGCTGTTCCTCCTGACCCAAACCCAGCGCTGCTTTCACCTTTCTGAACATATTACTCCTTATCTGAAAAGCCATTTAGCTGCAAATCCAAAACCTTTCCATTCTTTACACTCGCGCCTGTAATAGCCACGGTAAAGGCCCCATAACAGAGCAGTTCAAATGTTGGACCAATGACCTCTGTGGTATTTCTATAGAAATGCCCTGTTAAACACCCAGGCATTTCAACTTTCAGTCACAAGACCTATAAAAAATTCATACTCTGAATCTCTAGTTTCAAACCACAGCACTGCATCATTAAGAGCTTTTCAATCCTCCCACCCCACACACTTTATGAAGGGGGAGGGAGAAGAGGGCTTTTATCTTCCTGGCATTTAAATTTCACATTTTCTTCTCCTGTTGTTTGCATTTTTAAGTAGTTCTGGAGGCTGGAAAGAAAAAAAAAATCAACCAACAATGTGAGCCTGTGGGCTTTTATTCTATAAAAATATCTAGCTAGAAGGTTCTTGGATAATGTTATATTTATCTAAAAATGAAAACAGGTGTAAAAAAATGAGTTTTATCCTTTAAGTAACTTTTGTCATAACAGTGGCTGTCTTTCAGAAAATATGAAACTTCTATTTCAAGACTGAAAGAAAAGACTACCCCTGACACAGGGAAGCATCTGGAAAAACAATGTGCAGCTGTCATATGTGTTCTGCAGCGGGATGTACAGCTTTGATCTGGCCTTAAAACAAGTTTGCTGAGTTAGAATAATGGTTATTTTGGAAGTCTGTTTACATTTCCAGTAAAAATATGGTTATTTTGAATGACGCTCCTGTAAACCATATCTGAATATAATGGGTCTTCTGGTTTAGTCTCCCAGAATTTCAAAATTACTTTTCTGCCAAGTCTCCATGCATGTTCTTCCCACTCTTTGTAGCCCTGCCTCATGTCCTGTTTCTTCTTTCTACCCTCGTCCATTGCTTTTAAAGCCATTTTTATAAATGTCCATTCTTCCCCTGCAGGTATTATATCTGTTGCCTTCCCGGAAGGTGGTTTGTCTGCTCTGGGAGGCGAGATGTCCTCTTCTCCTTACCCCTCCGACTTTAGCAAAGCCACAGTCTGTCCTACCAAGAAACCCCTGCCTTTGATTGTCACAGTAGCTCAGTCCTGCACACAAGCCAACAGCCATTTCATGCACATCACAGGCTGAAATATCACGATATTGTGCCTAGTTCTCAGCTTTTATTTCTTCATATTCCTTTCCTCTCTGTGTTTGGCTGTGTTTTTTACTTCATTTATTTGATGACAGCTTTTAAGCATTAGTAAATAGTTGATGAGAATGGAAACAGATTTACAACTTATCAACAGTAATAACAGTCATCTAGGTCCAAACTATAAATTTGCTAAAAGCAACTCTCATCAGCAGGAAAAGAGAGAAGAGGTTCTAGAAAGTGACACAACGCCCATGAAAAGAGATGTTGTCTCTTTGCCCCTCTCCAGAGCAATTTTCCTGAAACACCCACCTGATGATTTTTAGAGACTAAATGTCCTTTCTCTCTCATCACTCCTCTTATGTTCCTCGGGTAACCAAGTACCTAATGAAACCGGTCACCTTATAGAATCATAGAATGGTTCGGGTTGGAAAGGACCTTAAAAGATCATCAAGTTCCAACCCCCCTGCTGTGGGCACGGACACCTCCTACCAGACCAAGTTGTTCAAAGCCCCATCCAGCCTGGCCTTGAACCGCTCCAGGGATGGGGCAGCCACAGCTTCTCTGGGCAACCTGTTCTGGTGTATCACCCCCCACATAGTGAAAAATTTCTTCCCAATATCTAATCTAAATGTATGCTCTTCAAGTTTGAAGCCATTAGCTCTCATCCTATCAGTCCATACTCTTGTAAAATGCTCCTCTGCAGCTTTCTCATAAGCCCCTTTTAGGTACTGCATGGTGCTATAAGGTCTCCCTGGAGCCTTGTCTTCTCTGGGTTGAATGCCATCAACTCTCTCAACCTGTCTTTCTAGGAGAAGTGCTCCAGCCCTCATCTGAGCATCTTCTGGACCTGCTCCGACAGGTCCATGCCTTTCTTATGTTGGTGCCCCCAGAGCTGGATGCAGCCCTGCAGTGGTAGAGCAGAGCAGAGGGGCAGAATCCCTTCCCTCGCCCTCCTGTCCACGCTGCTGGTGACGCAGCCCAGGATGCGGTTGTGTCTCTGGGCTGTGAGAGCACATTGCCGGCTCGTGTTGATCTTCTCATCAACCAACACCCCCAAGTCCTTCTCCTCAGGGCTGCTCTCCATCCATTCTCCACCCAGCCTGTATGTGCACTTGGGATCACTTTCCCGCAGGCGGGACGTTGTGCCTGGAGCAGGTCGCTGAAAAACCCCGGGAATGTCACCCGAGCGTGTCGCCCCTCCCAACCTCACCTCGCCCCCTCCGCTGCCCAACCGCGCATGCGCTCGCCGCGCTGAGACTACTCACCGCGCAGCGCTGTGACGTCTCCGGAGAAGCTATCCCCATTGCACCAATGAGAGCCGGGCGGAGGGGAGGACCGCGCCGTCATTGGCCAGCCGCGGTCCCGCCCCCTGTCCGGTGGGGGGACCCGGATGAGGCAGCCTGGGGCGGCCGCGGCCGTTAAACGCCGGCCTGCGGGCGCGGCCCCCGCCATGGCGGCGGCACAGTGAGGGGAGCAAGCTCGGAGCGCACGGTCGGGGCGCAGCGCGGCGAGGCGAGGCGAGGATGCTGCAGATCTATGTGATCCTGCTCTCGGCGCTGGCCGGCAGCTTCCTCACCCTCCTGCTCCAGCTCCTGCTCTTCTATTGGCAGAAGCCGGAGCCCCGCGGGGCGGCCGGACCCTCTGGCGGCCTCGTCTATGCTCGCGTCCGGGCGGACCAGAGCATCAGGGACTACCTGCAGAGCTCGGAGCCGGCCGGTAGCCAAGCGTCTCTGGAGCCGGCCCCAGCCTCCTCGCTGGCCACCGCCGCGGCTCCTGCCGCCGCCGCGGGCCCGGAACCCAGCGCCAAGCAGCAGCCGCCGCAGCAGCAGCAGCTGCCAGAGGCTTCTCTGGCCCCTTCCTCCCATGAGGAGACGTGCCACTTCCTCAATGCTATCTTCCTCTTCCTCTTCAGGGAGCTCAGGGACACGGCCCTGGTCAGGAACTGGGTCATCAAGAAGATTAAGGTGGAATTCGAGGAGCTGCTCCAAGCCAGGGTGCTCCAGGGGAAGGTGCTGGAGGGTCTCAGCCTCAGGGAGGTCTCTCTCGGCAATGTCCTGCCTGTCTTCAAAGCGGTCAAGCTCATTCGGCCGGTGGTCTGCAATGAAGAGGGCTGCCCTGAGGAGCTGGGCTTTGAGGTAGACCTGGAGTACAATGGTGGCTTCCAGTTGGCCATTGATGCTGACCTGGTCTTTGGCAAGTCGGCCTACCTCTTTGTCAAGATCTCCCAGGTGACGGGGAAGCTGAAGCTGGTCTTCACACGCCTGCCCTTTACGCACTGGTCCTTCTCTTTTATGGATGACCCTGTGATACTCTTTGAAGTGAAGTCTCAGTTGGAAGGGCGGCCCTTGCCTTCGCTTACTTCTGTCATTGTGAACCAGTTCAAGAAAGTTATTAAACGCAATCACACCTTACCCAATTATAAAATCAGGTAAGATGTCATGTGTCCTCCATGTTACTTTGGGTGATGTGCATTAACATTGATGTTTTGCGCTTGAAAGGTAAAAAGAGGTTTCTCTTGGCCTTTCTACAGTAGGGGTACTTGTACACTGCTTGTCTGCTTTGTCTAGCAGCCTTCTAGTACCTGAAAGGGGTCTACAGGAGACATAGAGAGGGACTCTTTATCAGGGACTGTAGCAGTAGGATGAGGGGTATGGTTTTAAACTAAAAGATAGTGGATTTAGGTTAAATATGAGGAAGGGATTCTTTACTGTGAGGGTGGTGAGATACTAGAACAGGTTGTCCAGATAAGCTGTGGATGTTCCATCCCTGGAGGTGTTCAAGGACATTCTGGATGGGGTTTTGAGCAATGTGGTCTGGTGGGAGGTGTGTCTGTCCATGGTAGGGGGGCTGGAACTAGATGATCTTTAAGGTCCTTTCCAACCTGAACCATTCTGTGATTCTATTCTGTGATATCAAAAGCTTTCCATGAAGGTAAGCATTGTTTTCCATTTATAGTAGGTGGTGAAGCCACTGCACAGTGAGATTGTGACGAGCCCCAGACTGTGTAACTAACTAGTGGAATTAGTAGATATCAGAGAACTTTGGCATCTTGTCAAGTGTCCAACAACAGGACCATGATACACTTTCTGGAGAAGTTAGAAGGATAATGCTGTGGACAGTGTGTGGCTTTAGGGTGTCCTCCCAAGCTTCTGCCACTGGTGGGCCAACTGGGCAAAACTTGTGGCTTATGCTTATCTATAGAGGCAAGGTGGTTGTTGCTTAGTGAGAGAAAGAATAAAATTCACTCTCTAGGGAATATTTTGAAACTGCGTGATACATTGGTGTCCTCTTTCTTTCTGGTTTGCTGAATTTCTTCAATAACTTCAGGGTAATCTAAAAGGTGATAAAAGAAGTATTGCCACTATTGTGGTAAGTAAAACTTGAGGAGATCTCATGGGTTTTTTGGTAAGGTAGCATGTTTTCTTTTATAGATGCACATACGGTGGCACAGACTGCATTATATAGTGAATGTAATGAAATGTGTAGTGATATTTCCATAGCAGAAGTGGCAAATAGATTCCACCTTTGTTTCTGATTAAAAGATACTGAATGTCTTACCACTGTTCAGGTACTGTGTTCCCTTTTTGTCATGTGTCTTACCTGTGTCACTCCTAGGACACTATCGTTTCCTTTCTCTTTTGTTTATTCTTTGTAGATTGTATTATGTGTGAAGTAAGGATTTTTGTTTACTACATTCTTCTGCAATAAGCCTTTTCTCTGAAATTCATCAGGGATGAGTAACTGAAAAAGCCTGTTTGAATTTTTAAGTGTAATTAGCTTTGCAGTGATGTAATTTTTGAAGACTTTCCAGACAGTTCTTCTGCACTTGAATTTATAGGCGTTCTCATGAATGTGTAAAATATGCAAGATTTGGAAAGTTTCTTTGAGTAACATGATGATCCTTTCATATTCTGAGGTACTGAATTCCTGTCCAGAAGAGAGCAATCCCTGGGCAGCAGGGAAGTTGTCAAGAGCTGCTGGAAAGAGGCTGAAGGAGTGACTGGGATAGCACATTTGTGGTGCAGAGTGAGCACTCCTGGCATTACCTAGAAACAGCGAGTAGAGCTTTGTGCTCTCTAGCCAAATTTTAGGGTGCCTGTGGAACCAGTGATGAAGTACTCCTCCCCTTTGGCAGAGGAAGACTGACATCTCTATTCTTCCTCTAGGAAAAATGCACCTGGGTTGTAGGGTGCTGTCATCATTTAGATAGAGGTAGTGAATTTTCCACATATTTCTCAAACTTTCTGTGCCAGAAAGAATGAATGAGGCATGTGTGGGGCACTGACATGTTAAAGGGGACTGGTGGGGAAACAAAGGAAAGGAACAGAACATGGTGTTTGGGACAGAAATGAGCAGAAGTATAAGGGAACTGACACAGAACAACATAAGAAGCATGTATTATTATACAACTTAGAAGAATGAACTGTTCTTTTAAAATGTTCCCTTTAAGCTATAAGGAGTTGGTGATTTGTGAATGCTTGAGAGGGAAATGCAGTATCATAAGTGGTTTTTGCTCTAGATAGTAGCACAGGGTGGCAAATGTTCAGGGAAACAGTGTACAACCTTGTATATGGTGCTTTTGACCTTTAAGTTTTATGGCATGTTCTAAGCATGTCATTCTGACCCTCTGTGTTCTTAAGGGGGAAGGCAGGACACTAAGCTTAATGCGCATTAATGAAATTATGTTAAGGAAGGAAGATTGGGTCATTGGTGTTCTAGCTGTCTGGAACTTTGCCTTTAAAGCCTCAGGTGGCAACACAGATCTCTGCATTGGCATCTTTAGGTGTCTGTGAACCTTGAGCTTTCCAGGGTTGCCCAAGGTTTTGTAGAACACAGACTGAAAACACATATTGTCCACCAGTGTGTGGAAACTCAGATGTTTGTGCAGGTGGATCCCTAAACAGTAAAACTTGGTAACAGCCGAGTAGTAACAATACACCCTTAGGTGGTGGCATGGTTGAGAATTGAGACATGGTGGTTTAGGTGGCATGGAGAATTGATTTGAAACAAGCCCCGTGTCGGTAAGATGCAAAACTTGGTATTTCAGTAAATTTTTTAAGAATGCATTGGTTTGGCACTGGGGGGGGTTAGTATATTCCTTAGCAAAGAACATATAGGAAGAAGTCCTATATGTCAGGAGAATTTCACAACTGTTTAATAACATGTTACCTTACTTGAAGCTTAATTTCTCATCTACAGGGAATGTGCTTATCCTCTCCTCATTTTTCCTATGGCCTATGTGCCTTTTGTTTAAGTACATAGTATTTGCCTCCACTGTAGTTCAAAACCTTTTTGATGTCTCCTTACTCTTGCTCAAGTAACTTTGTAAATACATCTTTGAATGGCCGTAATCACAACCTTGTAAACAAAAGCACTTGAAGTGTGTGGAGTTCTCATTTCAGCTGGTTAAAAGGGAGCACTTTATTACACTGAGTTTCCAGATTAAGGTTCACAAAGGAGTTCTATCTTGTTTCAGGATGCTAAGTAGCATTAAAAATTAAAACACACCATTTTCCTTGTCTGTTGTATTAGGCTATTACGTGGTGGCGAATGGCATAAGAAGAGAGCTTTTGCCTGTAGTTGATTCGGAGCCTCCTAGAGCTAAGTTCTGTGTAAATCAGATTCCCTCCCTTCTGTGTTCTTTAATTGTAAAATACTTCATTAAAGCGTTGTCTTCACACTTGTACTGTCTGTTGCTACAGCCAAATTACTGCAGGCATGCTTTCATATTCTTTACAGTTACACACAAAATTTTATGCACAAAGTGGTGATCAGTAGGATCATCTTTTGTATCATCCATTGGTAGGTGTGACTTTTGTGTGATGTGCGTAGCTGTAGCTTGGAAGTGAAAGAAGGCATCCTGCATTCCTGATGTGCTCTTAAGTGTCTACAGGGGGAGGCAATGTAAACCAGTAAGTGCATTTTAAAGTTTGCTTAGCAAATAAGTAATGATTTGTGTTTTATTCTAATAGTATGTAAACCTTTCTCTTTAGCTCTTTAAGAAATGTGCTTGTGTTTGGCAAAACACCCTATTTTGAAGCTGCTCTGCCATTGAGTGGCAGTTGCTATCTCATATAGTAGATACTGGGAGCAAGGCTGCTGGTAAAATTCAGTGAATGCTATGTTGGTTTTTTTTAAGTCATCATTGACAAAGGATTTGTGCAATTTAATTGGTAGTAGCAAGAATTATGACTCTTGTAGCTAAATTTAATCTTAAAGTATGTGGTGTTGCTCTGTGTAATACAATTGCAAACAGCTTTCCTGAAAATGTGGTCTGTCAGGGAAGTTTCTTGTTCATAGGTGGGAAAGGTCTAAAATGACAATTTCTTTTTCTTCTCCAATATACATCAGTTCTGGTGTACTCTTGAAAAACTAGGTAACTGAGTTGTTTTTTTAGAACTAGCCCTTAACTCATTAAGGTAATGAAGAAATGCAGGCATCACTTATTTGGGTCTACATATAATCTGGCTTTATTTTGATTTGAATCATGGAATGGTTTGGGTCGGAAGGGACCTTAAAGATTGTCAGGGCCACCCCCCCTGCCCTGGGCAGGGACACCTCCCACCAGACCAGGTTGCTCCAAGTCCCATCCAGCCTGGACTTGAACCCCTCCAAGGATGGGGCAGCCACAGCTGAACTGGGCAACCTGGGCCAGTGTCTCACCATCCCCATAGTGAAAAATATCTTCCTGATATCTAATCTAAATCTACCATCTTCTAGTTTGAAACCATCGTCCCTTGTCCTATTACTACGTGCCCTTGTAAAAAGTCCCTCTCCAGCTTTCCTGTAGCCCCCTCCAGATGCTGGAAGGCTTCTATAAGGTCTCCCCAGAGCCCTCACTTCTCCAGGCTGAACAGCCCCAGCTCTCTCAGCCAGACTTTACAGGAGAGGTGCTCCAGCCCCCTAATCATCTCTGTGGCCCTCCTCTGAACTATCTGTTTAAATTACAACTTTTTTTTTTTTTTTAGTTCCAAGACAAGGCTGGGTGATGTGTGAAGCTTGAGAATAGCGTGCAAAGCCTTGACTTTGTGTTCTGCAGGGTGATTACTGATCCACCAGCTGTGTCTCACTGTCCCAAATTCTCTATATGCTGGCACTCTCAGGAACCATATTCAGTCAGTCCTGGCTGTTGGCACTTGACACTGTATTTTTCATGTAGGTTTCTCTTACTAAGAAGGATGGTGGATACTAATTATCAGCACAAAGTGGAGTTCATCCAGGGGCCTGAATCCAACCTTTTGTTTTTTCACTGTATACAGTCAAACAGTTCTTGAAAAGTAGCACTATAGACACTGCTCATTTTGGTTTTAACTTTCTATATCGTGTCCTTTTAATAGTAGGATAAAATGGTTAACACTAAGCTGTAGTTACTAGCATCACCATAGCATGTTTAGTATTTAGAGATGCGTAGTAAAGACTATTTCAGGTGTCTGTCTCCTTGCTTGTGGTGTGGCAGGTGTCATGGGTTCATCTCAGCTCTCTAATGAGCTGTACCTTCCTCATTAACCTATTATTAAGCTGCTTATTGCTGGCACCCTTGATACTCCCCATCATGTCAGGTGTACACTAACAATGCTGTATTGCCTAGCCTAGTCTTAACACCTGTAGCTTTGGTGATTTGAACAGGTCCTGGTTTTGCTTTGTGTAGGTTTTGGAGAGCTTTGATTTTTTTGGGGCCCCTTCTAGACAATAAAAATTGTACTTTGCTATAATGAAGATACAAAGCCCTTTGTATGTGTGTAAAGGGTGAGGAGGAAGTACTTGCAGTCTAGTTTCCCTCCAGAATTTAATTTCCCAGTATTTCTTAATCAGCAACATAAAAAAATCTGACAGCTGCTGGGTTTTTTTTCTTTTCTAAATTTAAGGTCTTGCAAGTTCATCCAAGATTCTAAGCAGATTACGTATTGCCTAAGCAGTGAGTCAGTTCTGTGTATTTTAAGAACACTTGGTTTCTCAGTTTACTACACTTTTAAAATTAATGTTCTGTATTAATACTAGTCTGTTTGAGACTAGTATCAAAGGAAATGCTTTGCTTTATTTTATTGCATGTTCCCACAGAGTGGAATAGCTTTCTTTTCTTTAGAAATAATCTCCCAAAGGATTACTTCTAACATTTTTGTATCAGGTATTTAGATGACCTCCCGAGTTCCCTTCCAATATGAATTATCCTTGGAACTGATCATTCGCAATGTAATTAGTCATGTTAAATAGCTTTATGCTTTATTTGGAAACTGGGGCTATATTGAATTTCATTGGGAAGAACCATTAGACAAGCCTATTTTAATTTACCATTATAGAATGCAATTTGAGAGTTACACAGCAGTTTCTTATTTTGGGCAAAACTTATGCTAAGAAGTAGTGTAAGTAGTTATTGATTTCAAGTGTGTTTTATAATAGAAATTACTTCATAGTATGGTAATAGAGGTATTGGGAAAACTATAAAATTTAAAGTACTATATATTATTCATATGATGAGGCTATACTCAGAAATACCAGAAATGGTTGTAGCGATTGGGATTGTGAGTGTGTCTTAACTTCAGAAATCAGCAGCCCGTGGGGAAACCGACTTTCTCTACAGCTTCTACAAAAGGAGGGGATATGGGGATTCCCTTTCTAAGTGGATTTCGACTGTAGTTGTGATGCAAATCTCTCTTATTGGTTAAATCTGTAAAGCACTCCTGTTTGATGTTCTCATTCCTGTTGCTGCTGAAAAGAAACGGGAGGCTCTATTTTCTTTCAATGCAATGCCTACTCTAGGTGCAAAAATCTTCTAGTGTACGGAAGCATTAATAACACCCCACCACCCCCCCGGGATCTGAGTCCTTCTCTGCTCTGCAAAGCTTGAAGCAGTGCTGTGGTGCTTCTTGTGGGTTTTCAGAGTCTTCCAGAGGTGATGCTCTGAATGACACCAGCACAAAGACTTGTTCCACTAATAGGGAAGCAGTGATAATTGGAATCAGTAGATCTGTCTGCAGACAGGAGTGTCACACTTGGAAGATTATCTTTGTAGTGCATGGACAAGTAGTTTTTCTTATTCATACAGCAGTAGATAAATGGATTAGCAGGCAGCTTGACATACAGTAAAAAAGACCAAACTCCAGAATATGAAATATTTTCATTTCTTTGAGGGTGCTACACCTGTAGAAAGAAGCTTTTCATAGTGCAGACCATTTTACTATGTTTATTTTGAGAGTGGTCTGTCTCAGACATACATTGTGTCTGGAGGGTCGATAAATTTCCTCAGATTAAACAGAAGTATGTGGTACAAAATATGTACATAACTATCCTTATGTAGAAATCAAGTTCAAAGCCTATTTGTCCTAAGGGTTTTGAAACCTTTTAGTCTTCTTCCCCAACTCTAGAACTTCATGGACTTTCACACTGGAATGATCTAATTCTGAAAGAATACTATTTTGAAACTTGTTCATTATAATATCAGATTTAATGAATGATCAGCTACATAGTGGATATTCCCCAGTGTAAAGGACATTTGTTTCAGGTTAAGAGTGAGCCTTTTCCTACAATTAGTCAAAAAATGTTACAATCTCTTTTCTTACCTGCAAGGGTGAGGAATTAATATGGCACTCACTTGAGAGGGATCAGTGAAGAAACTGGAAGTCCAGAGCTATAGCTGGGGACAAATAAAATCATGATCTCAGTTGGAGGGAGAGATGGATAAAGACATGAAAGAGTAAGTTTTGGTGATTACTGTTTGAGTTTGCTGCCATTAGCAATCCAATAAACATCAAGGTTAATTTGTCTGGCGGGAAAATAAAATCTCCTTCAACTTCTCCTACTTAAAACAGCATATAAAAGGTTCTTTGTGCAATAATAGTGAAAATTACCTCATTTAACACCTTTATTGTTTTGTATTTTAAAATTGCTTGATCTTAGTCCTGCAGTGAATTTCTTTCACGTGGATAGTGAATGAAAGCCCTGACAAACCCGATGAGGTTTATTTGGTACTTCATGGTGTTTTGGATGCACTAGCATTGAGCCTTGGCATTGCTGTTCATCTGAACTCTCATCCTGAACGTTTGAGCTGATCTTGCTGCTCAGTGAGAACAAATACTTTTTTTTTTTTCTTCAGTTGTCACAATTTGTGAGGCTTTTGGCTCTTTTAAATAAAATATAAAATAAGCAGTAGTGGTTTTTTTTTTTTTGTAAAGGTAACTTAGTTCAAAGTAAATATAGAATATAGGATATATAGAAGTTAATTACATTACTGAACTGTAGGCATCTAACAAATACCCGAGTTTGGCTTGGAGTCTGTCTGTTGGAGCAGGTAGCCAGAGTTGGGTTATTCTGAATTGCCTTCTACAGGCTATATTATGATTTTTAGTTTCTGTGGACAGTGTAACTGATGTTCCTTATTTGCTGCTCAAAACTGTCACTGGGTTTTCCTTGAAGGTTACTTTAAGGTAGAGAGGCAGAGAAAATTCACCTGTAAAAGCTCTTGGTAACTCATGAAGCTTAGTCTCAGGCTGCTGGTTTCGCTGTGGGAGCTATCCCTTTCATGTTACTGGGTTTTTACGGGAAACTGCTTATTCTGCATTCCTGCAGAGATTGCCTGAAGTCACCCGATATGCTCCCCTGTTTACAGTTCATGTTCGTGCTTGTTTGATTTAAAACTATTTCAACATTTGGTTATTCTTGATATTATTGCTCTATAGAGAATAATAAAAGCCTTTAAAACTTCCTCTAGGATTAGTAAGCTTTGTCTAAAATGAGTACGAAGGAAGATGGTACATACCTATGTGATTTGTTAATTTAACAGATAATTTGTGCCACCCTGGTCTGCTAAAATCCATTAATTGCAGAACTGCAAAAACCTTATCATGATGATCTCAAATTGTGCTTTTGTCCAGAAGAAAGTGATGATCCAATATTACAAATGTTAGCTGGGAACAATTACCTCTTTGAGCAGGTTCCATTCTACGTGATACATAAATACCAATATTTTATATAATTGAGAAAAAAATGCTCTATGAAAGTGTCTGTTCTGATATTTGGGGCTGAAGAGGGCTTGTTCTTAACAGTGGATAAGTTCTCATTTTGGAAATGAGTGTGGATGCCAGTTTGTGTGAAGGAGATGTGGGAGTTATTCTATAAACATAAGTCAGGTTAGTTGTGATATACTAAGCTGAACACAGAATTTATAAAAAAATGTGAGTTTCTGGTTAAACTAAAGAATTTACTGGTGCTCACCTTGGTTGAGGTGTATGAGAAAGATTCACACAAGTTTTGGAATCTTTTCCTGTTGGTATTTACCTTCACTGTTTAACAAATCCCCATAAACCAATCAAATCTAAGTTACAATTCAGATCTTTAAGATGTTGAGTGATACCAGCCGGTGTAGCCAGTAAATTAATGAAAGGAATCTGCAGTGAAGACTTCAGTTGAGAGACAGGTTTGTGTTGCAGAGAGGGTTTCTCCAGTACATTTAGAGGGTCCAACCAGCGGGGAAAGGATTGTGTGTGTGGAGCTGTGGGAGCGGGTGCTCTTAAACAACTCTGCCCAGCAAGTTGTGTATTCTCAGTGTTGGGTTTGGTAGCTCAGACATCTGCATCACACCCCCCCAAAGCCGTGTGGGTGCATCTGCCTCCCTCATCGCTCTTTTTAATAAGTCCCCATGAGACGTGGGAGTGTCTGTTGACTGCAGGACCCAACTGGAGCCTGGCAGCATTTTAGACTTGTCTGTGGCCATAAAAACTGCCAAAGAGATGCTAGTTGTAGCAGAGAAGAAAAAGAGGTAAAACCTTAATTTTTCTGTGAGATGAAAGGCAGAAATTGTTTTCAGTTCTGGGTTGGGCTCTAGAGGGCTACTTTGTGGTTCCGTTATTCTTTGTTTTAACCTTAAAACTACACAGGAAGAGCTTGCATTCATAATTTAACTCCCTTGTCAAGCTTGCAGCTACGCTGTAGTTCAGCAAAAGGGTCTGTGAGGAACCACGCGTCCAGCCCTCTCCATTATAGCTTTCATGAAAATACAGGGATTCTACTACAGCAATACAGTTTTCACATTTTGGAAGACTTACCAGGTCTCATAAAATTGTCTGCAGCAGCAAGTGTATTACAGAGATCAGCTGATAGAGTTCATCAGACTGTTACACATACAGACAGTAATTAATTGCCAGATATGAGTAGCATAAAATTAAATTAGGATAATCATTTGGGAATACTTTTTAAAGTGATTTTCTGTTTCTTAAACTGTGGAAATGACTGAGGCAATTTGAGATGTAAATTTACAGAATTATTCCTTAATTTCTGTCCAATATTTTTAAATTATCTGTGCATATCAAATGGAAATCATGGCACTTAATGTACTTTGTTTCTGACTCTCCTTAGTCTTAATGCTAAGCTTCAATTCATTTTCCTGTATCAGTATGAATGGCAACATAGTTATGAAAAAAGCCCATTCAGAAGGAAATGTGTACAAATATTATGGTCTGCTTTTTGTAATGGCCTTAAGTACAAGATTGTGTTGTTTGCTGGTGCCACTGAAATGGAGATTCTAATATGATCACTAATACCACATACATGAAATGCTTTAATTGACATTAAAACCTTTGGGGGAAAAAAACCAGCCTGTCAATTCGTAGGGTATTGTAAGTGTTAGCTGTTGTGTAGTGAGAACTAAAATCGACTTTTACACAAATGTCACTTGTGTAGTAAATGACTTAAACCGTTATTCTTGTTTGCCTGAGCTAAAACAGGATGAGTAGAAATGTCTTGCAGTGACACGGCAGAAGGCTTCATGGTAGTGTTTGAATCCCCACTGTGAATGATCTGGCTTAGTGAGTAATTCCTAAGTAATTAAAGAGTGGAAATGATGCAGTGTAACTCTGAAAACTCCAACAGTTTGTTTTTTTTTTTTTTAAAGAATAACTCTGCATACTTGCTAACAAAACTTCATGCAATATGGTAGAATAAACAAAACAAATTCTGATGTTGCCATGCAAAGAGCCCAGTGGATTACAAGGGGGGTGGGGTGGGAACAGCAGTGTTAGTCAGTCGTATTGTTTTAAAACAATGCTACAAAAATGCGTATTTTCTTTTCCTTTTTTCCCCCTTCTGTGTTCCTCTGAAAAAAGGGCAAATTAGAGACAGTATTCAAATTCATTATGGGGATGGTGGGAGAAGATTATGGTCATTTAAGCATCTGCTTCTTTCAGATGTAATCACAACTCCCAACTGGAGCTTGCCATCGGTGATGCAGGATTTAAAAAGTGCAGGAATCCTTCCTGATAATTGATACTGCAAGCTGTATCTGACTGTCAGCAGCAGTGCCACAGGTCATATCTACACCGAGCTTCTGACCCTGTTTGTTTACAGCACGGGCCCATTAATAAAATGCTGTGACTCACAAATTGTGACACCTTTGCTTAGGGGACAAGTTGGCAAGTACATGCCATGGTGTGTCCCCGTCAGTGCTCTCCCTGCTGCTGCAGTCTGAATAGCTGAGCTGTCTGTAAAATAGATCCTTAGTTACTGCTGTTTGCAATTTTAAGGTGAACTGTCAGTTGTATCAGCTTTGCAAATGGTACTACTAATCCTGAGATAGTCTATCTCCACTTTGGAAGACTTTATGGGTGTAAATTGAACTATCTTCTGCTTGTCAGAAGTGGCTGGATAAATGTAGATTGAGGAGAAGCTCCTGTAGTTTGAGTATTTTAAAAACTAACTGGAGGAATGAGGATAAACTTTGGAAAACTATCGTGTCTAGAACTCAGAACAGACACAGATTATTTTTTTCACTTTTGGTTTACAGCTGTCAGACTGTTTTCAGCAGCGAGACAGTCATTAGTTCTCCTGTAGACACAGCTAGTGTTTAGAGCAGAGGACTAGAACTCCAGCTCAGTGAATGAGTCATGTACAGAGCTTAGACTTGTATTGGAACATCAGCATCCTTTTCCTCTGACCTGGATTGCAGAGAGATGATGTTTGTGGAGAGACTTGAAACCTTATTTACTGGAACCAATCTCTAATTGGCTAAAGGTAGAATTTTGTGGTGGCTTGGGTTTATTTGGTTTTTTTTTTTAGTGTTCTATTTTATTTCCCCTGTTGCTGTTCTCCTTGAATGCCTAAAAGCTGGTTGCTGAACCACAACTTCCTCTCTGCCAGCTCTTACATGAGCAAGAGTGTATTCTGCATCTTCTGTTCCATTTGGAGCAGAGCCATAACGATTCAGGCTTTCTGGCTAGACGGGGAGATTTTGTCTTTGGCCTGTCTGAGACTGAAATATAGCAGGATTTTGATCTCTTTCTCTTAATTTGAACCAACAGTTGGCTTCAGCTAGGTCACATACAATTTAAAAAAAAAAATACATGAAAACTTGGAGATCAAATAGGCATTTACTGCACTGAGTTAACTAAACTGTGTCAGTTCTTATGGAATTTTGAATTTGGGAAACAAGTGTTCTTGAAATGCAAAAAAGTCTGTGTATGGTCGGATTGATCTTGTTTGTGCTGATAAGAAAGTAGTTTTAATAAGCCCGATTCAAGATTTTTTTTCTTACCCATGGCTAGTTCACTGTAGGCGGCAAAGGCAAATCTTGAAGACTCTGCTTGCTGTGTTTTCAATGAATTCTGTCATATAAGAAGGAAAAAATCTACTATCTTTTTTGGAAGGAGCTACTCAACTATTTACACTTGTTCTTTTATTTGTTCTTGTGGGATGGGTTTTAGGGTTTTAAAAGTGTTTCTCTTGAGTGTCTGATTTGAGAGACTTCAGAGGTACTGGTATCACCACAAGAAAGATTGTAGGCTAAGAATCTGGAAATGTGTGAAACGTCTTTGAAGAAAGAAAAACAAATAATAAAATCCTTGCCTTTTTTTCCCAAGGCCTTGATTTTAAAAGTGACTGTTCATATATTGAGAACTTATGTGTCTGAGCCTCCCACATGCCTGTGGCAGAATATCCTGTAACACAGTGGGTGGAGTGCTAGAACTGATGTGCAGTTTTCAATAAAATTTCCTAGAAAATAAACCTACTCTCTTATGGCAATGTTTTTTTCAGGTTATTTGTGAGCCATGTTTTCATGGGCGTAAGTAAAGCTGGAATTAGTACATTTCTTTACCGAGTAAGAGAATAATTTGAATTACTAAAGTCTCTTGAATGTAAATACTGACACAGTTCTGCAGCGTTGTTCCTTGTCAAATCAGTGGGAACTGGAGAATTGCTTCTGCAAAACGTACAGTGATGCTACTGGTCGAAGTACAAAATAAAACCAAAAAGTACTACTATTTTTTTTTCCAGATGAGGATGAGTTCCATTTTTATATCTTCAATGTAAAGAACGATGTAAGCTGTTTGCATTATAACATCTAGCACTAATTGAAATGTTAGCTGATAAGTACTTTCAAAATCTTATTTCTGTGTTCATGCCTCTTTTAGGAGTGGGTTTTAATATTTTAGTATTTTTGTAGATGTAAACATCGTCTTAAGTTACACACAATGTAAGAATAGAAGCCTTTTTAATAACTGAAAATACTGCTTTTTTGAAATGTATACACTTTACAAGGCCATGACTTGTATTTTTGTGAACGGGATAAGAAGCGCAATCTAAAATTAACTGATCCTGTTCGGATGTTAATTGAATCTTTTGACTGCTCCCAAAACTGAAAATAAATTCATCAGTTCTTTCAAAAATCTTTCAGATACTGTAATATTCAAATACAGTTGCATTTACAAACGTAAATTGATGTTTTGCTGAAAACAGCCTGACTTTAAATTTAGATTTAATTTTTACTTAAGAATGGTAAACCTAATTCTAAGACTTGCAATGTATACGAAGTAGCTTTATGCTAAAGATGCATTTTTAGCTGATGGGCTCTTCTGAGATTTATATCTTTTTGCCTTGCTTATTAAGGTCTAAATGTTCAGTTAATGTAACTTGATTAAAAATTCATAAACCTGAAAATATTTAATCTTTATGATAGTAAAGTAGTGCTGGAATTCATCTAATAAAAGTGATTAATATGGTCTTAAACAGATATCCTGTAATTTTTAGGCAGCTGTTTTAGTTATCAAGCTGCCTTTATAAACCTAGAGAATAATTTAAAACTGTTTCCAGAACTTATTCTAGTGTTCTCACTTCTCAGCAAAAGCTGTATGAAACCGTAGCCTCTTCCTGCATTTAGGAATGAAGCTGTAAGTCTTTCTGCTCCTCCAAGTAGGAAATGGAGCACTGAGAGCTTTTTGAAGTTTGTTCCTGTCTGTGTTTAGCTCTTAACATTGACTTTTTTTTTTTTTTAACCAGGATTCTGGATATTCTTAACAGATGCAATGAACAGAAACGCATAAGTGCTTGGTTATCTTTGGCCAGATAAATTGTTTCCCCCCCACACCCCATCCAGTGCTTAATAGATTTCCTCATGCAGCTACAGATATTGTAGTTAAGTACTGTGGGAGCAGGTAATCTGGTAATTTAGGTAATAGGTTAATTACACTGAGGTATTAAAAACTCCTGTCCTCTGTTCAAGTTGGCTAAAGGGCCGTGAAACAATCATCACAGATTAGTGAATACAAATGAGTGGGAATGTAGGTCAGGCATTTCTAAAACTGAACCACCGCATTAGCCTTGTTCCAAGTAGGTGAGTTCCTCCTCCACACAACTGGCAACTGGAAGGAAGAACAGCGTTATTCGGGGGCTGAAACACACCCCTAATGAAGGGAACAAACTTGATTTGTTCGTTTGGGCTTGGGTTTGTTGGTTTGGGTGGGTTTGTTTTTGTTTTTCAGATGCAATTTTGATCTAGACGTTGAGGTGGTGATGAGGAGAGAGAATGAGGCCCTGAAACACGGCCCGAGTGAAGCGTGGAAGCCTTTCGCAGGAAGGGGACGTACTGACTGCGTGCAGTGGCTGGGAACACTTTTGGTTTCGTCTGTGGAAGAGCTCAGTGTTATGCTACTTTTAGTGTCACTTTAATACTGCATATTAATTGAGTAACTTCCTCTTAATTATGTTCCCCTATAGTTGTCTGAATTCTTCATGTGAAAAGACTTTTTTTGTGTCTTGTGGTATATGTTGAGAAACACTTTTGCTACTCGACAGCTTCTTTTAAATGCTATTTTTATTGAAATTTTTTCCTCTTGCTAAAATTTCACGTGAAGTTTGATTACTATTCCTCTTCGTATTCATATTATTCAGTTAAAATGCTGGGTTTTAACATTTCCTTTATGGTCTGCTGTTTGAATTCTAGATTTCTGGGCAAACAAACTGGTACATTTGCAGAGGGAAACTGATAATTTAAAAATGGAGTGAAAACACAGTTTAAGTGTCTAATATAAGGCACTTTTAAAGACTGTTTTTAACAGCACGCCGTATCCAAGCAGGGTTTTTCAGGCAGAGCTGCAAGCTGTCTTATTTTCTCATCTAGCTATGATGTGCCTATTTTCTTCCTCCAGAAAAAATGGAAAGTTTACAAAAGCTTAACAAACATGGTTTCAAAATCTCGCCCCCACAAAACCTACCTTCTGACAGTTGTTTAGTATAATTTCACAGGTTTGTAATTGAAGAGGAGGCTTTTGGATATATGGACTGAGTTGGTGTAATCCTGCTTTATAGGCCAAGGGTTTGTGACATGAGCATCAATTTTGCTTTTTGACCTTGCTGCATGAGGAGGTGGCAGCGTTAGACCCCCACTGGAAAGGGGAACCTGCTAACAGCTCAGCAGTGTTTAGAAAGGTACTGTATTTCTTATAAGTACCTTTTGGTAACTGTTTCTCAACTGTTGTATTGTCAGGAGCAGCTCCTAAATTTCTCCGTGTCGTTGCCGTGGTTTAAACTGTTTCTCATGGGCTGTAGCAGGGCAAAACTGATTGTAAACCATTTGATATGGGCTTGTTCTCTGCTGATGGAGGTCTGCCAATTTACATAACTAACTTTTTTGGTTACAGTTAAGAAGCTGGGCATACTGGGTGAGTGTTTAAAAGCTCTACACAGCCAAATGGAAGGCACTTCCCCACTTACGCTCTTTAAAAATGGACTAAACATCAGAGGGTAGCAAAAATACACTATTAAAGCTATTACAGGAGTTATAGCAAGGTTATTTACATATTTAATAAAGCTTGTTCTGCATTATAAAAACGAACCCAGGATGACAGGAAACTTTCCTTTACGTTTGGGACATGAGGGCACCGAATCAGTGAAGGTACCGTGGTCTGCAGGGCTTGGGAATAGAGTTTGTATCTCTTGTCTCGTTCACTGAATTTTTTTATTGGCACTATTAGCTAAAATCCCACTTTTAGTTCTTTAACATGACGAAATACAGCTTTGCTTTCCTATTAAAAGTGTGTTTTGTTGTCCCTACTGTAAACACTTTATGAAACTAACTTCACAACTGTGTTTTGTCTGGCAACGTGCTTGTTCTCAAGGAGGAAAATGAGCAGTTGCAGAGGTGGGGAGTCTGGCTTCTCTGCGGAGAGGGGAATGTCCCTCGCCGTTCTGCTGCACGGAAGGCAATTGCAGCAGTGCTGGCTCCATAAGAGCACACTCCTCGGAGTGTCTGACGCTATTGGGGACTGTTTATAAAAGGTAGGGTACAGCTCACAGGCTGTCCTTGCTGTGGGGAAAACGATGGGAGACCCTGCGATGCCTGACTGTTGTGTGTGTGGGACACAGGTGGTCAACATGGGGTTTTACACCTCCAGGGATCCGGGTGTCACCCACAGTCCCTGTCGGGGTCTGTATCCATTCAGCAAGTTCCCAGTCGGAAAATCTTCCAAATAGATTTGGGTTGTCTTGGTTTTACTAAATAGTTTGTCAACAGTTCACTTGATATGTAATTGAAATCTACTTGAAATGGTCATTTGGCTGATGTTTAACTCTGGAAACATAAAAACTTTTCGTATATTACCTTAAATAGCTAATGCTGTTATAAAATTGGCATGCTTCAGAGCAGCACAGAAGCATTAAAAATGTGTTTAACGTGGGATATGTAGCTATTTGAACTTTTCTAATGCCAATGGAAATGTGTTAGGGTGTTTTGCTAGGGATCTTGCAAATTAGTTTCGCTGGTAATAATTGCCATAAATTTAAAACTTCGTTGAGACTGCTTTTTTTATCCCATATTTGTAGAAAATTTACCTAGTGCTTCACAAAGTCCAGCACACCCTGGGGTTTTGCAAGTTCCTGTATCTAACTGCATTGCTATTGTAGAAGTCTTTCCTCTTTAATTCATTGCTGTGTTAATTTAAAAAAAAATTACTTTTTTAGAAAACAGATCAAAAGAATATTTAACATATCTTAGCAGGAAAAAAAAAAGGCTTATTTTGAGGATTATTTCATCATTTCATGCTGTAGCAAAAGATTGCAGTGTGTCCTGTACTTAATGCTTTTTTTGGAAGTTACTTGAGAGATGACGTTTTTTGGGTCGAGTGTGTAGATACTATGTCTGCATCCTGACGGGAATATTTTAGTCAGATATTTTGCATTTTTATGTCCTTGCTTACTTTTAATATTAAAAATAGATTTGTCCAGGCTTCCATTTCTTCCTAAATAGCCTCAGGCTGTTTGATGGTGTGTGTAACAGAAAGGTCTCATCAATACCCACACCGTTAAACCTGGCATTTGCAGAAATTCAGAGAGGTGATGGTGACCTCTCTGGTTACTGGGGTGGCACTGGATCCTCATTCTTGCTCTGTTCCTACCCCCCAGAAATCTTGTTTCAATAGCTCACTGAGGCTCCTGGTGCTGCTCGTCATTATTTGTGGTTCCCATGGAAAACTAATTTTTTTACTATGTTTTGGGAGAATGTATATGGGCAGTTGCTGGTACTAATTGAAAAGCTTTTTATTTGTGCTGAAAAATAATTAAAAAAAGTACAAGTATTTAGTCACTCAAAACTTGGTATTATTTTCCAGTGTAGTTGCCTAACTGATTCTTTTTGCCAAACGAAATGACTCGAATCTGTGTTTCAAGGGGGGAAAAATATTTCCTAAAAAAAGAGGGTACCCTTGCTTGCCCTAAAGTGAGAAGTGTGTGGGGAGGTGTTTGCTGGGCAGCTGCAGACAGCTCTGAGCCAGGCCCTGAAGGGACAACAAGCCTTAGGAGTTTGGAGGTAGAAAATAGTAGGGTCATCTGGGTGGTATTTTCCCACTTTTGTGATGTTTACTATTCCTTTAATAATTCAAGAAATATAAAGAAGATTATGAGCAAAATGACAAACCAGTTAGGGGGGACACACAACCATATTTTGGGCTGGGTATATTCATAAGCCTAAACTATGGCCACTGCGATTTAACTGTTTTATATTTTTCATATGTGGATTTAAATAACTTATTCAATTTAAGTATATTTTTTTAAAAAATTTAATATTTTGACTTGACCGATTTCAAAACAATTTTGTTTCTTCCTGAAGGAGTTAATGAGGGAGAAACTTGGAAGCGAATTAAAGATAGAAGTCGAGTTGGATTTCAGGAAAATAACTGGAGTGTTGAGTTGTATTTATTCACAAGGAGAACAAAAGAAATGTCTTTCTCATGGCTCTAGGAGGCTGATGTTCATACAGAAATGCAGTGTCTCAAGTCAGGGCGCTGGGCTCCCTCCTGAAGAGTGTGCCGACAGTTAAAGGGCGCTTAATTATTTATTTGAATTTGTGAAACTCTTCAGTTCAGATCCATGTGACTGTTTCCTGAACATATTGTGATCTCCGAATGTGACAAGCAGATGCCTCTGTTGGTTGAGCAAACAGCACTTATGAAAGACTTCTTTCTCATGAAAAGGCAGATATATCCTGCAGGCAGTGGGGCTTGTGTCCTGCTATTTGTCTGGCTTCCCCACAGAAATAATCCCTGGGAGGCTGTGCCAGTGAGAGGGGATGGAACCCAAGGCATGGGGCAGTGCTAGGAAATGGGAGCAATAAATAAAAATGGAAAGAAGGAATACCCCGCAAGTCATTTTGCAAATGATTTACGTAAATGCTAGTGCAGATTCCATGATATATTTCTGCTTGCAGGGTTGTGGCCCTTGCTGTTAGGGCTGTGTGTGTGTGTCTGCCATGTGATGGGGCTGCAGCTGGGCAGCCTCTCCCCCTCCTTCCTCCCCTCAGATCCTGGCTGTGTCCGACACCAAAGCGCTATCACTTAAAAATGAAATCAGTATTTATAACTCAGCGTATTCTAATCAAAGAGAGTGAGTTATGTGGTGAGATAATGTGTGTAAAACACTTCGTATCTTGAACATGACTTGCTTTTCCCATGAATCCCATGCTGTGATGAGGGAAGTAAAGCTCAAGGGCAAATATTTAGGATACCTGGATTTTTATTTTAGTCCAAGATGACTGGCTGAAAAGGGCAAGGGAATGTTTTTCACGAAATGAGAGAAGTTTCAGTCTGTGTAACTAAAGTGTGCTGTTCATTAGGATGCACCAGTCCTCCCAGTACAGCAGTGTCATAAAAATTTACACTTTAGGGCCTTAGTATATTTTCACCTTTCAATGCTGTGATGTTTTATGCAGGTGAACTTAAAGACCTGACAAGATACTTACTGCTGAAGGACTCTTGTGTTAAATCACCTTTGCAACCCTAAACATACTCTGATGTGATCAGCTTCCCATTTGCTCAATGTTATTTTCATTAGTAAATATAACTAAAAAAAAAAAAATCTATTCCTGTGAAGCAATCTTTGTTTATATATTCTCCAATCTTCTACATCCACAAAGCTTGAGTAACTTCTACCTGTTCCTTTACACCAATGAATATGTAGGAATGGTAGGTATTTCTTTTTAGGATTGTTAAAGATTTATTGTAATCCTGCTACCTTTGTTCAAAACTTGTGTTAGTATTGTTTACAGAATTTGAATTAAGACGATTCTCTTCTATATTTTTCAGGTTCAAGCCATTTTTTCCATTTCAAGTGTTGCCACCTGATGAATATGAAGATCGAGACCTCTGTATACAGGATTCTCTCTTGACAGAAGGTCGACTAAGAGTCACACTAATTGAATGTACAAGGTATGTTTCATATTGTCTTTTGCTCAATCTTGACTAAGCAGGTACATGTTTTCCTTAGCTTGTAGTAATTACAGCTGTAGGCCAATTCTGATTCAAGAAGTAGCAGCTTTGGTGTTATGACTGAGCTCTAATAAAGAAATACATTTTTTTAAAGCAAAACTGAACAAACAAAAGTTGCAGTGATTTTGAGACATTTCTACATTGTGTGTGGGCGCATGTATTGGCCTTTCATTTGAATTTTTGCCTGGTTACAAGCTAATCTGGGCCTTCTGATTTTTTTTTTGGAGGGTTTTTGTTGGTTTTTTTTGGCACACCAAATTATGAATCTCTTTCCAGGGCAGTATAAATATTGTAATTATCCTATTGTATTGTGTTGTAAGCAAAGGGAAGTAATTGTTTCACTCGGTCTTACTTAGATCAATCCAAATAGCTTTTATAAGGGATTATTTATTGTCGTTGTTTTGAACAAAATAATCAAAAGAAATAGTCTACTTCTTTCATTTGTTGGAGAGAATCTTTCTCTGTAAGGCCAGAGAAAAAGGTGTGGGGGCTTTTTGGTCTGAGCTTTTTTTTTTTTTTTTTGTCAGACCTCTTAGTTCTTGGTTTAGATTTTATCCTACCAGGGCTTAGGCTTTCATCTAGTCATGTGCTGTTCTGCTCTTCGTGAACTAAACTCTGGTTTGCAGCAAGATTTCTTTTTCTTAAAAGCATTGAAAAGAACAGGTTATTACCATATGAGCTCCCTTTCGCACTTTTTTTTTTTCCTGTAGCCTTGTTCAAGTGCTTGTGAACTGTATTTGCTGTATAATGTGCTTTATTGGTGCTATGGATTTCCAGAAAATACTCCTCTTCCTCTAAGGATTGTATGGGCCGCAGCAGTGATTATTTCTTCTTTTTTCTTTTTTGTAATAAAATTGCTGTTGATCTGTCTCTCTGGCTTTGTGAGATGTTTTCTGTGAATGACCCAAGAATACTAAATGACTCTGTACACCCCTTGGCTGCCAGGAGCTTTTCCTCTCTGCCTGTACGAGTAAGGGAACTCGTGATCTCCCTTCTATGGGTAGTCTCCAATTGCAGTCCAGTAGTTGTGTTCATTTTCATTATGAGAAGGCCAAAAATAACTACTTCAAGATGCATGCAGTAGGTTTTTGGGTTGGAAAAGAATTTTTTTAAAAACTCTTTAGTTCCTGAGTCTTGAAACACTGTGTAACATCGCCAAGACATCTCTAGTGCTGTGTTTCTTTCCATTACCTTTTAGCAGCCAGATTGCTCAGCCAGTTTGACATCATCATCTGACCCCCTCAGTATTTTCAGCTGTCACAGATGCATATCAGATGGCTGGGAGAGGATGCAGTCGCTGGTTTGTCGGGCTTTTTAAGGTTCAGGTCTGACTTAATCCAACTGTTTTATGCAGCTTGGAATTTCTGGACACACACTCGAAAAGCCTGTCTCAGCAGACACCTCTCATTCTAGATGGGTGACTCCTGGGCCCAGTTACTATTCTCCAGATTTTCCAGGTGAACAAAGACACATAGAGGATTTTGGTAGTAAAATAAGAAATAGACAATATATACAAAAGTAGCAATGACAAAATATCCTTTTTTCATCACTGCTGTATAGGAGCTGGTGTGAGGGTTGCCTGGGACCGTTCTCAATGGTTCTTTCCAGTGCAGCACTACGTGCTGAAATACAGAGCTCTCTCACTTGTGTCTGCCACTGGGACGTGAACATTTGACCTGGTGATCGTTCTTGTTCCAGAAATGAAAGATCACTATAATTCCTGTGGGTTTTTTTGGTTTTGCTTGGTGTGCCAGAAGGTGGGGGGTTTTTATGCTCTTTCTTGGTAGAGTAGTTATTCCTTGACTTCTGTACAGAATTTGGAGTAGGATTCCTGACTGCTGTTCCATGTAGTCTGGTAAGAGTCCTGTTGCTTCTCCTGCTTAAGTCTGAAATACAGTGAGGCAGCTATAGCAATAAAACACTTAGCAAATACTTTTTTTTTTTTGGTATATTATAAGTGTTTAATTTAATTTCATTATATTCTTCACACAACCAAATACTTGTACTTTTTGCAGTTGTTCCTTTTCTCATTGCAGTCTTGAGCATATTAATTTTCTTGCAGGCATGCTACTCAAGTAAAAAATAAACTTTGTACATTTTAAAAATTAATTTAATGAAAAGATGGGAATTTTGGTGTAAATTATAAAGAATGTCTTGCAAATTGTCTGACCTCCTGAAAATGTAAGTTTCCTTGTACAGTGCCCTCACAGAACTCAGTTGTTGCAAAACTGCCATTCTGTCATTACCTTAAATTTTTATGAAAAGGGAAAACCAAAGCAACAAGCTGTTAAACCTTGCTATATTAATTTATTTTAAAAGATACATTGTAAAGAAAGTCTTAAGGCCTATAAATTCAGATTACATTAGGTGAGAATGCTGTTCCAAAACTGTGCCATCAAGTGAGCTTTATAAATTAGTATTTGTTGCTCTACATAACCTTTGAGGACAAGGAAAGTTTCCTGAGATTAGTTATTTAGTAAAATACTGCAGTGCACCTGAGACTGACTTCTCACATTTGGAGTTTTATGGGTTCTTTTCCTTTCGTCTTCAGGTGGACTTGAGTGTGTGGCACCTTTTTAAGTTTGTGAATACTGAATCTGCTTTTGACATTCTTAAAATTTGGGAAACATTCTGTGTATTTCAGCTACTGAAATAGTAGCAAATAGGCCACAGCTGTAATTATAAATTAAAAAAAAAAAAAAAAGGAAAGGACTGTAAAGGAAATACAATCAGCTTGTTGAATTCATGTACCTGGTAACAAAGAATACATTACTGAAGGTTGGTGTGTACTTTGCACATACCAGGTTCTCGTTGGATTTCCAGATCAGCACTTCAGTATCATCCTACAAAAAGCAAGAAAATTGCTAGTCTTGTTATTCATCCTCCTTTCTGGAAGACTCTAAGGACTTGCTGAAGTTCTTGGCTTGGCTCAGGAGTTGAGGTGACCCTGGCCTCCACGTGCTTCTGTTACTCTGTACGAAGGACAAACATTTCATGTCTTGGAGGCCTCGTAGCTCTCAGACTGAAAGTAGGATGGCCACAAGCAACTGGTCATATCCATGGCTGCTTTCTTGACTCATTCTCTTCTACCTCATGCCCACATGCTGCAGGGAACCATCTGATTTGGAATTGGGGAAGAAATAGAAACTCACTTCCTGTGTGCATGTTTTAATTACTTAGGTAGTAATTTAATATCACACTTTCTTATTAATTTAAGTATAGCTGAGCTTACAAACTTTGTTTTAGGGTATCTTCCATACACCCTTTCATGGTGATTTACAAATTTTAAATCGGTAGGATATAGAGATCTCCTCAATATCCAGTTGTTTGGGTGTGTCGTGACATAATTTCAATGCCAGTCTTTATCTGCAGATGTGTTAGAGAATACACCCGCTGTTTGCATATTAATGGAAGTATTATTCAAACAAACTTCCTTAGTGTAGTAGCAATTAATTTTGCCTTTGTCTTTCTGAAATTGGGACTTATTAAACAAACTCCAGCATGAAACATCCACAGGCCAGTGCTGCTGCTTCTTACAGTCCAAATGTGTAGTTCTGTTGTCTTGGAGTACATTTGTTCTATCTGTGTGTTGGTAAGCTAATCTAAGGTAAAATCTCATTATGGTTAATAGTTTTCTATTTGACTCTTGCTGTAAGATTCTGGCTGAAAATTATGTTTTCTTCCTGTTGTGAGCTACCACTTGTCCTTGTTCTTCTGTCTTAGTGCAAAACAGCTAAATAGCTTGCTGCACTGGTATTTTAGAGGGACAGTAAGTACTGCTGGAAAATTCCCTGCAGAGTTTGTGTGTCTCTGAATCTCTCTAACTGCATTCAGCAGCTGTGTCTTTGGTCTATCAGCTTCCCCCCACCCCCTTCTCTGTCACACACCATTTCCCTCCCCTTTGCAAAGCAAGGAAGAGAATTTCTACTGTCATGTCTACCTTGAGGATAATTGCTCATACCTCCTGTCCCCACTTAGAATCATGGAATGGTTTAGGAGGAAGGGACCTTAAAGATCATCCAGTTCCAACCCCCTGCCCTGTGCTGGGACACCTCCCACCAGACCAGGTTGCTCAAAGCTCCATCCAGCCCGGCCTTGAACCCCTGCAGGGAAGTGGCAGCCACAGCTTCTTTGAGCAACTTATTCCAGTGTCTCACTACCCTCACAGGAAAGAATTTATTCCTAATATTTCATCTAAATCTCCCCCTTCAGTTTAAAACCATTACCCCTTGTCCTATTGCTCCATTCCCTGACAAGGAGTCCCTCCCCATCTTTGCTGGATGCCCCCTTTAGGTACTGGAAAGGGCTGTAAGGTTTCCCTGGAGCCTTCTCTTCTCCTGGCTGAACAACCCCAAGTCTGTCAGCCTGTCCTTATAGAAGAGGTGCTCCAGTCCTCTGAACTTCTGTGAAGTTGTGTGACCAGAATATGAAATGTCTCATCAGCTGTAATGATCTGCCTGATATCAGTACGGGACAGATTGCGGGAGACGGAAAAAAAACTGTTATGAAAAAGGAACTCCTAAAAAGCAGAACAAAAAAGCCAGAGGGCTGCTGGGGATGGCTTAAAAATAAGCAAAGGAGGCCTGAGTTTGTCAGTTCAGGTAACCTTCAACAAACTTAATCTTGTCCAAAGTAATTAATTGGTTGGTTCTGAGGGTGGCTTTCGGTTGACAGTCATCAAATCAATAGCATCTAGAGCAGTGAGTGCCGAAGGTCGGGCTGGAAGGGAGGATGTGGCGCTGGTAGGGTGTTTTACTGGAGCACCTGAACTTCCCATCTGCAGATGGGGTCACAGGATGGAGCTTCAGACTCTGAACCCAAACCAACTGATGCTTGGTAAAGCAAATGTGCTGAGTGCCAGCCCAAGTGTGATCTTTCCCTCTCATCTTTCCCCACACATTCAGGTACGCAGCTGAAAACTAAGTGAACAAATTCTGCGGAGAGAGACATAGCAAAGAAATACTGACTTTTGCTGTCCTTGCTGCAATGCAAGCTAGAGAGCTGGCATAGCCAGGAAGCTGTTTTCCCTTAGGATTGGCTTAATCTTACCAATGCTAATCGTTGGTGAAAGTTGTTGTCAATAGCTTTACTTAATTTTCAAAGTATGTTTACTATATATCTGGCATCTGGAAGGCTGGCTACTTCTTGTTCATAAATATTTAACCTAGAAGCATTACTTAACCACATCAAGATAAACAGTGAAAATTGGCATGTTTTTCTGACAGCTTTAGTCTGTATCATTCAAAGAGTTGTGTAATACATTGGAATCACAATTAAGATACTTTGGAAGCTTAGAAACTGTCCTTGTCAAATGTATATAGAAAGTTTGGGGGAGGGATTTAAAAACTATTAGCTCTTTCGAAAGAATAATTTGTTTCAAGTTTTTATTCCAAAATATTTAACTGCTTCCAGTTACTGTGAGAAGCTGTGTGCAGCTGAGGAAGAACCACTCTTTTGTTTATGAATGTTACAAAAAAATTACAGATATGGGAGGATCCCAGCTTAGTGAAACAGAAACATAAGCAGTAGCAAATAAAGTTGTAGTCTCTTCCAACCAAGAAGAGTTGCAGTATATAGTGAAGTTTAGGACTAGAGTGGAAGACTCTTGTGGCTATTGTTTTGGTTTTGGTTTTTTTTTTTTTTTTAAAGAAACAATCCAACAGCAACAACAGAAAACCAGAACTTCTTCTTTTGTGGAAGAAAGCTGGTCTGCTGATGGCACACCTCATTTAAAAAAAAAAA